>CM055872.1:15202242-15649742 GCA_029582165.1 Portulaca oleracea | reverse complement strand
AGCAGTTATTGTTTTTTAATGTTTGTCGAACCAAGGAAATTTATTTTTATCAGTGAAACTCGGCAATTTTGTTTTGTTAGTTATCTTCATTCTTGTCTTCTATGTCTTCGAAGGTACGACAGTGATGCCCGTTAGAATCGACCCTTCCGGCGTAAATGTTAGTTTGACTTTGACATTTAGATAATTAAATTTCCAAGGCATTACAATAGTGCTTACCCAATTCAACCCATCATGTTGATGGACATGACTCGACCTGTCACCGAGCTGTAAGCCTATCTTTTAAGGATCTATTTCTTTACCTTGCATGGAAATTGGCATTTACCTCTGTTCTCAACCAAAATAACAACAGTAGGATCACAATGTCTATTATACCTCCAAATGAGGTATGCGTCAATGTATACGTTCTTTCCTACAACATTAATATTATCTAAGACCTCCTAAGGTATTAATTAAAAAGTTTCCAATTTTTTTTTATAAAAAAAAAAGCCCCAAGAAAGTAAATAATCTAAATTTCTAATGATTTTACAACTGCAATGAGTAAAAGCATGTGCATTGGTAGTTTTTTGTTCCAAAGAATGCAGGCATGCATTCATTTTTCGTTTTCGTTTCATGCGTTCCAAATGTATATCATTCTTCAGCGCGTTCACACTCTTTTCTTTTGTGGCTACTTTTACCTTAAACGTCGGACAGTAGACTCCATATATTAGGAAATGATGGCTATCTCAAATTCCCAATGCAACAGTTGAATTTGTTGGTAAGACTCGAAGGTAGACTCCATATTAGGCCTTGTTTCTGTTTTCCTTCCCAAGCCCGTCCTAATCTTATTACATTTGTCCAAAGTTCTATTAGTTAAAGCGCGTATAATAAGCGTATAAAATGCATAGAGATGAATTGAGTGTCTGAAAAGCGCGAATCTGTCTATGGAGGTTGCCGAATAATAAGGACTTTTTTTTACTTCACCAAATTATAATATTTAATATACATTTAATACACGAATTATTCGTTGTAAAGAGGAAAGTAAAAATTAGACATAAAATCTATATAATAATAATACTTTATCAGTGTTCTTTAGGCCTTGTTCTTTTATACGGCTGGTTGTGGTATGGGGCGGTGCGGTGTGGTGGAATTGTGTTGGATTGCGGTGGGTTATTGGTAAGTTGTGGTGGGTTATGTTTTTTATAAGTGTAAGTTGTATTGGTAAATGTGAAAAAGTTTATTGTAGTGGGTTGTGTTAAATTATGGTGGATTGGTATGTTGTGGTGGGTTTTGGCAAAGTGCGGTGTGTTGTGGCACCCCAGCCAGCCAGCCGTATAAAAGAGCAAGGTCTTAATAAAAAGCTACCGTATAAAACACAAATATAAAGCTACCTTAAAAGTCGGAAAGTAGACTCCATGTATTAGGAAAAAATGACTATCTCAAATTCCCAATGCAACCGTTGAATTTGTTGGTAAGACTCAAAGGTAGACTCCATATAAGGCCTTGTTTCTGTTTTACTTCCAAGCCCTTCCTAATCTTATTACATTTGTCCAAAGCTCTATTAGTTAAAGCGCGTATAATAAGCATATAAAATACGTATAAACGAATTGAGTGTCTGAAAAGCGTGAATCTGTCTTTGGAGGCTGCCGAATAATAAAGACTTTTTTTGACTTCGTCGAATTATAACGTTTAGTATACATTTAATACACGAATTACTCATTGTAAAAAGGGGAAAGTAAGAATTATTGACATTAAATCAATATAATAATAATAATAATAACAATAATAAATAATAATAATTTATCAATGTTAATTCTTGAATAAAAAGCTACCATAAAAAACACGAATTTTCATAAACTACCGTTTAATAAAAGTCAACATTTATATCAACGTATAATTGACTGAATATTAACACAATGTTACCGAATAAAACACATCATATTTTATCCGTTCACTTCTCGCGTCGTATTTTACTAACATGGGTCCAAAGTTATGTAACCTATTTGCGCGCACTTACCTAAAATTATTCAAACTACATGATTTGCTATAAAATAACATTTCAAATAACATTCTTTTTATATATATCATTATGACTTTGAAAAATTATTTTATTTTTGTATGTTTTCAACTATTTATGAATTGTTTCACAATTTTTCCTCAAACTTACACAAACTATCAATCTTTTTTGTAAATAGTATTAAAAATGAAAAATAAATATGTATTATTTGCAAAAGTAATAAATTTTTATGATTTTGAAAAAAAAAATATTTATATTTCTTTCAAGTAAGATGTTTTAATTATTTTAATAGTATTTTAGTTTTAATTGTGTATATTTTTATTTATTACGTATTTTTTACAATTTTCTCTCATATTTACTCAAGCCTATGCAAATTAATTCAAATATATAGGGGTGAGCGGTTCCAGATCTGAAACCTGGATCTTGACCGGATGCGATCAAACAAGTAGGTTCTAGAACCGAAACAGGCCAAACGGGTAAGCTTAAGGTTCATAAACAACTACCCACACACAACCTGAAACCTGACAATTAGGATTAGGCACTGGGTATACTTGGATCTTAGAACAGCTAGGTACTTAAAATGTAGACCTAGTCAGAATTCTTGGTTCAATTTCATAGCATTAACGAGCACTATTTGAACACTGCTTTGATATCCAACAATATACCTATATAACTTTTTGCATCAAGAGTGCTCTATCTCAAGGGTCAGAGGCTAACTTAATTCAGTGACTTGCCAAAGCCCTCTCTTGAGGGTCAGAAACTAGCTTAAATATTCTAACTACCTATTCTCATAGAGTTAGCCTAATTAAACTATAGAATTAACAACCTAGACCTAATCAGAATTGAACACTCTCGTGCCAGAACCCTAACCATTTTCTGTACCTACACTAGCAAATTGATCTCACCTCTCAGCATAAATCAATTGTCTAAGAAATACACATGAACACTCTCTCGAGCATTTCATCAAACATGTTGTGGGAAAAGAGAAAACCTCTCATTACAAGCATGAATTTGGTATATTAAACCTAAACAAATTAATTCATCATCAAATTCATCAATCACAACCCAAACTACACTAAATTAACAACAAATTAACATACTACAACAATTAAAAAGGAACGAAAGCAAACGAGAAAGTAAATAAATATAAATGTAAAGAGCGAGAGAAAGAAAACTTAGTCTTAAATTGAAATCGAAGAACAAACTTGATGAATCGTTGCAAATTATAATCTAATCTAATAATTGAGAAAGGAGAAATTGAAACTAGAGGGGGTTAGAGAGGAAACCTCCCCCCCCCCCCCCAAAAAAAAAAAAAACCTAGAGGAGAACTAGAATGAGGAATTAACGTTCTTTTCAAAAACCATGTTTATTTTGATTTAAACAACTAAAACTACCAAACCAGATCGGCAAATGTCGTGCCAAGTCTAGCACAACCTGTGCTAAACTCTTTTTTCCTTTCTTTTCTTCAACACAACATGTGCTATCGCCTGTGCTTGTTTGGCTTGGCTTCTTTCTTTATTCTTCAACCTTAATTCTATTGTTTCTCGCACTTTTCCATAATATTCGAAAAGCATGTATTTATCATCATTAAGGGCGAGATTACCTAAAAACATATCAATTCATACACTTTAGTCACTAATGAGCAAAGTAAATGAAATTAAATATTAAATCTAGGTAAAAAGGCCTTAGAAGGTGAAAATTAGCAAAGAAAAGAAAGCTAGAACCCCGTAAAATTATGGTTTATCAGTGGCCAGTGTTTCACCCAGACATGGAGATATGGCTCTAAAGTAAGCCTCCACATACTTAGCTTTCCATAGTATGGTGAACATAATTCTCAGCATCAATCTTCAAGAATCCAGCAACTGTTATGGCATATCGACATGGGATCTCTGTCATATCCCACTTTCTACAAGTGTAGGTCCTAGCTGGCATGTCAACAAGCAACTTATCTAGACCCTCTTCTACCTGGAATATGTTTGTAGTTGATGGAGTGACTGGCTCCCTTGCAAATTCTTTCTCTTTTTCTAAGACAGCTAGGATCCTAGGGCAAATTGCATTTTCATCTTACCTTCCATTGAAGATCTCTTGGTATGCATTTTCTTCATCAAAAGTTCTCTTATGTGTTCAAGTAAGTAGATGCAATGCTTTGTCGTTGCTTTGATGATTTAACCATTGAAAGTCTCCACCATGTTACTAACAATAATATCGCCACTTGGAATCTACACTCATAAAAGCCCGACAAAATCTTCCAGGCTCATGCTTGTTGACAAAATCATGAGTTGCCTGAGGAGACTCCTTTCTAATGTGTTCCAAGGCTATGTTGTAGTCAACCTCATTGTATGCCTTGACACTTGACCAGAACAACAGCTTCAGTTCTTCTCCCTTGTGAGACTTCTTCCAATTTGCATACACATGCCTTGCACAATACCTATGCTCTGAATCAGGCAACACAGTTGCCACTTCAGATTTGATGCTCTGCAAAAATGTTGATATCATTGTTAGAGTAAATGGTAGATGCAAAATGGTAAAAAAAGACAATTAAATGTTGGGAGTATACATTGCGCTCGTCATACATCACAACCAGCCAAAGCCTGTAGTACCACCAAGACAGTCTGTCAGATTACCTAAAAACCATGGTCAGTTGTTGTTGTTCTCATTTTCCACAATGGCTCATGCAATTAATTGGAAACATCTAATTGTTCCCATCTATCCCAACAGCAACCAGTAACACACCCTCTGACATTTTAGAAAGAAATAACAGGTCAATCATATGTGTTTGGACCTCCCAAATACAACGAAAATGTTTTGAATCCACTATAATACAATACAAATATTATTGGTCCACTAGAATACAATATAAATATTATGGGTACACTACAATACAATATAAATAATATGGGTCCACTATAATCCAATGTTGTCTTGCATAACGAACTAGGATATAATTAATTTAAAACAGGACCATCAGAATCCAAATAAATAAACAGAAGACCAGTACCTTGCAAAAATTGAGTAAATGTTAAAGTAGTATACTAACCCAAGAAACTCTTCAGAAAACATCCATCAATACACATGACAGTATAGGTCCGCAACCTTTCAAGAAACCTTCCTTTAATGCTTCAAAACACACAAAAAATCGTTGGACGATTGGCAAAGGTCTCTCAATCCTTTGATCAGCAGGAGGATCCTCAGTAACAACCATGAAGGTGCTTCCACTGTTGGACCTTATACACTCAGCTAGATATCTTCCTACCTTCCCAAAATGCTCTGTTGTTGACCCATGTAGAAGCGTGTAAGCCTTCTTCTTGACATCATAGGCAAACAAGTTGTTCACTATGACCCCAAAATCAACCCTAACTCCTCTAACCAACTTTGTAGCTGGCATGTTAGGGTCATCTTTATAACTCAGAAGGTAATGGGAGGCCATAAATTCAGCGTGCAATTGCCTATTTTGTGTCATATTTATGTTGCATGTATATTTGTCTTTCAAAGATTTGACGATATAAGTTGCCAACCTTTTATCCCAAGATGCTTAAACACTCCACTTGCAGCTGCCACAACATCATGTCCCATACCTCTTCCTTGTAGAATTGGACACCACAATCTTGACATTATACCCTTGGGTGACAGCATATTTGCTCACTGTGGCTTTGAATTTTTCTGGAGTTGAAAAGGTCGTCCCCACCTGCAAATTCACACAAAAATGAGAAGTCAAATACTTGCAGTTTGAAAAGGGACTACTATAATAAAATTATGTTCGACGGGACCACTAGAATACAATTAAGTTTGAAAGGGACCACTCGAATACAATTTAGTTTAAAAGAGACCACCAGAATACAATATAAATAGTAATGGGCACTAGAATCCAATATAATTTGAAATTGACCAGTAAATTACAACTTGTAATTTAGTTTTGTTGCTGACCTGCCATGTGAATTTCTTGAAATTTGTCCTGACATCGACTTTAGTGACACTCTTCCTCTTAGCCAACACCCTTGGAGTGTCATCATCACCAACACTAGACTCCATCTCCTAATCAGAGTCTTCTTACTCACTTGTTGGTTCATCAATGCCAACTTCATGTGATGGTCCATCAACTGCAGTTGTTTCTTGACATGTCATGGAGCCTCATTCTTTGCCTTTCTTGTTTCCCTTGCCTCTGCCCACTTGGCATTGTAGAAGTCAGCAAGATATCCCATTGCAGTTTCAAACTCAGGGTCACTATTTTCTACCCCATCAAACTGTGGACCATCATCCTCCTCTTCAGGTGCATCGTCATCATATTTAAACACCTTCTTCTTTCCCTTCTTGTTTCTCTTTTTCCTACCACGACTACCTGAATCCATAAACTCAAGGTCTTCAGAATCTGGATCACAATTAGAAATAGGTGAGTATTCATCATCACCATCATCGGACTCTGACTCCCTAGACCCTCTACATAGTTCGTGCAATGAAATTGGAGAGTCTTGTCGAGCATCCTCAAAGAAATATTCGAACTCAGATTGGTCCCCATGATGTTGTTCCCCTGGAAGATCATCAAGGTGTATGTCACAATCCTCCACGGTATATGCATCATTTTCCAATGATGGTCCACCCATATCACCAACATCATCAACACAACCTTGAACTACACCTTGAACTGCACCATCATCAACGCCATCATTTTCCAATGATGGTCCACCCATATCACCACCATCCTGAACACCTACATTACCATCACCCTCACCACCTTGAACTGCACCATCATCAACACCTACATTACCAACACCCTCACCACCTTCAACCCCACCATCCTCAACAACTACATTACCAACACCCTCACCACCTGATACCCCTTCATCACCACCACCTTGAGCACCATCAGCACCTACAATCCCACACCCTTGAGAACCATCAGCCCCTCCTTTCACAGACTCCCCATCACCACCTCCATCCAAATTTTGGTTTTTCCTACGTTTGGAAAGTGGTGAAACTGCTACAGTAGTTTTCACCCTCTTCCTCGTTGAAATAGGGGAACTAGAGCATTTTTTTCAATGGGAGAGGTTGCCCTCTTTACTTTTTTTTCCTAGGAGAGGGATAAGGAAGTCGAACAGGGGAAGGTGGCCTTGTTTCAGGGACATTACTAAGCAGAGCTAAAGGTAGGATATCAGGTTCATCTACCCCGTGTACAGTGTAAATTTCTATCTCCCCATATGACCTTGCAACATACATCAAATCCATATACTCATAATCACTCATGGCCTTTCTCAAACTGTCCTTCAAACTCAACCTAGGTATAACATAATAAAACGTCATCACACTTTTCACTCTTTTTTCTTCCACAAACGACTTCAACTCAAAAAAAGAAAAGTAATCTACATCAAACTGTTCAAACACAATAACATCCTCCTCCTTGCCATCATACTTAAACTCTGGAGATTCCACAAATTTCCCCCCAAGGTGTAATATCAACTTCACCGTGTCCGTTTCCCTAATTCAATTAAACATAAGAAAAACCCAAAATAAGCCAACTGGGTACATAATTATCAAATAAAAATAAAAAACTTTCATGACTTTGGGGACTTACCTTTGTTGTTCCTTCGATCTACCACCGCTTCTGCAACACCCCACACAAAAAGAGTCTAACTGCAACTATGAGGACAAATTGCGACTGGTTTTGGTACCCAGAAAAGTTGAAATTTTTCGATTGTGATTAAGGTTTCCAAATAAGGAAAGAAATTCGACTCTCGGAAAGGTTTGAACAGAGCAATTTTTTTGAGACTTTCAGACGCTATGACTCTTCGTATGGACAATTAAAGGAGGGAGTTCTGGGAAGTTGGGAGTTTCTTTTTTTACCGCACGAGAAATGATAACTGGAGAGGGAAAAAGACGAGAGAGAAAGAAGGGGAAAAGGGGGGTTAATTGTTTTCCAAGCTCGACTCACAAAAAAATGGAAAAACCTATGGGCATTTGTTTGTGTTTGATGTGGCACTCAAAATTAAAGTCAACCCGGTCAAACACATGGCCAAGCTATCATGTTAGAAAACCACCGAGTCACTGCCACTCGGCGGCGTCCCACGCAAATACAATTTTTTTTTTACCACCAGAATACAAAGTGAAAGTAGGGAATATCGTTGATGGAAGTCAACCCACGCTTATTCCCCTAGGCTCAACCAAGAAGGTCCAATTGGATATTCAAGCTACAGATAGGGTCCCTCATCAAAGGACTTCATCTCATATAGGATCAATAAGGAAGATTAGGTTCATTTACGTCAAATGGGCCCAAGAAGAAGGATACAAGGTTGAACTACAAAGGCCCATTCATATGGTGTGCTTATTATTCTAAGAGGATGTTCAAACATCCTAGATGGGCCAAGAACTCACGCTAAGAAGCCCAAGTCACACGTCCAAGATCAATTCAAGATTCCAAGCTTTGAATTTTACATTTTGATCTTTTGGATGTATTTTAGTTATTTATAGATTTTATTAGTTTTTCTAGAATAATGTAAGATGCCAAGTAAATTACAAACTTGAGCATCATAGGAGTGTGTGTGTGTGTGTGTGTGTGTGTGCAATTCACGTGTGATAGGCTAGATTAGGCACCAAGTTAGATAATTCTAGATTAGGATGGCTTATTTTGTAACTAATCCATCTTGGATTAGAAAAGCCAATTCTAATTAGGATAAGGTAGTTGTAACCATCTCCCCTTAGTATAAGGAATCCTAATCCAAGAGGAGATTGGAATAGTTAAGCATCTAGGATTAGTAATCCTTGGCTTACACGCCAAGAAAGGATAAACTCTCCTAGTATAAATAGCCTAGGCTTGTAATCGTTTCAATCAATCGATTTAGAAATATGAAACCCTTTAAGCTTTTAGCTTTCCCTCGAGTGTTTGGATAAACTCTCACCCCCTTTCTTCTATTGTATCTTGGTATGGCACCCAAGTGGTTAGGAAGAGCTTGATCCTAGGTTGCGGTCTAGATCAAGTTAGCCCTAGGTTGTCTATCTTGTGGATTCAAGATAGAAACCTAGCTCTATCCATTCTTACCTTTCTATTAGTATAGTTAAGGTAATTACATTGTGAGCTTTCTATCAATACAGTTAAGTCACAACCCAACTCTATCTCCTTATCCCCTCCACAAAACGCCACCACCACCTTCTCTCACTCCTCACAAACGTCCCCCTCTCCCTCCTCTCACAAAATATCACCTCCTTTTCTTTTCTCTCTCCATAACAACCCTCCAACAAACTCATTCTCTCTCCTCCAACAAACTAATACTCTTCCCCCTCTCTCTCAAATCTAACGCCACCTCTCCATCTCTCTTCCCCACCTTCATGTCAACCCCTCCTCCAAACTACCATCCAAGATTCATCCATCTCATCCTTTTCCCGTTCAAGATTCAACCCTTCTTGAATCTTGAAACCACAAAAGCCCTCACGGCAAATAACCTCCACAAAGAACCCCCTTTTCACGAGAACCACCTCTTTCTTCCACCCTTAATCTCATGAACCACCCTCTCCTCATTGTTTGGTTACACGTGTTTCATGTGTTATTGGAATCAAGAACCTTTCTTAATCCGGTAATACATCAAAAGTGGTATCAGAGCTCTAGGTTGAGGTTGAGTGTAAACCAAACATGTAACCTTCTAATCCAAAAGCTTAACCTGCTAATCCACAGGTTAAACGTGCAATCCAAACACATAACCTTCAAACCTTCAATACCAACCTGCAACCCTAAAACTCCACAAACAGCCCAAACACATTCCCTTCCTTACCCAACATCAACTGGACGTTCCAAACCCCTACCATGGCATCTGGAAGCAACAGTCAAGAAGGTGGAGACCCAACTGAACAATGGAAACAAGATAAAGCTGAACTTGAAGGAAGAATCGCTTATCTTTCTAATCAGTTGAAGTGATACATGAATCTGCAATTCAGGACACTACGGGGGCAAGAAGAGGAAGAAGCCGTTCCCAGCAGTCCTAGTGAAACTGAGCACTCTGCTAGCTCAAGCAGGAGGTCACGTCGCCCTAGACCCCCTCCAAGGGAAGAAAGACTTGACTTCAAAGTTGACATCCCTGAATTCGACGGTAATCTTGATGCTGAAATCTTTCTTGATTGGATTCAAACTGTCGAACGAGTCTTTGATTTGAAAGATGTCGCTGATGATAAGAAGGTCAAGTATATTGCTTTAAAACTTCGAAAGCATGCTAGTATTTGGTTGACTAATCTACAGAAAAAAAGAGACAGCATGCCGGGAAAGAAAAGATCCGTTCTTGGGAGAAGATGAAAAAGAAACTCCATTCAAAGTTTCTTCCTGCAAGCTACTTCAAAGACAACTACTTTCGTCTACAGCAGTTATCCCAGGGATCCAAATTTGTTGAAGAATATACTAAGGAGTTCGAACACCTACTCTGGAGGTGTGATCTGAAAGAAGATGAACCTCAAACTCTTGTGAGGTATCTTGCTGGCTTAAACGAAAATATAAGGTATGTGGTGGAACTTCAACCTTATGAAACTCTTGATGAATTGAGTGCTTTGGCTAACAAAGTGGAACAGCAAAAGAAGAGAAAAGGCAAAGAGGCATCAACTAGAAACCCTAGCTCTCAAAGGGTCAACTACTCGCCTCAAACATACATTCCACAAAAAAGCCAAACCCACTCCAATCCGTCCGCCACAAAAACGCCTACCCCTACCCCTCAAACCGCCCCTAAATCCGTTCCAGCTCCACCCATGGATAAAAAGAGGTGCTTTAGGTGTCAAGGGCTCAGTCATATTGCTTCGGAGTGTCCAAACAAGAGGGCAATCACACTACTAGAATTTCATAATGCTCTGTTTGAACCCGAACCGACGGATGTAGAAGAGGAATCCCACGCCTGTCACAACGAATCTGAAGAAGAGGTCGTGGAAGAACCAGATCAAGGAGAGATGTTGGTTGTAAGGAGAATACTGAATAGTTCTCCAGTACCTGAAGATCTGCAACAACGGGAAGTTATCTTCCATTCCCGCTGTACTGTGCAAGGGAAAGTTTGTTCATTGATCGTCGATGGTGGAAGCTGTACTAATGCAGTTTCAACTACTATGGTGAACAAACTACAGCTACCTACAAGCCCACACCCAACGCCATACACAGTCCAATGGATCAGCTCGGGTAAAGGCTTAAAGGTGACTCAACGCTGTTTGGTAAGCTTTTCTATTGGGAAGTCTTATCAAGATGCTATTTGGTGTGATGTACTACCTATGGAAGCCTGTCATATTCTACTTGGAAGACCATGGTTATTTGACAGGAGTGTCACTCATGATGGAAGAGCTAATACCTACACACTGATGGTGAAAAACAAGAAGGTTACATTAGCTCCTCTAAAGACATCACCAACAACTCGGAATGATTCAAAACTCGTATCTTTCATGATCACTGAACGCCCTGAGTTCAGTAGACACAAGAAGGTCATTCCAGAAGACCCTAACCACGAAAATTCTGCAAAGGAGCTCCCTCTAATCGTCCATCATGTGAGCCCAGTGGCAAAGGCATCATCTGAATCCAGTCAACGTGAGGTCCAGTCTGTGGAAGATCACGTGAACCCTAATACTGCTCTAAGGGTTTGAAATTTATCTGTTTGTCACGCTAAGGGTACAATTGAGAAGAAAGTTGTGAATTCAAGTTCCCTAGTGATTGCAAAGAAGAAGGAAAATAACTTGGTTCAGATTCAATTAGGGATTACTGTTGCTGAAATCCCAAGAAGTCTCCCTATATGGTTAGTCACACCTTGTGACCTAATCTATGTTCTTTCTATTATTATGAGACTTATGAATCAGATTCTGAAGTCCTTCATCAGCAAGTGTGTCCTAGACACGTTCATGCATAGCAAAAGTGGGAAAGATCGATTCTTTCACAGTCTCCAGGTACACGTGAAGGTCCTGATTCACGTGGAAATCATTGGCACAACCATGGTTCATGTGGAGGTCCTGATCCACGTGAAAGTTCTAGTTGAGTTACTTGAAGTCTTTGAACTTGAACACCCAAGTTTGAGGACAAACTTCTTTCAACTAGGGGGGAATGATGGAAATCAGCCCACGCTTATTCCCCTAGGCTCAACCAAAAAGGTCCAATTGGATATTCAAGCTACAGATAGGGTCCTTCATCAAAGGACTTCATCTCATATAGGATCAATAAGGAAGATTTGGTTCATTTACGCCAAATGGGCCCAAGAAGAAGGATACAAGGTTGAACTACAAAGGCCCATTCATATGGTGTGCTTATTATTCCAAGAGGATGTTCAAACATCCTAGATGGGCCAAGAACTCACGCCAAGAAGCCCAAGTCACATGTCCAAGATCAATTCAAGATTCCAAGCTTTGAATTTTACATTTTGATCTTTTGGATGTATTTTTATTATTTATAGCTTTTATTAGTTTTTCTAGAATAATGTAAGATGCCAAGTAAATTATAAACTTGAGCATCATAGGAGTGTGTGTGTGTGTGCAATTCACGTGTGATAGGCTAGATTAGGCGCCAAGTTAGCTAATTCTAGATAAGGATGGCTTATTTTGTAACTAATCCATCTTGGATTTGGAAAGCCAATTCTAATTAGGATAAGGTAGTTGTAACCATCTCCCCTTAGGATAAGGAGTCCTAATCCAAGAGGAAATTGGAATAGTTAAGCATCTAGGATTAGTAATCCTTGGCTTGCACGCCAAGAAAGGATTCCTAGGGGAGTTAGGACTCTCCTAGTATAAATAGCCTAGGCTTGTAATCGTTTCAATCAATCGATTTAGAAATATGAAACCTTTTAAGCTTTTAGCTTTCCCTCGAGTGTTTGGATAAACTCTCACCCCCTTTCTTCTATTGTATCTTGGTATGGCACCCAAGTGGTTAGGAAGAGCTTGATCCTAGGTTGCGGTCTAGATCAAGTTAGCCCTAGGTTATCTATCTTGTGGATTCAAGATAGAAACCTAGCTCTATCCATTCTTACCTTTCTATCAGTATAGTTAAGGTAATTACATTGTGAGCTTTCTGTCAATACAGTTAAGTCACAACCCAACCCTATCTCCTTATCCCCTCCACAAAACGCCACCACTACCTCCTCTCACTCCTCACAAACGTCCCCCTCTCCCTCCTCTCACAAAATATCACCTCCTTTTCTTTTCTCTCTCCATAACAACCCTCCAATAAACTCCTTCTCTCTCCTCCAACAAACTAATACTCTTCCCCCTCTCTCTCAAATCCAACGCCACCTCTCCCTCTCTCTTCCCCACCTTCACGTCAACCCCTCCTCCAAACTACCATCCAAGATTCATCCATCTCATCCTTTTCCCATTCAAGATTCAACCCTTCTTGAATCTTGAAACCACAAAAGCCCTCACGGCAAATAATCTCCACAAAGAACCCCATTTTCACGAGAACCACCTCTGTCTTCCACCCTTAATCTCGTGAACCACCCCCTCATTGTTTGGTTACACGTGTTTCATGTGTTATTGGAATCAAGAACCTTTCTTAATTTGGTAATGCATCAATCGTCATCCAATATGTAAAACTTGGGATTATTATAATCCAATTTTCATATATATATATATATATATATATATATATGTATATATATATATATATATATGTATATATATATATGTATGTATATATATATATATGTATTTATATGTATGTATATGTATATATATATATATATATATATATATATATGTATATGTATATATATATATACATATACATATGTATATGTATATATCTGTATATATATATACATATATACATATATACATATATACATATATATACATATATATATATATATATATATATATATATATATATATATATATATATATATATATATATATATATATATATATATATATACTGGATCGTCTTCCAACCAAGGAAAGGATCCAAAGGTGGACTCCGCAACAAGATATCAATTACTGCTTCTGCAAAGAAGCCCCTGAAGCAGCACCCCACATTTTCTGGACCTTCCCTTTTGCTGGCCAGGTAAGAGAAAGGCTGATGGACTGGATTGGCACCCGAATTGACGGGGACGACCTGCTGGAAGGGAGCAAAGGCCAGCTCAACAGTCACGAGCCACGACCTTTACAACAGGTTCTGTTAGCAACTTTTACAACTTATATTTACAACATCTGGTGGGAGCGAAATAGGCATGTGCATAAACAGGCTCAACCGGATCCTAGGGCGGTGACCAACAGAATAATCGAGTAGGTTCGCTGGAGATGTCTCGCGGTTGCCAAAAATTCAAAATTTTTTGATAGAATAGCAAATATATTGTATAGAAATTAGATTCACCTGATTCATATAGCTGGTTGTAATTATTCTGGCTCGCTGTGAGTTGTTGGTAATAAAAGTCTCGTTGCTTTTTTGTGTATATGTATGTATGTATATATATATATATATATATATATATATATATATATATATATATATATATATGTATATATATATATATGTATGTATGTATGTATATCAAAATATTTCAAAATTGGAAATATTTAGAACAGCGTTTCTCATTATATTTCTCATTTGCATAAAGTTTTCTAAATAAACAGCGAGGTGACAACTTTTTAGGAGATCAATTTGGCTGTATTGCTCTAAACTCTCTTCTGAAATTTTATCCTCGTGTAGACGAGAAAAAAAATTAAGTGATATAGGATGTAAAATACCAATATGCAAAAGTATGTCCTCTTCATCCTCCATCATCTCTACAAAATATGTACCTCATGTTGTCCCATACGTGTGGATAATATTGTCAGCAACATAAAACTTTTTCTTTTTCTTCTTTTTTCTGGGGAAAATCAACGATCGAAAATTACGATATCCTAAATTTAATTTCGCTAAAACTAAATATGAATAGATCAACTTAAAATGCCCCGATATGAGTTTAATATTGATAAGATGAAACAATAGTTTCTAAATCAATGAGAAAATAATACTGTGTTTACTGTTTAGCTGAGAAATTTGTTCATATTAGCCCAGTAAATTTTCTTTTATTTACAAATACGTTCATTTTAATTGATGGTGTACATGATTCCTGAGTATATATGGAGCAAGGCAAGACAGTTAGAAAATGAAATAAATAAATGGGATTAATATATTATTATACTGCCTTGGGAACTTTTGATTTTATCTCTGCTGATGAAGAAGAAAAAAAAAAGAAAATGAAATAAAGGATATTCCTATTGATTTTTTATTCCCATTCATCCAGTTTGCGTGGATGTCAAATTCTTGACTATGCATTGTTTGTAGTACCTATCTTAGCTATCAGTCCTTTAAAGAGTAAACTTTTTGAAAGCAATTTATCACTTTTTATTGCAAAATTTACTGCAAATTTATAACTTATTTAAAAGTTTAATTATTGTAAATTTATCCTCATTGTTATAAAACTCATGGATATATGCAAATTTATGAAGTTATTTCAAAATTCATCCCTTTAAAAATGATCAAATTGCACATGAAGAACCTGCTAAGATCTCCAAAATGTAGGTTATGACTTAGGTTATCCATAGTCTAGAGTACACTATAATTTTTTTTCAATTATACAACAACAACAAACAACAATCTCCCAATTTAAGCTAAGCACACATATGCACGGTATAGAGACCCAAATATGAGCAATCTCACCCTCATAAACTATAATCCATAAATAAGATAATTATTGCATGCAGGCTCATAAAAAAATAAAATAAAAAACCTTTTAAAAGTCTCATAGTGAAGTAAAAAAGTTATTGTGTGATGGTAAGAATGAAAACCTTTAAATCCTTTGAAATACCAACTAGCTAAATTGCTACTAAAATATAATAAACAGCAGCCGCTTAATTGTCAGTAAAATAGCATTAGAAATAAAGAAAAAACCAACAACTAACTAAACTGCTACTAAAATAGCACTGGAAATAAAATAATCAATGATTAAACTTAAGTTTGAATGACACTGACTTACCATTATAAATTAGTACTTAGACCCATGTGATATACAGGATAATAATAATACATATGGTTGAAACTGCAACTTATATATACCAACATATTTAAGATGCTTGTATATATAATTTTATGATATTTTTCAAAAATACAAATATTTAATTTATATACACATTACTAAATAATTCAAAAATTAAGATAAAAAATCAAATGTTTTGAATAAATATGTATAATATTTTTAACTTTGTTGTCAAACTAATGATAATGGATTTAATCTTTTTAAATAACGTAAATATATTAAAGGAGGAAAAAAATTGCATAGGTGAGGTACAAAAAAAAATATTGGAAAAAAGAAAACATGGCTTAAAGATTCCATCTATTTGTCTTTATTTACCAAAATATTAGTATTATTTTACTAAATTCTTAGTTAGTCTTCCTTATTTGAATAAGAATGACTAAATTATTTGTTGCAAAAGATATAACATATTTCTTCTTATTATTATCATCAGTACTGTAATATTTTTAAGATAAAGATATAAAAATGAATAAATTTACATAAAATTCTTTGACACATACATTACACATATATCAAATCAACATCTAGCTATATGAAAACAATTATAGAAAAAATATACTTCACTTCTAATATATATTGATTTCTCAAAGAAAAATGGAGTAAGATAATAAAACATGTTGAAATATTATTGACATTGAAATATGTTTGTTTCTTTTATTAATAAATTGTTGTCCGTATATGAGATATAAATGGTATTTATGTATATTTATATTGTTTGAGGTAAATTTCTCGTTGGTTGGAAATATTTTATTAATAAAATTTGAATGTTTCGGGGAAATTAAATGAAAAAATTATAAATGTTGGAAAAAGTAGAATAATTTAATGATTAAAATAATATTAGTTCAATTTCCTTTTTATTAAAATTTTGACTTTGGTTTGAGTGGTTTTTTAGGAAGTTGAGTAAGGTAAGGTAAGGTAAAATAAGGTTGAGTTAAGTTAAACCTAATTTATAAGTCTAAAGAACAGGGTCATATATTCTTATGGTAATATTTTTCTTTACGAATCTAATAATAATACTATTTCTTTCCAAATTATTTGTCACTTTAGGCACAATTCACAAAACCAGAAAAAGAAATTACACTTTACATTAATTTGCATTCTTGAAAATGAGAAAAAGGTAATTGAAAAAGAAAAATGGTGACTAAAAAAGCAAAATTGATGTAAAAGATGCATTTAATAAGGTTAAGTTGATAAATTTGTAGTTAATGTGTTATTGATGTAGAATATGAGAAGTAGAGAGTACCTTGTATAAAAAAAGAATTATATATAATTATATATGGAGAAATTAATGACGTCAGTGAACAAGGATGTACTATCATGTTGACCCAAAAGTATTGCTCCATATTACCTCCGTCCCAAAATATTTGTCAATTTGACTAAGCTTCGACCGTTAACTATCACAAATTACATTGAATAACAATATCAAATTAATTACTCATCATTAAAGAGATGTCCTATTAAAAATTACAATGATGCCAATTTTATATTATAACTCATTAGTCGGATTCTTCATAAGTTTAAGGTGTTAAAAGTTCAACTTGAGTGTCTTGTTTCCTCCATTTCTATGGAGAATTTTTCTTCAGTGTGTCGGGCCTCCTTGAGTGGAGCTTATGAAATTATTGTTGCATTGAATGAGTTGAGGAAGGTTCATGAAGAATTATTGACTCCCTCCCCTGTTCAAAATCACATGCTTTGTGGTGATGGTGTTATTGTCAATAATTTACCCCTCAAGATAGACTCGTGTGTGTATGATATGCCTTTCAAGGATAAGTATTTATACCCCTTGTTTATTGATAATTTGTCTATCAATATGGACAACTGGAGGCTCAAATGTTTATTTAGCAAGTTTGGAGGTGTTATTGACGCATATATCCCTGCAAAAGTTGGAAGAAATGGTAGAAAATTTGGTTTTGTGCGGTATGCAAACAGGGAGGATGAGAGAAAATCCATTAATGAGATGAACCTTAGAATTGTCGATCACCAGAAACTCTTTGTTTCTTGGGCTAAATTCAATAAAAAGCAAGTTGTTTGACCTTCTGCTAATGCCAAATATCTTCAGAAGTGGATCCCTAGAATAATGGTGAGGCTCCTTTTTTGAATGTGTTGCACATCTCGTCCCCTTGTGAGGTTGACAATGGGTGGAGGATTATTGGGAATGATGACATGGTTGTGCCCAACTCTCTTGGCGGGTCTGAGGATGTTTCTAGCAAAACCATTATGAACCCTATTAATGTTGTTTTGGATAACAGCAAGCATGCAAGTAGGTTGTCTTATAAGGATGCTCTATTGAGTGGTTTCAAAATCAATCGGGTGACGGATTGGGATATAAGAGTTAACTCTGATAGTGATCGCACTCTTAGCAACTCAATTGAATTTTTTGATGGTGAGACTGGATGTGACTTACTTGCTGATCTTAAGGATTCCATCCTGGAGGCTTCGAAGGGTAAAGTTAGAAGTAAGACAAAGCAGAACATGCTAATGAAATCGAAGTGGCAGCTTGTCAGAGATGCAATTTGTAGAGTTGCTCAGGGTCAAAAGGATGGTCAGAAGGTTAGCACGACTAGACATGCGAACATGGTGAAAGATGACAGTCTTGATGACATTGATCTTGTGATAGACCGAATGACTGCGACTATTGGCAAAGATATAGGTGTGCCAGTCCTCAATGACCCACCAAGCTGAAGTTATGAATCTTATATCTTGATGGAGACGTGAGGGTTCTTTTGGTTGTTTAAGCAAAAAAGTCCTTGAGGTGGTTGTTTGCTGTCATATTTGCGGTTTACTGTATTCTATGAATTCTTTTAAGCCTTTTGGCTCTAAATAATCAGGGGAAAAAACTCATTTTAACTTGTGGATTATCAATGGTCAAATTTAATCAAATGGACCAATATTTTGAAGCGAATGTAGTACTTCACAATTTTAACTTATAGTTTTCAATTGTTTCTCCATTTCTATCCCAAAAAAAAAAAAGAAAAAGAAAAAACTTCCCCATAACAATTGGATTGTCACCGAGTCGTTCTCAATGTCGTACTCTGGGTTTAGAAATTCAAATCTAAGAAATGAAGACCTTTGCAAGAAAGTAAAATGGATATTCAAGATTTTCCACTGAATAGCACTTAGCATTAGCATTAGCATCTTCTGCTGTCACAGAACTGTCTACAAGCCTGAATGCCACCAAGAATACACAACTGAAACCATGTATACCCCACCCCGCATACACTACTGCACATCAAATGCTATTGCTACGTTCAAATGGTTGGTTATTCAACAATTTCCTTCCACACAAAAGAAAACCAAGGTTGATGCTCAACACTTCTACAAACTCTTGCTACATCTAAATACAGCCTTTCCCCCTGTACTCACTGTTTTCTTTTTTCTTTTTTTATTTTTTTGAGAACGCCTCTATTTCTTTTCTTCTAACTCTCTTTTGTGTTTTCTTTTTTTTTTTTTCCTGCTTTTTAAACATCCTTTTCTAGTTTTCCCCCTTCCCCTTTTCCTTTCCTCCTATTAATATGTACAAGCTTTGGCACTTTGAAATTTAGAGAAGAAAAAATGTTGGGAAGGGTGAGGTTGAAGCAAGGTGGGCGGGGCCCAATATTTCAGGTCTCAACAATCCTGGGTCCTCTATACTGGGATCCCATGACCACCAGGTCGCTAGGTCTGTCTCTCTCTTGCAGCCATGCAAAACTTTCCTTGTCATCCTCCGGCACAGATATCCCATCACCTGCAGTTTACAAACGGAATTGCATAAGCAACTAACTCTTCTCAAATGATAGATACATGTCTCTTTCAATCCATATTATTATCACAATCACCAATAATTTGCAAAAAGTAATTCATGAGGAACAAGACGACAACTAATATGGGTTCAAGCATGAACCAATCCAATAAACTAAACAGAAGATAATTATTCTTTAGTAATGGATTCAGGCATGGACTGACTAAATAACAAAGCACAACTAGTTAGTTAAACAGCAACAGACAATATTCGTTCCTAGGATGACAAATTTGCGAATATAGAAACCAAAAATAAATAAAGCAGAAGATATATATTCTTTGACTTGACCCATCATGAATTTAGTTGATTGGAATAATTTTGAAGTGACCAAGATATATAGACTAGAATGTGGTACAATGTCCGCATCATACACAAATTGGGAGGCGGCATGTTTTATTAAGAGAAATGTGATAGTACCTGAGAAACGGTGGAAAGGGTGGTCAAGGTAGTATGTACAATGGCGGCCATCAGGATCAGAGTAAGGGGGGCCCAGAACATCGAGGACAGCGCAAGCAGTGACGGCTGTGAAGCAGTGCATATTACCACCAGAAGCTGGGTATAGGATTGAAGTGTTGCATGGGGCTACCAACTCTGCGTTCACTTTCAGCTTTGCCAACCTAGCTGGCCCTCCTCCATCTGTCCAACCACCACTCACCCATATCACCTTTATTACTATTATTCCTTATATATATATATATATATATATATATATATGGATTCTCATTCTCCTTCCATGCACTACACCCAACGCTACGTTTACCCTATAATACACTACATCCATCGTCTTTGCATGACCACCACATTTTCTTCAGGGGAGACTCGAGGGATTGAATAAATAAGATAACACACACAATATATTTTTATATATTTAAAGGCTCCTACAATAATAATAATAATAACAATGAAGAGGCCTACATACGTAGTAGCAAATAAGTTAACCTCAGGTTCAGGTTCAGGTTATGTTCATTGTTCAAGTCAATGGATTTTGGGATTGGGCTGGTTTGGTCAAGTGAATACAAATTTGGACAAATTCAGTTGCCCTTTTTAGGGTTTATTGGTTACATGTTGTCCAAGTTGGGCATCTGCTCATCTTTTAACTTGGAGAATAGGCCAGTCAAATTCAGGCAACAGGTTGTTTATGGTGATGAAATTTCCAGCTCAGATCGATCAACAAGACGTAGACAGCTAATTCAAAAAGCAACTAAAGTCGTTTAGACAAATCTGAATCAATGCAGCAGCACAATACCTGAAATGACGGTCCCAGGTGCTTCATCTGCCCAATCATATGATTTTATATGCATAGTCCCAAATAAAAGCTTGCTGAACACAGTCATTCCAGGATGGTTATGAAGAGGCAGTACCCCAGAAGGTGGCAAGCAGAAGATGCCCATCTGCATGCAGTAAAACAGATTGTGCCCATACAATTAAAACCATGGTCTTCTTCTGTTACCTGAAATATCTACACTACAGCAAAGAAGCTTACGGAGAAGGTGGGGCACTCATAAAGGTGCAGATAAGTGATGATTGGAAGTTGTCCATTAAGAGTTGGTCGAAAATAAGGCATATCTGGGCTCAGGCCAACATCAGCTGGACTCAAGTTATCTGCACAAATTAAACCAACCATAACATTGCATCAGTATGTGAAATTAACCGTGATATCAAGTCAAGTATGCACAAATAATAAATATACTACAGCTCTACATCCGTCCAAAGCCACACATGTACCAGCCATATGATCATCAAACAAAACAACATCAAGTACAAATATGCATTGGTCAAATACATGTTTAAAATCCCAAGTAGCAACAGAAAATCAAGCTCATACATCCATATCAATATGCATTTTGAAAGAACATGTCTTAAGTGAGACGGTATAACTTATTACAGGACCCAAAAAAGAAAGAAAAAGAAAGAAAAAGAAAAAAAAGGAGTTGTTGCACAACGCAAAACAGCCGAATCAAAAGTGGGCTGGTCTCACCAAAGCATAGCGTTTTTTCTCATTAGAGAAACAGCGATAATCGATTCTAAAATCAACAACAACCTTGATTCAAGTAAGGCACGACTCAATGACCTCATACATTGTAAATTGCTAGATTAAAGAATACAGCCTTAGGCAATGCTCAAATAAAAAGAAACATCAAATCATTCAACATATGGGGACCCCATAAAGTATGAGCTATTAAAATCCTAGACATTGTTATTACTTGAGACAAAAGGTAGCAATATTGCGGTCGGAATTTTCCGCATCAGGTAAAGTACCAATTTGCCCCCAATGACAAGCATGATCTCTACAAAAATGACATACATTATTGAGGAGCATGTCAAAATCCGAAGCTTTCAATTTGGGGTGTTTTTTCATTAGTGATATAAAGTGCATAACCATGCCCCTTTTTCACAGAAGCAAAATTGAGAATTACAAACCCATATATATATAAATATATAAATACATCATTTTCTTAATCCCTGGTCAAATAAGAAAGTGACATCAGCTACATTTCAACAGTCAACATCCCATACGCATCTAGAAGCAACATTACCCAACCAAAACTCAAAGCCATCATCACTCATCACATCAATATTCATCAGGCAATAAGACTCATTAGATACCCCCCAGAATTCACTGAATTCAACCTAAATTAGACAAAAACGTCAACCATCAAACGATAAAACAGCAGAAATATCATACCCAAAATGGAGCGCAAGCGTTCAACATCATCAGGCGGGGGGATAAACCCTGTTCCACCATTGGCGAAAATCTCCCTACAAGCTTCAAAAAGGGTCTGAATTGGCATCTGTTTTCGCTGTCGTCGCTTGTTCCTTTTGGCTGATTTGCTGTTGTTCCTCGTTGTTTCGCTATTCAAACCAGTGATCAATTCCTTCCCCTTGCGTCTCGCGGCAATGCTAGGCTCAATTCCCATGAAATTTTAACGCAAAAACCCCAAATGGGCACTCCAAAAACCCCTCCAAAATTATAAATTCCGGTCTGGGTAACTAAAAACAGAGCAGGTTTTAGTCAGAAAACAAAAACCCAGACAGAAATTTGCTTAACTTTGGAAAGAATATCACAAGAACCCCCAGTAGAAGGTGTAAACGAAAAAACAGAGGGGAGGGAGTTGAGCCTTTTTTTTTAAAATTTTTGTATGCTATGAGATGATGATGAGGATAATAGAGTAGAAGGTGAAAGGTAAAAGAAAGGGCATTTGGGATGTGAAAGTGAAGAAGAGGAGAAGAATTGACGCTGTAGAGGGGGAAGGTTTGGTGAGGAGAGAGGGTATAAAAGGGGAGGGGGACATTGATGAGAGAGGAGGGGGAAGAAGAGGGGGGGGGGGGGGTTAGGGTTAGATGAAGAAGGAAAAACAGTTGGTTTCTCGATACACCAAAAACCGTGGGCGACTCCTACATGCCATTCCAGTGGGCTGTTCTAATACCGGACTTTTGAATATTCAAGTTTTATTATATTCCCTCCCTTCGTTTTTATTTGTCATTTACGGTTTTTAATGTCAATTTTTAATCAATAATTTCTAATATAAAACTTTTATAGAAAAATATAATATTATACATTTTTAATAGTATTTTTTATTACGAATCTAATGATATCAATTTTGTATGATAAATCATTATACAAATTAAGATATTAACGGTCAAAGTTTTTGCCACAATTTCCTAGGCGACATATAAAACAAAATGGAGGTAGTAATAAATTACTATATTGTAAAACGCTTAAACCCCAACTAATTGGCTTAACTAAAACAATATGAAAACTAATCTCCCATGACCCAAATTATGGTATGCTTCACTCAACCTAGGACCAGTAAAATGCTAAAACAACAATAAACAACTCATTTGTAGTTTTATCTTTTTTTAAAAAAAAATTAAAATACTTTTTTTACCAACCGAAATTGACCCGACCTGAAAATCGACCCGAACCCGCCCGAAAATTTAAGGTTAGGCCCGAAATTTCCTAACCTAAAACATAAATTAACCCGAAAACGACTCGTACCGAACCCGACCTGAAACCGACCCGCCCCCCAATTGACAGGTCTATGTACGATAATCACTTATTTAATCTCCTGACCATGATATTTTTTGTAAGTTTCATAATCTTGAAATTGATTTCAAACTTTTATACCACTCCAGACCAAAATTAACCATTTACATCTTTTCTTATTTTTTTTATTAATAGAAATTAACTTTTCTCTTGTCATTTTACTTCAAAAATAGATTGTGTGCAATATAGTATGATAATGGTATTTTATTTAGAATCTCAAATTGAATTCAGTCTATTGTAAAAATGAGGAAATGGGTTTCCAAAAACTTAAAAATAAAATGACATGGTATGATGATCCCCACTACAAATCCAAAATACTTGAATGTTATTGTACATGCCCTTACACACATGTCCAGTTTGGCAAACAAGTGTTGCTTGGTAGCTTTTGTTTATGCTATTTACTATTAGTTATTTAGATTGGCTGTTTGAAAAAGTTGTGTTTGATAAAGTTACTTATTTCTGAAAAAAGTATTTGATGAAATTTTATTTATACCTCTTTATAAATAATACTCTCGGGATGACATGTTTAAATTTAGATAACTTTTGGATTAAATTGTCTTTTCACAATAAGTCATTCCAATAGGTTGTTCTAACAAGCCTATTAAATATTGGTTGATTAGGACCAAACAACCAACAAAATACAACAACAACAACCTCCCATGTGACACATTTGAGCGTGGTATGAGGACCCTAATGTAGGCAGCCTTACCCTCATGAACAAAAGTTCATGAAGAGACTGATTCCGACCAATACAAAACAACCAACAAAATAGGTTGTTTAATTACCAAACACTCAAATAGCCTACTTAACACCCTAATAAGCCAACTTTTTCAATAAACTATTGAATAGGATGTTTGCTAACACAAGACCACTCTGGTCTCCATTCCGTCTATGTGTATTGTAGCTTATCGTCTTCTAATTAAATCCTATCATACCTACTCCCTTTCTGCAACCCTTTTCCTCATCGTCCTTATGATCACCAAATCCAATATTTATTTTATTTTGTTGTAAAATATATGCGATTTGAATCTTATTACGTCACATAAAGTCTTTGCCACTGTCTCACGCCCCATCCATATTCATACCGACTCGTAAACAGACCAGGCTGAGTCTTTTTTAAACGGGTCATAGTGGATGGAGCGTGAGCGAGCTAGGGTGGACTTGAGCATACTAAACGTGTGTTTTATGTAAGTCTTTGCCACTGTCCAAATTACCTATTCCGTTCGTCATTTGAAACGCACGCGATAGAGGCATGGGGGTCGAGACCTCAACATTTGGTCGAGGGCATCACCGGTAACAGCCTGGCTAAGTCCGTTAACAAGCTATTGGGTTGTCTCATCGTGGGCGACTCGGTAGTGCAGAGAGAGAATGAAGAGCAAAAGCACCCCAACGACATTGGCTATCCGCAGCAAAAACCCTCTTAGTTCCACCCAAGCCCGTTAACAACTTGTGGGGGCTCGCAACTCATTATAAAGGCATACCCTTTAGCTATTTTCCCGGCCCGTTCTATCAATAATCGAGTAGAGCCCGTTATCTATGACTCGCTCACTAATGGACACCCACCCATTTATCCAGATTTATCCAAAATCTAAATGAGACCCTTAAAACATGCTGTTCTTGCTATTATAAATATCAATATTTCTTAGCATCTATATCATTTTCGTAATCCAAAGCCTATAATTCTTTATACACATATATACTAAACAAAGTCCAATCAACTCATCTATGCCCCTAAAGAACTGCAATGTTCAAATGTTGTAGACTCAATCCATGTCGAACATTATTTTTTAACAAACCATGTCGATTAAGAGGAAAAAGGTTGCAAAGAGGGAATGACCAATGGAATTTATGAGAAGAAGGAGAAGATCGATAGTATGGACAACCAAGAGAGTCTGTAAATGGCAAATCATTTTCAATTTTCAACAAGGGTTTTCATAAAAATAGTCCCTAAAATTTATTTCCACAAAGTAATAGATCCTACAAAATATATTTTTAAAATTTGGAGCTTTGATATTAGATAATAATTTCTCTGCAAATATAGAAATTCTTGTTGTTGTGTTCTGAATAAAATTGCATAAAACTAAATATTATTATCATTCATGAGATAAATTTTAGATTTTCATTATTGTCTATTGATTTACTTTATTTAGTTGCGAGTACATAAAATAATTAAAAGTTGTATAAGTTTCTGCCAATGTTTTGTAGAAATGATAAATACAATATTTTATTTACTAAAGCCTATTTATTTTTTTTCAATTATTAGAAGCCATAAGGCTACAAGTTCAAAAAGTACAGCAACCGGCAAACAAAACAGCAAACAACCACCACCAAAAGAAAAAGGTTACATCCAAACAGTTAAATAAAATAACATAACAACAAGGATTTTAGCATGCGCCAAGCCAAACAAAACCAAAACACCGCAAAAAGAAGAAGATCAATGAATTTAACTTCTTGGGTTATCGAGGACTCACACACCAATAGCGTTGCCAATGATCGTCTTCCTTCGTTCAATCTCAGCTTCAATGTCATTGAGACTGTCATTCTCCGACAAAATCGCACACTTATTCATCCTAACCTTCTGACCACCCTTTATTCCACGAGCAACTCTACAAGTTGCATCTCTAACAAGCTGCCACTTAGATTTCATCAACATGTTCAACTTTCTCTTACTCCTGCCTTTACCCTTCGATGCTTCAAGGATAGAATCTTCAAGATCTGCAATTATGTCATGCTCAGCCATACTATCAAAGGAATCAAACGGGTTGCTATGAGTGCGATCACCGTCAGAGTAAGCCTCCGGAACCCTAGTGGTCGACCGATTGATTTTGGAACCACTCAAGAGAACATATTTATACGATAACCTGCTTGCATGCTTTTTGATCTCCAAACCAACCTTAATTGAGTCCGTAACGGTCTTGCTAAAAGCATCCACAAGCCTATTTACTTTTAGATAATTTATATTTAAATTTCTTTATTCAACTCACATAAATAAGTGATATGATATTCCCTTAATTTTACTACTTGACTTATCTTACCTAATTTTACCTTATCGTACCTTACTTTATTTACACTTTCCATACACTTAAGAAAAGAAGGCCGAAATAAGGATAAGTAAAATTTTATTTTATCATGCCAAAGAACAAGACCTAATTATTTCATCATCTTTTCCCATTGTTTTACCAAAAAGAAATTATATAAAGAATGTTTTATATAAAAATAAGTAAAGTCAACTCATTTCCGAAAAAATACCCCTCCGTTTTTATTTATCTATCGTTTAGGAAATTGTGTTTAAAACTTTAACCATTAATATCTTAATTTATAAAATATTCATCAAACAAAATCGATGTCATTAGATTCATAATAAAAAATACTAATAAAACTGATAATATTGTATTTTTTTATAAAAGTTCATATTAAAAATTATTGATTAAAGATTCGACAGTATATAAAAAAAACGGAGGAAGTACTGTATGATTTATAGACAAATTAAAATATATTTGGGGTTTGGCCTTCTTTTCACGCCCAAAAACAAAAAAAAAGAATGACCATTTGACATGAATTTCAGGAGAAGGAAAAGTAAAGGAACGAGGAATCTGGTTTTCATACATCAGCTTTCACCGGTCAGGTTTTTCTTATCCAAAAAATCCACTTGCTAATGCCCATTACTATTTGCAGTGCCAAAAATTGAAAATTGTAAAACTCAATTCTCATTTATTTTCTTTTGTTTTTATTTTCCTTTTTGATGGGATCACTGGTGTTATTATTGGATGCTTTATAAGTTTTCATTATGGAAATCTTTTCACCCCATTGCAACAAGATTTTTGTTTAGAAAATGACCTTGTGGCTTTTTGCTTAGCCATGTTCTCACGAGGATTGGTAAAGTTTTATAAATTAAGGTCCGATAAATTAGGATAAATATTGGTGACTTTTAACTAAAAAAAGGTTAAATTATGTAATATATAAATTGAGTGTGTTTTATGTAATTTGTGAATATTAAAAAAAATTCAATATTGCAAAAATACAAAAATTAAAATTTGAGCAAATCATAATAACTTTTAATATATTTTCATTTTGTGAATTTTTTCTAACAATTTGGCAAACATAAGTTTAAAAAATAAAAATTACAAAATACAAAAAAGCCAATAAATTGAAAATATAGATAATTTAAAATTGAAAAATAAGTTATAAAATAAAAAATTAGAAAAATAATAGAAAAACAAATTTCAAAATCTAAGAACCCTACTTGACGCCACAACCACCACCACAGGCACCACCCTGTAGACACTGGGTTTTGACACCTAAAATATGTAGCATGCCTATATAGCAGAAAGCATATATAAAGAAGAAGGAGCTGGAAAATAAAATCTAAAGTACATGCACCTTACATGTGCAAGCCCGCGTAAAGTTGCATACATGATCATATATATGCACATTTTTTATAAAAAGGATGAGCCATGCAAGCCACACATGCTAGTTTCATGCAAAGAGGTCAGAGGTTCGAAACCTCACAAAAACATCACAAAAACACTTCATGAAAGCCACTAAAATGCAATTGTCGTCCAAGTGTGAACCAACAATATCGAGGCAGACTTGTTCACACCCTTACCGACCAAAGATGCATGGATGGAAGCAGGTTCATCCTCCCTCGTGTGGATGACCGATCGGCTTTGAGCACCGGCCACACGTGGTTCATTCACCACGTGTTGCCGTCCACTCTCATATACTCCCCTTTCCACCTAGTATTCTGTGCTGGTTGACTACCTGCAAAGTCGAGGTATATGCATGCATACATGTATCTTCTACTCCCTCCTTCAGCTATGAATACTATCCTCCTCTCAAAGCCAAAGACACCAACACTTCCTCACTCTCCAACACCATCTAATCCATTCTTCTCTCACACACTCAATCTTTCATCCTTCATCCATTCTCTTTCATTCTCAATCCACCACTCACTCATTTTTATACTCATTCTCCATCTCATTATCATCTTTCTTACCATCATTCTATCACTATTCTCACCACTTCTTAAACTTCTAATTCCATCTTCTTTCGTCCCTACATAAATCCATCACAAAACCTCCCAAGAAGCATCCCCAAAAAGCCTATCCTAAACTATCCTAAAAACCAACAAAAAGACCCCTTTCATCCGCCTCTTTTCTACCTCTTTTTCATTCATTTTGGCATCTTGAGAGAAGCCATCTAAGGGTACTAAAAGGAGCATCTTCAAGCAACTACAAAGGCTAGGCAATGCCCCTTCTTGAAACGATACAATGTAAGCTTTAAAGTGCTCCTTTTCATGTCAATAAGTGTTGTATATGTACATTTTCTTTCTTATATTTCATCTTGTATGATTCAATGAAATAATTTTATAAAGTCTCTATTTATCTCTCTTCCAAACTTTATTAAAAGCACACTTAAAACTTTTAGTAGAGTCTTTCATTTTGTGAGAAGCGAACTCTTTAGGTTCCTACCTTTTGAGTTCGTAGCCTACCCCCGATCCCTTCTTGGGTTTCGCAGGCACAATCTTTCTTGTTTTCTTTACTAGTTTTTCTTGGCTGTTCTCTTTAAAAAGTCGGGTAGCGACTCCCATTTCGAACCAAAACACATCGGAGATTGCATAAACTATGGTAAATAGTTTTGCAATGCACCGATGCAACTTTAGGGTATCCTTTGTATATTTCTAAATAATATTTGCATAAATCGCTTTCTTCCGAGCTTAACATTTTAATGAGCAAGTTGGGTGAAATTTAGAAGAGTTTGAAACAAGTGGATGTTCACTCTTAAAAGTTTAATTCAATGACTCATGAAATGCACAAAGTAAAGGGAAAGTGATTTTACAAACTATTATTCCTGAAATGTACGATTAATCCCTTAAAGAGTTTTCAAAGGTTCAAACCCTAGCACAAATCACAAAATCACACCCCCAATCCACGTGGACGTTCCGGAAGCTGAATGGCGAGGAAAAATATCCATAGGATTTTTGGCGACTTCACTTGGGGGTTTTCTTAAAGCAGGTAAAACTTGAAAGAAGTTTAGTGTGTTTTAAAATTTTTGGAAGAAAGATAAATCTTTACTTTATAATATTAAGTCATTCTTTTTTAGGCATAAATGCATTGCATATACTGAGTTACCTCCTGGCCATTAATGTTGGCTAGGTTGCACTTAAAGCGGCGATTTAGGTTTTCTTTATAACTACAAAAAATAACTCATGGGATGTCGGACCGACTATACTCAATTGGTGCACTTACACCGAGAGAGCCTTAGTCACCATATCCACCCATGCATCACCCTATGAGGTCTCCACACGAGCTTCCAAGAGCAACACCCCACACATTCAAGTTGACTTTACAACGAGAATGCACCAGGGCGAGTACATGAGTCGATACGCCTTATCCAGCCAATAAACCCCTTTTTACATAAAGCCTTGGTTTAGGTACCCTTTTGTATGTGTATGCTATGTGCTTTGTGTTTACTTTTTATTGTAAAGAGTCGACCCAAGTTTAGAAACGTTGTTTTAGTCCAAACGCACTCTACGGAAGAGAAGAAAAAGAGCAAGACTGGAGAAAGAACAGGAAGAACAGAAAGAACTACGAAAAGAACAAGAAGAGGAACAAGCTAAAAGCGAAGGAGAAGAGATGGCTGAACAACAACGAACGCTAGGACAATATGTGACTCCTAATTTCACCAATCCACAATCAGCTATCGCAGTCCCTGTAGTTGCAGCGAACGATTTTGTCCTACGTCAGTCACTAATCATGAATTTGGTGTCCAAGGAACCGTTTCATGGGTTGCCGAGCGAAGATCCAAACCGACATCTACGACTTTTTCGCCAAGCTTGTGACACCTTCAAGACCAACAATGTTTCGAAAGATGCTACTAAACTGAGGCTCTTCCCGTATTCTTTAGAAGGCAAAGCATGAGAGTGGCTTGATTCGCTCCCACGCAATTCAATCATGACATTCGATGGACTCGCGAGCATCTTCTTGACAAAATACTTTCCTCCTAGGAAGCTTACAAACTTGAGGAATCAAATTTCAACTTTCACACAAGAACCTGACGAGATACTTTATGATGCTTGGGAAAGATTTAAGGATATTCTCCGACAATGTCCTCAACATGGATTTGAACCTTGGGTTCCAATCCAATCATTCTTCAATGAAGCAAACGAGTCGACTAGAGGAAACATCCTCTCAGCAGCCGAAGGAGATCTTATGGACAAGACTGTGCCCCAACTTACGAACTTGATCGAGCAATTGGCAAACAATTCGCATCAATGGTCAAACCCCGCCACAATGCAGGAGGTAAGTCAAATGTTGATGCTATTTCTTTATTGACATCTAAGCTTGATACTTTGACGTAGATGATGGACCGTTGGAGCTCACTTTCTAGCCTTTCGACATGTAATACTTGTCAGCCGACCGAGCATGAGACTTTAACTTGTCCCTTAGGTGGAGTTAGTAATGAATAGGTCCAGCAAGCCAACTATGTTGGCAACCAAAGGCAAAATTACGATATGAATTCCAATACCTATCATCCTGGACTTAGAAAGCATACAAACTTTTCTTACAAGAATAACCAACCGACTAGTCCTCTTCTAGGACAAGGACAAAAATATGTATCCCCAGGATTCCAAAGACCACCACCACAAGGTCCCCCTCAAAAGTCAAATCTAAAACCTTGATGGAAAGTCTTATAGTAGGGCAACAAAAGCAAGAAGGGGTGATAAAGAATTTAATGTAAAAAGTAGAGGCTTTAGCGACACATAATAAAATTCTAGAAAATCAAATCACTAACTCAGCAGCTCCCTCTACTAGCCTACCCCCTCAGCCTGTCCCAAACCCGGGAAACCAATCCAATGCTGTAGATTGTGAGGAACATGGCCCTAGGTATGAAACTTTACAAGAATCTTCTACACCTAGAGTAGCCAAGGTAGACCTCGAGCCCAACCGAAGTGAGGGAACCATAACACCCTCACTTATGCCTAAAAAGGGAGAGCCGGGGAGTTTCAAGATCCCTTGTCAGTTAGATGGTAAGTCAATTGAATATGCTCTATGTGATATAAGGTATGGGGTAAATGTCCTTCCGAAGTCCTACCTAGCGAAAGTGGACCATAGTAATTTAAGAGTGACTAGCGCGACTCTTCGATTGGTAGATAAGACCCTTAGGCAACCCCTAGGAATCTTATATAAAGTCCCTCTTAAGATAGGAGAACACTGGGTGCCAATAGACTTCATGGTTCTAAACACGGGATAAGATCCTGCACTGTAGATTATCCTAGGAAGATCCTTTCTTTCAACTGTGAATTACAAGATGGACATGAAGAAAGGAACGATGGTTATCGAGCTAGGAAAGTCAACGATAGAATGTGAGGTACAAGCAAGCAAGAAAGTTCCAAAACAAGCAAATGAAAAGATTCAAGATGATGGTGATCTAGTTCTGAAATCAATTCAAGAACGGATCAAGGACCCCGATTGTTAGGGGTCAATAATGTCGGGCTAACAATGCTAAACAAAGCACTACGAGGAGGGTACATCACTCTTCTATTATTTATTCCTCCCCACTTTTTTTATTTTGTTATTTCTTTCAATTTTTATCTCTTAAGTAATTTTTACCTTGTTATTTTGTTAATATTTTTCTTTATTGTGTAGAGAAAAAAAGAAATTTAAGTGAAATTTTTGGTTCTTTTTGAAGTTTACTTTCTAACCTAATGATTTTTGAGTGAGTGGATGTTTGTAGGGATTTAAGGCATGCCAAACTGTAGAAGAAGCAAAAGGAAACAAGGAAAAAGGGGATAAGCAAATCAAAATTTGGGAAAAATCGAATTGTTATTGTCAGGTAGAAAAACCCTGCCAGCGCCCACAAAACGCCGACAGCACCTCTTCCAGCAGCAATCAGGTAAGTGAAAATTGTTGCACGCTACCAGCGCCTGGCAGACGCTGGTAGCGTTTCAGGGTTTTTACGGAAATTTTGCCCGCCTTCTCACTTAAGTCAGTGTAGACACCGAATTTTGTCACAAATTATATCTACATAAAATAAAAAGGAGTCGAATAAAGAATAAGAGGCCGGAATGCAAAAGCTAAAATGCGTGCACTCTACACGTACAGATATGCTTTGATATTGCATGCAAGCTCACATGCAAACCTCTACGTAAAATGCAAGCCATGCGAAATCAAGCTCAAGAGGTCACAAGTTCGATTCCTCACAAATACATAATGTAATCATCTTAAGACTACAAATAAAAGGAGTTGTCGTTCAAATGTGAACCAGCACTTCCCTAGGCAGAACACATTCATCCCCCACCGTCCTTGGATGTATGGACGAGAGGAGAACCATCCCCCCACGTGCTGGTGGCTGATCGGCCTTGACCACCGACCACACGAGGTCAATTGACCTCGTGCCACCATCCACCCTCATACACTCCCCCCACTGCCTAGTGAATTGTGCCTTGACTGCCCTTGAACGAGAGGATGAATGTATGTGATTGCATGCATGTATTCTACTACCTCTCATTCTCCTATAAATACTACTCCTTACAAAGCTAAACTCACTCATTCACTCATCACCTCACTCAATCTTCACTCACCATTCTCTCTTCTTCTCTCATTCATTCACCAAATCTCTTATTCTCTCTAATATTATTCTAATCCCTATTATCACTTCCATCTCCATATCACTACTCTACTCACCTTTCATCTTACTTTATCACCACTTTCGTATCATCCTAATTCCTATTCTTACCATCTCTCAAATATAAAATCACCATATCTAAAACACCACAAAAAAACCCTAAGCCTAAACACATAAAAAGCCACAAAAGACCTCTTTTTTTTCCTTCTTTTCCACCACTTTTCCCTACTTTCTTTTGATTTGTTCTAGCACTTTTGAGGAGTACTATTCAAGGGTATTAAGAGGAGCATTTTCAAGCATCAAAGCAAGGCAAAGCCTCTTCTTCAAACTAGCACAATGTAAGGCCTAAAGCTTCCTTTATTTCCTTGTAAATAATGTGTAAGTGTTGTACTTTTTATTTTATAATTCATGTTGCATGATCAATGAAATAATCCTATAGTATAAAGTTCCTATTTATTCTTTTTCCAAATCTTATAGAAGCACACTTAAACTTTTAGTAGAGTCTTTCCTTTTGTGAGAGGCAAACTCCTAAAGTTCCTACTTTTCGAGTTCGTAGCCTTACCCCCGAATCCACTCTTGGGTTTCGCAGACGGAGTCTTTTCTTTCTTTTCTCTTTGGTTGGTCTTGGCTTTTCCCTTAAAAAGTCGGGTGGCGACTCCCATTTCGAACTCAAACACATCGGATTGCATAAATTGTGGTAAAACACGGCTTTACAATGTACCGATGCAACTTTAAGGCTTTTCTTTATATATTTCTAAATAATGCTTGCATAAATTGCTTTCTTCCGAGCCTAACATTTAAATGAGAAAATTAGTTTAAACTTGGAAGAGTTTGGAACCAGTGGATGTTTACTCTTAAAAGTTTAATTCAATAAACTCATACAATACACAAGCGAAGGGAAAGTGATTTTACAAATATGATTCTCGGAATGTATAATTAAAATTTCTTAAAGGTTCTATTTCAAAGGTTGAAACCCAAGCCCAAATCACCGAATGACACCCCAATCCAAACGTGGACGTTCGGAAGCCCGAACGGCGAGGAAAAATGTCCACAGTCGGCCCCCCCTTTTTCAAATCAAAACTCAACCTACCTTTTCACTTCCTCTTCTCCCTTGACGACCAAGTGCTGCCCCCTCTCCCCACATCCTCCTCCTGTCTTGCTCTTCACCGGCGCACCACCACCACCACCACCACCACCACCACCACCTTCAATCTTCTTCTTCCTCCCTTCTTCCACCTTACTCTCTCTCTCACTCACCACACCACACACAAGATTTACTTCATTCTTTAATCTCCTAACTTCATCAAGGTAAACTCTTCAATCTCCCTCTTTTACTCTATTATTATCTAGTAATTGTGGTATAATTTTTGTTTTGATTCATGAATTACTTGTTAATTTGTTGAAATTCTTTGATATACCAATTTTATGCTCAAAGATTTCAAGTAATCTTGCTTGAGTTGTCTTTGAAGTTGAGTTCTTTGAATTAGGGCATGATGGAGTTTGATGAATGTGATCCTTATTAGTTTCAAGATTGAGAATTTGTTACATTGGGTGTGTTTTGGGAGTAATGTGATAGAAAATTCGAGAAATTTAGGTTTGATTTGGGATAGTGATTATCTTATGGTGTTGTGCTATGTTTTTGGTGACTTTTGTAGGTTAGAATTGTTCAATTTCCATTCTTGGCATCAAACAAGCATGGGGGGAGTATTAGTCATGTTAATTTACATTATACTCATGCTTCTTTGATGCTTTGATGTGTTATCTTGTTGATTATACTAATCCTTGATCTTTTTAGATGGTAAGAACAAAGAATGCGAACTTTTCCGGGCCTCCATCCGGTGATGATGGTGGAAGCGGAAGCTGAAAATGCAAGGCTTCTGGGAAGCAAAAAGTCGCCCCTTCTCAAGATTCAAGAAGTAGCAATCCTTTCAATTTTGAAGGAGACATTAAAGCTAGCTAGGTATTATTCTCTTTCAAAACGCGTTTTAATACCTACTAGATATTTGCATGAGGATTTCTTGAGAAGTTCTGGTATGCTTGATGATGTTCTCTGGTTGTTATGACGTGGCCAAATGACACATATTGCTAGGCTTGGTGAGGCGACCTATAGGGGGATTACTTAGGAATTTCTGAGTACTGTTGAGGTGAACCTCCAAGGGAGGGGTGGTCTTATTCGTTTTCAACTTCTTGGTAGGGTTAGGGATATGACTATCTCTGAGTTTGCCCGTGTTTTTGGTCTGCCTGAGTGCACTTGTAGAGACCCGTACCTTATTCCTTTGAACTGGGATGGGGAGGGTTTCTTTCTCAAGATACTTGGTGTCGGTAACTGGGACCCTAATAACTCCATCTCCACCCTTATTGGGAACCCTGTTTTGAGGTATGCACATCGCATCCTCTCATGTGACATTTTCGGGAGTCCTGGGAGTTCAAACAAAGCTACCAAATCTGATTGTTATATGTTGCATGCTATGCTTAATGTCGATAACATTACTGACCCTGCCACCCTGTTTGCATCGCACCTTTCACGTCTTGCTACCTCATCCACCAAAGGGATAGTCATAGGTAGATACATCATGCACCTAGCTCGCCAATTTGGTTTTCGACCGTCCATGGCCGCCCCTAACCGTGTTTCTGGTAGCATGTATCTAGATGGAGACCAATGTCGTTCTTTTAACATGTGCAAATTCGATAGTGACCAACGTTGTTTATGGATTTATCCTAACAATTTAAGATTTCCCTTGCCTCACCCCCATCTCTCCCCTCAAAACGACGAGAACCTTCTTTGGATGCCTCTCCTTCCTGATGTGGAGCCACAACATCAACCCGAGCCCCAACAACAGCTGAACCCTCAACCCCAACAACCTCTCATAGATCATGAGACGCGTTACCGCGACCTCCAGTTAGCCATTGGCCGAACCGAGCGCCGTGTAGACGAGTTGCATGAGTATCTTGTTGAGTTGAGGAACCAATCTGACTGCGTTTTACACGCCTTGATGAGTCCATCGCCCATCTTTCCAGCCTTATTCAGGCCATGTACCACCAACCACCTTCGCCCCCTGCAGACTCGACCGCCCCATCCCCACCGAGCGAGGATGAATGATCCTTTGCTCCACTCCTTCCCTCTTCACCATTGTCTTCTGCATTGAGGACAATGTAGTGTTTTAAGCATGGGGGGTTGTCTATCCACTTTGTGAATATTTCTTCTTATTTCTCTTTATTTTCTGTCTTTTATTTTTGTCTTTCTTTTTCTTGTTTTCATGCTTATTTTTCAAATTTTAGTGTGATTTTCTTGTTTTTAGTGTGTTTCTTGTTTGATTTTCTTATTTTAGTGTGTTTTCTTTTGTTTGAATTTTTTATTTTCTTTTTTATGTTTGTGTGTTTTTTTTATTGTTTTTAAGTTTCCTTTCTAAGTTGTCTTCTTAGTTTGCCTTCTAGTTTTAGAATTGCATTCACCTAGATTACATTAGTTAGAGCAATACTAGATTTTCCTTTCCTTTCTTTTCTTAGTTTGTTTTCTTTTTCTTTTTCTTTTTCTTTATTTTGCATTCACTTAATCCAAAATCCAACAAAATTATAAAAGACAAGAAAAACCAAAAAAAATTAAGATAGGATTAGGATTAATAATCCGGAACACCTTCGGTGATGATTTGTAAACCAATCTTACTTTCAGTTTATCTTGGTTCACCAAGTAAAGTCTGGATGAGAACTTAAAAGTTTTTGAAACCGTTTTCTTCAAAAATTTTGATTTTGAGTTAAGTTATGAATAGTGTGTTTAACTACTTTGACTATCTTAGTAGATGTAAATATGCGTGCCGCAAATCTTTGGGCTAGGTTTAGTTAATTGAGCCCTATTCCGTGAGTCCATATAACCAAAAGTATGGATTGATCACTTTTATCGATCCTTTTATTTCTTGAGTGACTCCACCATTAGTTGAATCTCTAGAACTTGTTTTGGGGATTCCCATTCAATCCGTGAGAGTGAGCAAATGAGTGAGACATGGTGGGAAGATGAAGAGGATGGGAATGGAATTGAAACAGGGGAAATGAAACGAAGAAGATGAAGAAGACGAAGATGGGAAGAATGAGAAGATGAAGGGACCCTCGATCTTGACCTCTCAAACCATGGCAATGGAGGGTAGTATCGGAATTCCATAGAGCATTTTCAAAAAAATTCTCACCTAACTCAACTGTCACCGAATTCCGGTGAAAAATGGTCGGAAAAGCACTTGGGAGCCATTTGTTTGACAACTTGGTCCCCTTTGAGTGCATTAAAAAAATGTGGTCCCCCAGGAGCCAGTTATTAAGAATGTATGGCACCTCCCAGCAAATTTTTGGACAGTCATTAGGCACTATGACTCAGCCTGTTACCTTTGATCACATTTCCCAAAACGTAGAGTTCATGGTCCTGGACATCCCTACCGCTTTTAATTTGCTGTTAGGACGGCCATGGTTACACAATGGTAATGCAGTAGCATCAACCCTGCATCAAAATGTGAAGATGGTCATTCAAGGCCAAGTGATTACCCTTTCAGGAGGAACCGTCTCTGGAACGTTTGAGCCCAAGCAGCCTGTATTGGAGATAGAGCATACTTCTACTAACATAGAGCTCCATAATTTTGAGATGATTGCTGTCATAGAGGACGAAACACCTTTTGACTTAGATCCTTACTCTAATATGAAGGTACATGCTATCATGAAGAAACAGGGGTACTTCCCTGGAATGTCTCTGGGAAAAAGACCAGATAAGGTCGCTCCAAAGTTTTCCACCTCGATGCACTCTTGTCATTTTGGTTTGGGGTACAAGCCCACTAATCAAGAGGTTCACTTCACTAAGGCTATGTTGGCCCGAAAAAGGAACCAATATGATTCTCCTACGCTGATGGAGACCAAACCATATCCACTCACACTGAATGGGCAGTTCATAAGGCAAGGGGATGACTCTCCCTGGTACAGATTCAAGAAACCCCGCTATATCAGTGGTGTCTGTTGTTCGGGCTCATTTTGAGCCGAATTAAGACCATGAATTAAGTATTTTTGGTTGTGATTTCTTTACTTGATTGGAAAATTAGTATGATATTGATTTTGCTAAGTGTTCATCTGTTTGATTAGATTAAGCTTTAATTCTCGATTCATGTTTGCTTTAGTAATTACTGTTTGAAATTTAATAATTAGTTTAGCTTTTACTTTCATAGTTTTTAATTACTTTCTTGAATATGCTTCCAATTTCTTGTTTAATTTCTTGTTCTTGTTCTAATAAGTTAGGTTTTGTTTCGAAATTCATGTTTTCTTAGTTTTATTGTTCTAATAATTAGTTTAGTTCAATTATTTCAATTATTTACTGCTTCCTGCAATTTGAAACTTTACCAAACCAATTCCCTAAAAACCTGACACACCATCCCTGTGGATTCGACAATCCTACTTTTTTACCCCAAATACCACAACCGAACAATGGCGCCGTTGACGGGGATGATCTTATTTGGTAGATTAGGTTATTGTTTTGTGTGTGAATAGTTTAACTGCTTTCTTAGATTAGTTTTCAAAAACAAAAACAAAAAAAAAAAATTTTACAAAACTAAAAAAAAATTAAAAAAATTGAGACTTCAAGTAAAAGATGAAAAGTACAACAACCTGAGGTTTGGGTTCGTAGTCCTGTTAGTCAAAGATTGGTTAGGAAGGAGGAACCCTCGGTAGAACCACCTAAGATGGCTGAAGAAGCACCACCACCCAGGGTAACCCTTAATGACCAGTTATACACATCATATGACCCACCTCCTTCGTGTTTTGTACTATCCAACCAACCTACTGGAGTGATCTTTGACCCTAGGCAGCACTACACCCAGAACCTACCACTCTTCACTGGTACTGGGTTAACACTGATATGGACAGCAGAGTATAAAGAGTACCTAAGCATGGTGACTCCACCTGGAGTCCCTTTAGACTATGTGCTTTTAAAATACCTACCTTTTGCTCTAAGGGACGCTGCTAAGTGGTGGACGTACAACGTCAAACCCTAGTCCATTACTTCTTGGGACGGTTTTCTAAAAGTTTTCATGAAAAGATATTTTCCAAACTCCGTAGCTGTCCAATTAAGAAACTCAATTTTGAAATTTAGACAGGAAGTAGGAGAACCTTACTGGAAAGCTTTCGAACGTTTTAAAAACTTACTGTCCCAATTCCCTCATCATGGTTTTGACTTGGTACGACTGCATCAATTCGTGTACGAGGGTTTCGACCATGATACTAGGGTCACACTAGAGTCAATGTGTTAGGGGGGTTTCATTGATAAAACTGCTGATGAAGCCTGGGATTTCTTAGAGAGCCTGTCTGAAAGAGCAATGCAATGGGGAACAACTAGAGATGAGTCCTTAGGTGCTCAATTGTCCAATGCTAGGGGGTGTACATGCTGTGAGTGAGAGTACAAGCAATGAGGCTAGGTTCGCTTCCCTTGAGAATATGATTAAAACCTTAGCCCAACAACAACTAGTTGCTTCACAACCCAAAACCTGTGCTCAGGTTAACTCTTGGCACCAAACTTCTGCTTTTGTTCCCCCATCGCCTGTGCCATGTGCCTTGTGCTAAAGTGTGGACTATGTTATTTCTGCTTGTCCTTATACATTCAACAACTGGCCACTAGTACTGAAAATGTGAATGTTACGCATCATAACTATAAGTCTAACCAGTACCAGCCCTACCAACACCAAGGGATGCATAAGTATCCCTTACTCTCTTATGGCCCTGAGAACCAGAATATGTTGAGACCACCACCTAACCAAGGAGGGCGTTCCAAGGAAACCACCCTTCTCAGTCTCGACAACCACCCCAGGGAGCTTATCAAGCTCCTAGAGGGCCACCTGTCCAATCCCAGATTGCCCAACAACGACATCCACCAGGGTACACCAATGAGGATAGGCATGAGAGAGATATTAGGGAGTTGAAGAATGGCTTAGAAGAAGTTGAGAAAAATATGAATAGTTATTTAGAAAAGATGATGAAACAGATGAATGAGAATTTTTCTCAATTGCTGCTAGCCAATAGGGATAAAGGTTCTTTTCCTGGATAGCCTGAGGCGAACCCCAATGGGCAAGCTTCAGGTTCGTCATCTTGTGACCCTAGTCAGGTTAGAGGTTTGAATGCTGTAATTACTCTCCGTTCTAGGAGAGAAACTAATAATAAGGTGCAACTGAAATCTTCTGATGTGTGCGACAAAAAGATTGTGAATGATGAATCTACTGATGAGACTGTTTCTATTGATGACGAGTCAGATGGGCTAGTCCATCACCTCCAAGGGCCTACAAGCCCCCTCCACATTATCCTCAAAGGTTAAGGGGGAATAAAGACCAAAAATTTCTAGACAAAATTAGGGAGACCTTTTCTCAGGTTAAGGTGAACATTCCTCTGTTAGATGTTATTCATCATATTCCCCCATATGTCTGCTTCCTTAAGGAGCTTTGTACCACTAAGAGGGCCACCCAAGTGCCCAAGAAGGCTTTCTTAGCTTCAAATGTGAGTTCCATTCTGTCGAACCAAATGCCTATTAAGTACAAAGACCCTGGATAGTTTGGTAGAAACGCATTGCTTGACCTAGGAGCTAGTGTGAATTTGTTGCTTTGCATGTGTATGAAATGCTTGGATTAGGTGAACTAAAGCCTACTAGGATGGTATTACAATTGGCTGACAGGTCTACTAGAGTACCTAAGGAGGTAGTGGAGGATGTTCTGATTAAGGTTGGAGATTTTGTGTTTCCTGTTGATTTTGTAGTACTAGAAACTGCTAAAGTTCAGAGTACTAGAGATGAGATCCCCCTTATTCTAGGTAACCCTTTCCTTGCTACTTCTAATGCCTGGAATAACTGTAAATATGGTAGAATGAAATTGACCTTTGGGAATTTGACTATGGGGTTGAACAATTTTAATCTGCAAAAGTCACCCTTAGGTTTTGATGAGCATGAGCAGAGAACCCTTAATTGGGTTAGTGATTTTGTTAATGAGAGTGAGAACCCTAATTGTGTTGATGTGTCATTTGCTGATGAGTTGGCTGCACTAGGAATTGATCCTGATAGTTTGAATTCTTTGGTGATTCTGAAGTGTTTGATGGCGACATGCTATATGAATCCTTGTTTGCTTCTCAAACTGAACCTGAGAAAGTAGAACCTGAACCACCTTCATCTACAACTCTTGAGATGAAACCCTTCCCTTCTGAATTGAATATGCTTTTCTAGGCCCTAGTGAGACCTACCCAGTAATCATTGCCTCTAACTTAGGTAGGCACCAGTGTTTAGACCCAATTTTGTGTCCAAATAACGCCTTAATTCTTAGGCTTTTGACTCGTTTCGTGTTTATTTTCATGGATTTTTAGTATGTTTTTGATTATTTTGTAGGTTTTGGCGTTTTACACAAAAACGAGGTAAAACGGGCCATTTTAGAGCATTTTTGGTGATTTCCCGAGCCAAGCCGGACCGAGAGCTGAAGCAAAATTGACTTGGGACCACTTTCCCTGCCTTTGGTGCTAATTAGTGAGGTAACACCTGCTACGACTCTTGTAGCGGGCGTTACATGCCTTGGAATGAAGGAAGGAACAAAGGGAAGGAAGCAGTAGGGTAGCCCCCGCCACCCTTGGCGTGGCACCCATTACCTCAGCTGGGTAGGGGAAGACCGTACCTACGGTCCCCTAGTCCGCACCTGCGGTCTCACGAAGCTCAAATTAACCAGGCAGTTTTCGCAGGGTAGCGCCCACCACCCTACTGGTGGCACCCGCTACCATTACTGGAAAGCCAGAGACCGCACTTGCGGTCTCCCCCTTTTCTGCGCGATTGTTCCAGCTTGTACACTGCGTTTTGGCCAACTGTTTTGCCTTGTATATATATCCCATTTGACGATTATCTTGGGGGATCGAATCTTAGAGAGACTTCGACATTTCCCAGCCTTGTAATTAGTGGATTTTAGAGAGAGATTAGTGAGAGATTAAACTAGGGTTTTAGAGATTTGAGTTGTATTTGAAGATTTGGGGATTCAAACAATTGAGAGATTGTTGGATCATCTTTTTATTGCTTTCTCTTGTTCATCTACAACATTTTGATAAGTTTTCTCTTCCCTTAACTCTTTCATTAATTACTTTGCTAATTGCTTTGCTTGTTCTTTAATTTCTTTGCTTGCTATTTTGATTATCTTGCTTGTTTATGGTTGTTTGATGCTAGAATTCATGCTTAGGGTTGATTTGGATGTTGTTAGCTTGGTTTTTATCATGATTAGTTGCTAGAAACCCTATGGGTTAGGGGGTAATTAAGGGTGTGAATGGGTAATTAGGCATGGGTTGACAATTTTAGCGAGTAATTAGTTAGGAAATCACTTTTTCCACTCCAATCCTTCCCTCAAGTGGGATGTATTTGGGCCCGAAAGTCCCCGAACACATCCAACACTTGAGTTGGAAGGTTGGAATTGGGATAGTTAGTGCTCTACTCACGAAAGTGAATAGAGGCTAACTAGGGAATTCCGTTTCTTCAACCCTCCGGGTCCGTGGTGGACTTTGGGGAAGTTAATCCGGACTATCCTCGAAAGAGGAAGCCCGGTGGGTATTTTCCAAATGGAATTGCCACTTGATTTTCTTCCTTCTTGCTCTCTTGTTGTAAAACCTATTCCCTTGTTCCCATTTTCATCCCAAAAAGCCTCCGAAGCCCATTTCCTTTCCTTGACCGACCTTAGTTTTGTTCCTTGCATTGTGACCCCTTTCAACCGATATCCTTACCTTAGCAATCTCATCCCGACCATTGACCTAGATTCTATGACCAAGGCTCCTAGATCCTCGAGAAGAACGATATAAAAACCGGGGTACAAAAACCACGTTACACAAAATAGCGCCGCTGCCGGAGAGCCAGCGCCCCTAGTTTTAGTTTCTTGGTTTTGTTATTTGAGTTGGCTTTCACGCTAGAAATTAGTTTTTGCTAATCCCGATGAATTTGATGCTTCTATTGGTTCTTGTCGGTGCATGTAGGTATGCTCTAATGTCCTATCGAGCATGGTAGGAGGCTTCAAGTCCTAATGGGTGAAGTCCAAGCTGATTCACCCCGTACTCTTCTATCATATGTTGTTCCATCTTCGGGTACGGGAGGCAACCCTATCATTTTACCACCATTACCACCCGACGCGGTATTTGAGTTTAAGCCGTGTCTTCTTGAAGTTTTTGAAAGGAACCCATTGCATGGAGATATTTCCGAGAGTCCCATTGCTCATATGGAGAAATTCGAAAAGCGTATCAGTTTCATACATATGCCCGGAATATCTCCCGAATATTTGAAGTTGAAGTTCTTTCCTCTTACTCTAAGGGGAAGAGCTGAAATGTGGCTTGATATATGTCCACCTAGATATTATTCTTCATGGGAGGCCCTAAAGAGAGATTTCCTTCAAAGATTTTTCCCAACCGACAAAACTTGTAGACTCCGGGAAGATATTATGAGTTTCAAGCAAAAAGCCGGAGAGTCTCTTTTCGAAGCATGGGGGAGATTCAAAAGTCTCTAACGTCAGTGTCCACACCATAATCTACCCAACTGGATGTTACTTCAGCACTTCTATTGTGGACTCTTTGACTCTCTCAAAGAATCAATCGATATAGCATCCGGAGGGACATTTTTGAAGAACACTGCGGAGGAGGCTGACAAATTCCTTCATGAGCTCGTTCAATATGCTCCTGATTGGAGGTTGCAAATCTAGTAGAGGAGATTCATCTTTGGAGCAGGATTCCATTATTGCACTTCTTTTAGCCTCTATTTATGAACTACAAAAAGAGAAGGCGAAAGAGGAGACTTCTAACCAATTGAGAAGGGCTCAAGAAGCGCAAGTTTTCAATTTTCAACAATTAGAGCAAGTGTATGCCATCTATCCTTCCCACATCGATCAAGATCCCTTTGTTCATGACACTACCAATCAATACCCTTCTGTCTTTCAACCTATTGACCGTTACTCATTCATTCAAGAAGAAACCTTCCATCTAACCCAACAAAACCTTCCACAACCTCAAATTTCTCAACCACCTCAAGAATCCTCATTTGGGTTGATGTTAGAGCGAATCATGGAAGACCGAGAGGAGGATCAAGCCTATATCCAAAGTCTCGAGCTCGAATTTGCCCAAGCCAGCCAATTTCAACTTGCACCTATCCAACCCACCCCTATCCAAGGAGTGGAGGTGAGTGCTATTACCATGTGTGGTGGAGGAGAAGTTGAGGAAACCAAGTTGGTGGAGGAGAGACTTCTTGAAGAAAATGAGGGAGATGTTGAGGATAAAATCGAAGGAGAGGATATGGAGGGTGAGCAAGTGGTTGATGATGAGGAGGATTTGATTGTTGAGGAAGCCAATTGTGTGAAGAAAAGATGGAGAAAATAGAAGAAGAAGTTTTGAATGAAAATGTTAGTGAATGCCCTGAAAAGCAATTTGATTCTCACCAGTTGCAAATTCCTCTCCCCGAATGGTTGATTCAACGCTTGATTGACGTAAAACATATAGATTTAAGGCATGATGTTCCAATTGAGAAATTATCTTTCATGCCACCTTGTGTTGAAGTCAATATGATAACCATAATTGTTCACGAGCATAAAGAGGAAGTTTATATTCTTGGAGTAGAATCCGACAATGGGAAAGACAACAATCATTACAAGGCCTTATGTTCCGAACCCGAGGTTATTGAAGATGCATCTCGTGATAACTCTCTCTAAATTGTTCCATTGAGGAGGGAGATTTCATTAGATGAAGTTTATATTGAGGACAAAGATATTGAGAAGATTGTTTCCAAATGTCTGAAACTTGGAGAACCACTTGAAGAAGAGCTTAGGTTGTTCCATCATCCCCATCACCCAATCAAACCACTGGAGGAAACCCTTGTTCTATTTGCGGCGGTGATGAGGAGGTGTTGGAAAAGGAGGAGGAAACGACATTGGAAGAAATTGAAGATGTCATCACCTTTTCCTTGCTCATGGTAAACCAAACGACCGGAAGGACGTCTCGATTTGAGGTTGTCCAAGGATAGTAGAAGTTGGAAACGAAGGAAGAAGAAACGAACATGGTGGACGAAATTGAATATGTACCTCTCGTGTGCACCACGTCTTTCTAGAATTAAACGGGTATTTAGGTCGAGCTAGGGACCTAAAACTAGCGCTCTATGGGAGGCACCCCATAATTTTTGTGTTTCTTAATTAAAATTTTCCATTTGTTCATTTTTCTAATTTTATTTCTTTTTCTTCTCTTTATTTTTTGTTTTTAGTTTCTTCAGGTTTTTCTATTTTTTTCTATTTTTCTTGTCTTTTTAACTTTTCTTTATTTCTTTATCTTGTAATTTGAGGTATTAGTTCTAAGTTCAAAAGAAAAAGTTTGAAAAAAAAGAGAAAAAATGATGTGAAAAAATAGAAAAAGTTGGATGTGAAAAATAAAAAATTTGAAATTGGGAGTGAAAGAAGTAGTGTGAGTGAGTGAAGTTTTGAAAAATATATGAGTGTTGAGAGAATTTGAAAGTTACAAAAATTGTTGTATTGAATGTGAGGAAGTATGGAAAAATTGAGTGTTGAAATGTAGAAGTTTTTGTGAGTTAGAATGATTTAGAGTTTTTGAAGACAGCAGAGTAGGGTAGCAGGCGCTACCATCAAGGTAGCACCCGCTACACACGAAGCAACAGTAGCAGCGAGGCTCCTCCAGCAGCTCACCGTAGCTACAATAAGGAAGACCGCACACGCCCAACAACTCCATGACCCAAAGACTGTCGCTTCGCTGAAGTACCGGTCGCGCCGCGACTTGCATCATAATGAATTTTCAGCTCTTAAACCTGATTTCTTTCATACTTTTCTCATTTCTTTTCTCACTCGACTCCCTCACTCTCTCTCTTCAAGCCCTGAACCTGTGAAAAACTCTCACTCACACCCATTCCATCCCTCTTATTCTTCAATTCGATTCCCTCTTTCTCTCCATTTTCGATCCCAAACCCTAATTCTTCTCTATTTGTGTGAAAATCTGCTGCTAGTGCTCGAGTTTCTGCCCAGATCTAGCCTAAGGTTGCAGCATTGTTCGAGCACCTATTCTACACATCTAAGTGAGGTATTCCTTCTATCAATTGTATGAATTTCATTTCCTTTCTCTTGCATTCGATCCATTCGTCATGCTTTGCTGAGTTAGGATTAGGTTTTGTCAATTTTTACACTCAAGTTTACCTCACTGTGTTGTTGAATTCGAATGTTGGTTCTTGCTTAGTGCTTATGTGATTAGTTGTTGTTTTTCACTTGTGAAACACACACACTCTTGTTGCACTAAGGATTTCTGTCCAGAATCACAGCATCCTTGCATTAGATTCTGTGTTCGTATGTTGTTTTTGTACTGTGAGTTTGTTTGCTATGGGGTGAGTTTGAATGATTTGTTCTTGTTCAGTGTTGTGTGTGATGGGCTGTTGTTTTTCATCTGTTGAACACAGATACACTCATTGTACTAAGAGTTTTTTGTCGATCTTCACACAGATTTGCACTATACACTCGGAGTAGTATGCTTCACTTGCATTCTGTTTTAGTGTGCTGTGTATTTTGGCTCATTTTGTCAAGCAAGAACCGTTCCTCCTTGCTGAATCCATGTTCAAGTGCTCCGATTTGAGGTAATCTCTTGTGAATTTTGGGCATAAGCTTTTCAAACTCACTTGTTTGTTGCTTGTGTCAATTGTTTTTGGTTTACCTTTGAGATTAGGCACTATTATTGCTAAAGTTCTTGCCAAGCCTTGCTTTTGGTTCATCATGAGCGGAAGGAGCAAGCGTTCACGAGTCGAGGAAGCTTTTTCATCGCAACCACCATCCTCATCCACAAAGGATCGTTACCGAGCGCAAACGGCCATCCTAATTCCGTGTGAACCTATAACGCCCCGGCCCCACCCAGGCCGCGGACATTACCGATAACTGCTTCAAGGATCGCTGACTGACCCCACAAATTACCACGAGTCTTTCCAGCGTGCTTCGTCCTCGCTCACACGCTGTCTGGGAAAAACTTCCCAGGAAGTCACCCATCCTTTGACTACTCCACAAAAGAAGATGCACCTTGGTGATATGAGTAATCATTTCAATCCTTTTAAGCCACACTTTAACCACATACCTGGGGTATTACAGAACCAGATGCAGATGTGACTTTCTGGGATGAAAAGCATAGACAACGGTATGAAACGTTACAAGCACGGAAGATATGTGCACCAGATATTTATGATGCAGCGACGATCGAAGCCATCCATTGCAAGCTGAGCTTCGATTATCTCATTGGTGTTCTTGGTTGGGAGGTATTCATCATGATTGATCAATCTATTGTGGACCAACCCATCCTCGAGTTTTTAAGCTCCTTGAAGGTTCACAATGATGGCAAGAAGAATGCGCATTTTGAATACCGGGTTGCCAACAAAGACAAGATATGCACCTTGAAGCGTTTTTTCCAACGGTTGGGGTTGCCCGAAGATGGGAGATTTTATGAGCGATGCGCAAAGTTTGATGAGCAAAAGGCAATGAAGGGCCTAACTTGTTGGAGGAGGATGAATGTCAGCACGAGAAATGGAGAATCACGCTATCATTGCTCCCGCAACTCTAAGGCGCGTGATTTTTGTAATCCAATTGTTCGAATCTTCCATAGAATCGTGACAAGTTCAATGTTTGGGAGAGATGATGGAAGCCCCAAGGTTTGGAAGGACGGACTTTTTGTGATCCACAACGCCATAAGGGGTAAACGGGTCGACACCGGATCTTGCATTCTACATTTGCCACTTCTTGGTCCAAGAAGGTTTCGAGAAATATTTGAAAAAGTGGACTCCGCGCTATCTTCTGGATCCTATCGACAGGGTACGGTTGCAGAAAATTAATATCCTCGCCAAGCACCCAACTGCCACGATCTATTGCCATGGGCATGACAACAAAACGAAGATTCTCTTGGATCCGGACCATGCCAAGCAGTAGTTGGATATCACTAAGTAGCGTAACTGGTCTTGTGGTCAGGTTCCCAGTGACCTCAAGGTGGGTGGTCCGGATGTGTCCAGTGGTGAGGAGGAAGAGGAGGACAATGAAGAAGAAGAAGGAGAAGAAGAAGAAGAAAATGAAGAAGAGGAAGAGGAAGAGGAAGAGGAAGAGGAAGAGGAAGAGGAAGAGGAGTATGCTGGTCATGGTGAAGCTAGCGGAAGTGAAAGTCATCCATGGGAAGCTTCACTTGAGCATCTCAACTCCCAATTCGAGCAAATGGGAGTTGACCTTCGAGAGCAACGAACGATACTCCACCATCAAAACAACTTGTTGGAGACCCAACAAGATCTGATTCGTGCCCAACAATCTATACTTCAAAGGCACGAGGAGTACTTTTAACAACAAAACCAGTATTGGCGTGACTGGGGGTATTACCACTACTCCATTGCGAAGCATCCCCCGGCACCACCAGAGTACATAAACCGTCACCGTCCCACCTACTTTCCTTATCACCCATATTCTCCCCCAGGAGGATCCGAGCAATGATTTGTAAGTGTGGGGGGGGGGGGGGGGGGGGGGGGCGCTTTATGGGGAAGTTGGGGAGGTGTGTCGGTTCGTTGGTTTTTTTAATTTCGTTGTCCCCATGGTTTGAGTTGTTCCGCTTTCACTACATCATCTTTGGTTAGGCCGGTCATGAGAGATGTTTCACCCTCAATTCCCGCCTCAAATTAGTGAGATTCGGGGTTGAGGTTAGTTAGTGTCAATCTACATATTGTCAATAGTATGTCTTTTCTTTAGTCCTTTAGCTAGTGTCCAGTTTTTATTTTTGTTTTGTTCTTTTTCTTTTAAGCATGCGAACATTCACACTTATTTTGTTTTTCTTGTTTATTTCTAACCCAAGTGTGATGTTTTCCTGGATCGCGGATTGTTTTTTTCTTTAATTGAAGATCTCGAGGTAACCTATTTCCGCTCTCCTTGTTGTGTATACATTTTGATACTCGTTGCATGCTTGATTTTTCTTTTGGGTGGCGAACCCCCTTGAGTGTTTGTGTTGGGATAATTTTGTTGTTGGAGTTGTGTGGGCTTGGGTCGCCACCACTTTTACTTGGTAGTTGTTTTTGTTTGTTTGTTTTTGTAGGTTCTCTACCTTTTTTTCTTGTGAAACCTTCCCACAATGAGGACATTGTGGCGTTTTAAGTGTGTGTGTGTGGGGGGGGGGGGGGGGGAGATATTCTATTTCAAGGGTAGATCACCTAGTATTTTTGGTTTTTGTTTTTCTTAGTTTTTGCCTAAAATTTGAAAATTTTTTGTGTGAAAAAGGAGGAAAAAGGGAGAGAAAAACCTTAAAAGTTTTTCGTTTTGTTTTTGTTTTGCTTTGTTTCTCGGATTTTGTTGTCGAAGTTGGGAAGCCATTCTTAATCTTCTTTGAAAGAAACCGGTTTGAGCATTTTCGATCTTATCTTGGGTGATTGTCATGACTTACCTAATTAGATTCCCTTCATTGAGTGTCTAGCGAGATCCCCGATTCTTTTCACGTGCTGGTTGAAACTAGGAGATTCTAGGGATTCGCATCCGAGCTTGTTTTCTAAAATGTAAAAAAAAAAAACAGCAAAAGGAAAGTCAAAAGCAAAAGCAAAAGAAAGAAAAAGAAAGCAAAGCTAAATAATCGAATTAAGTGGGGCGAGTCGGCTGAACGACATCAAACCACCATAAAGCTAGACGACCTACACGGGACTGGTATTAGCGGTACGACGCTATTACCCCTTAAGCTCCTCCTATATCGAATTCTCGACAGAGGTGTGTATGGAAAAGACTGTGTTGGGAGGGTAAACCCCGCATTATGGGTCGTTACAATTCCCGCAAAACTTGCCTCGACCTTTAAGCTTTAAAAAATTGTTGGGATTACCCAACCCAAAAAGAAAATTTTAAGTGTTAATATAGTGTGGGGCCTCTCCTTGCATCACCTAGGACCCTCACCAAGCCAAGGGCGACCAAATGCGGCGAAGGGTAACTCATTTTTTTCTTTGTTCGTTTCCTTTGTTTTTGAGCTCGGGCGTGAGTCTTAGGGTCTATCGGAATCAGTTAGAACCCACTAGCACTTACGCAGATGGGGTTTTGCTTGGCATGAGGTGTAGGGGATTGAAAATCTCTAAGATTGACAATTGTTTGAGTTAGGTGTTTGTGCGATGCTCATAACGGTTCCTTTTGGAGGATTAATAACGTTTTCCTAATTGGGATTGCAAGATTCTTTGATGCGAAGCTGTTTTCCCTTTTCCCTTGTTTTCTTTGGTTTTGTTTTTCACTTTCCCTCTCTCCTTTTTCTTTGGCTTTTGTGGGTACAACCGCTACAAACCCTCACGAGTCCATCTCGTCCATCCGGGCTGCCGGGGGGTTCAAAAGGCTTGGTGCATACGCTAAATGCACTCTTTTCTCTCCCACGACAAATGAGTTTGTGTTAGTTTAGGTAGTTTTTGTTTCGTTTTGCTTGGGACGAGCAAAAGTTTAAGTGTGGGGGGTGTTTAGACCCAATTTTGTGTCTAAATAACGCCTTAATTCTTAGGCTTTTGACTCATTTCGTGTTTATTTTCATGGCTTTTTAGTATGTTTTTGGTTATTTTGTAGGTTTTGGCGTTTTACAAAAAAACGAGGTAAAACAGGCCATTTTAGAGCATTTTTGGTGATTTCCTGAGCCGAGCCGGACCGAGAGCCGAAGCAAAGTTGACTCGGGACCACTTTCCCCGCCTTTGGTGCTAATTAGTGAGGTAACACCCGCTACGACTCTTGTAGAGGGCGTTACATGCCTTGGAATGAAGGAAGGAACAAAGGGAAGGAAGCAGTATTGCGATCTCATGAAGCTCAAAATCGCCAGGCATTTTCCAGAGGGTAGCGCCCGCCACCCTACTGGTGGCACCCGCTACCATTACTGGACAACCAGAGACTGCACCTGCGGTGTCCTAGACCGCACTTGCAGTCTCCCCCTTTTCTGCGCGATTGTTTAGGCTTGTGCACTGCGTTTTGGCCAACTGTTTTGCCTCGTATATATATCCCATTTGACGATTATCTTGGGGGATCGAATCTTAGAGAGACTTCGACATTTCCCAGCCTTGTAATTAGTGGATTTTAGAGAGAGATTAGTGAGAGATTAATCTAGGGTTTTGGAGAATTAAGTTGTATTTGAAGATTTGGGGATTCAAACAATTGAGAGATTGTTGGATCATCTTTTTATTGCTTTCTCTTGTTCATCTACAGCATTTTGATAAGTTTTCTCTTCCCTTAACTCTTTCATTAATTACTTTGCTAATTGCTTTGTTTGTTCTTTAATTTCTTTGCTTGCTATTTTGATTATCTTGCTTGTTTATGGTTGTTTGATGCTAAAATTCATGCTTAGGGTTGGTTTGGATGTTGTTAGCTTAGTTTTTATCATGATTAGTTGCTAGAAACCCTATGGGTTAGGGGGTAATTAAGGGTGTGAATGGGTAATTAGGCATGGGTTAGCAATTTTAGTGAGTAATTAGTTGGGAAATCACTTTTTCCACTCCAATCCTTCCCTCAAGTGGGATGTATTTGGGTCCGAAAGTCCCCGAACACATCCAAAACTTGATTTAGAAGGTTGGAATTGGGATAGTTAGTATTCTACTCACGAAAGTGAATAGAGGCTAACTAGGGAATTCCGTTTCTTCAACCCTCCGGGTCCGTGGTGGACGTTGGGGAAGTTAATCCGGACTATCCTCGAAAGAGGAAGCCCGGTGGGTATTTTCTAACGGAATTGCCACTTGATTTTCTTCCTTCTTGCTCTCTTGTTGCAAAACCTATTCCCTTGTTCCCGTTTGCATCCCGAAAAGCCTCTGAAGCCCATTTCCTTTCCTTGACCGACCTTAGTTTTGTTCCTTGCGTTGTGACCCGTTTCAACCGATATCCTTACCTTAGCAATCTCATCCTGACCATTGACCTAGATTCTATGACCAAGGCCGCTAGCTCCTCGAGAAGAACGATATAAAAACCGTGGTACAAAAACCACGTTACAATCAGGAAAATCAATTGATTGAGGTTCTTAGAAAGAACAAGGGAGCCTTGGGGTGGACTTCGGGTGATATTAAAGGGATTAACCCTTCCATTGTTTAGCATCGAATCTTCCGAGAAGATGAGAATGCTGCTAATAAAGACCCCCTTAGGAGACTGAACCCACAGATGAAGAAGGTAGTTAAGAAAGAGATAGTTAAGTGGTTAGATCATGATGTCATTTACCTCATCTATGATAGCAAGTGGGTAAGCCCAATCCATGTGGTCCCTAAGAAAGCTGGTTTAACTGTTGTTGAGAATGAACATGGAGAGTTAGTCCCTACCCGTGTCCCTTCTGGTTGGAGAGTCTACATAAATTATAGAAAATTGAACAAGGCTACTAGGAAGGACCATTTTCCCCTTCCCTTTCATGGACCAGATGGTTGAGAAACTTGCTGGGCATGAGCATTATTGTTTTCTTAATAGTTATTCTGGATATAACCAAGTCTCTATTGCCCCTTATGACCAGGAAAAACCACCTTCACTTGCCCTTTTGGCACCTTTGCTTTTCGAAGGATGCCATTTGGCCTGTGCAATGCCCCTGCAACCTTCCAGAGATGCATGATCTCTATTTTTGCTGACTTAGTGGAGGATTATGTGGAAATTTTTATGGATGACTTTTCTTTGTTTGGTACTTCTTTTGATGCCTGCTTAGCTAACCTGAATCGCGTACTAAGTTGATGCCAGGAAAAAAGTTTGACCCTTAACTGGGAAAGATGCCATTTTATGGCTAAAAAGGGTATTGTTTTAGGTCATGTGATTTCTAAATATGGGATAAAGGTAGACAAGGCCAAAATTGACCTAGTTAAGAATTTGGCCCCTCCAACTTCTGTAAAGGAAGTTCGTTCAATCCTAGGACACACCGATTTTTACTTGCGATTCATAAAAGACTTCAGTAAGATTTCTAAGCCATTATCTTCATTGCTTGCTAAGGAGTGTCATTCCATTTTTCTGATGATTGTATGAGGGCTTTTAATCAACTTAAAGATGCTCTCATTTCCCCTTCTATTCTCAAACCTACCACATGGGGAGAACCTTTTGAGATTATGTGTGATGCATCTGATTATGCTGTAGGTGTTGTGCTAGGACAGAGAATTGATAAGAAACCTATTGTTATTCATTATGCTATCCATACCTTGAATGATGCTCAACTAAATTACACTGTGACTGAAAAGGAATTTCTAGTTGTTGTGTATGCCTTTGAGAAATTCAGACCTTACTTACTTGGTGCTAAAGTCATATTTTACACTGATCATTCAGCTATTAGGTATCTGATGGAGAAGAGAGATTCTAAACCTAGGCTAGTTAGGTGGGTACTGTTGTTACGAGAGTTTGATTATGAGATTAGAGAAAGGAAAGGAGCTGATAATCCTGTAGCTGACCAGCTATCTAGAATTGTTCCTGAAATTGTAAACAGCACCCCTATTACTGCTCAGTTTCCTGATGAGCAACTCTTTAGTGTGGGAGTAGAATCTTGGTTTACTGATATCGTGAATTTTAAAGTAACTGGGGAGATGCCTAGTGATTGGAATAAGTATGACAGGGATAGGTTTCTTCACATTGTGAAGGATTTTGAGTGGGATGACCCTTACTTGTTTCAATATTGTCCTTATCATATCCTTAGGAGATGTGTACCTGATGAGTCCATTATGGATGTCCTCTCTTTTTGCCATGACCAACCTTGTGGAGGGCATTATAGTGGGAAGAAAACTGCTTATAAGGTCCTGCAGAGTGGGTTTTACTGGCCCACTATCTTTAGAGACGCCCATGACTATGCCCAACGGTGCCCTAGGTGCCAAAGTTTGGGAAAGATAACTAGGAGAGATATGATGCCCTTACAACCTGAGATTTTTGTTGATGTGTTTGATGTGTGGGGGCATTGACTTTATGGGACCATTCTCTAACTCTTTTGGGAATGAATATATTCTCATTGCTGTTGATTATGTGTCTAAGTGGGTAGAGGCCATCCCAACTAAGAAGAATGATGCTCAGGTCATGACCAAGTTCCTTAGAGAATACATCTTTTCTAGATTTAGAATGCCTAGAGCCAATATTAGTGATCAGGGAACCCATTTTAACAACAGATCCTTTGAGTCCTTACTGAAGAGGTACTCAGTTGTGCATAAGCTCACCACCACTTACCATCCACAGTCTAATGGTCAAGCGAAAGTCTCTAATAGGCAAATTAAAAAACTCTTAGAGAAAACTGTGTCTAGGAATAGGAAGGACTGGTCTGTTAAGCTGATTGATGCCTTGTGGGCCTACTGAAGAGCCTATAAAACCCCATTGGGATGTCACCCTATAGAGATGTTTTTGGGAAACCCTGTCACTTACCTGTAGAGCTTGAACATAGAGCTTGGTGGGCTTTGAAAGCCCTCAATTTTGATATGTCTGTAGCAGGTGAAGAAAGGAGATTAACGCTTTGTGAGCTTGAGGAGTTGGGGAGAGAGGCCTATGAAAATGGGCGATTGAGTAAAGAGAGGTCTAAAATCTTGCACGATAGGATCATTCATAGAAAGACCTTTTTCCCGGGACAAAAGGTACTCCTTTATGACTCCCGATTGCATCTGTTTGCTGGGAAGTTAAGATCTAGGTGGACTGGACCCTTTATTGTAACCCAGGTATTTCCTTCAGGGGTGATTGAGATTAAGAACCCATCTAATAATTCTGTGTGGAAGGTGAATGGGCACAAATTGAAGCCTTTCTTAGAGTTCCCTGATACTGCTGACATGAAATGTGTTACATTTCCGCGATCCATCTGGTACTTGAAAGAAGGTAAGTTGAGATTCTTGTATATAATTGTACCTCTGATTTTTCTTGATTTTTCTTGATTGCTTCTCCTAACTATGCATTGTCAAGTGAGAAGGAATGAGTCTTTTGACAAGAAGCCATCTAGGTAATATCCTTCCTTTTCTTTTAATATGGTTAGTGCGTAGTTTAATTTATTTTTCTTTATTTTCTTGGTGTGTTTCTTGAATTTCTTTTGGGGTGCTTACTTACCTTTATTTCTATTCCAATGAGGATATTGTAACCTTTTTGTGTGAAAGTGGGGGTGGCACGCATACCTGCTTGTTTTTCTTTTCTTTTGTGTGCTTTTTATTTTTCTTTTGAAAGTGTCACTTTATTTCACAATGAGGACACTGTAGAGTTTTTGTGTGGGAGTGAGGTGGCACAAGTGCCGTACTAGGTTTTTTTTTTTTGAAGAGAAACAACTTTAGTTATCATTGAAATTACGCGAAATTTTAAAAAATTTTGTCGGCTAAAGGTTGTTTGTATATATAGTTGTGTCACTTATTGCTAGAATAGTGCAATTGCTTAGTTAAGAATGGTTAGTAAATGCTTGATAGGCTTTAGGCTTGATTGTTGCTTTTCCTAAACATAATAACCTCACCAGTATTTGCAAACATGTGGTATCCTTATAAAATCACTTCTAGGCGAGTTAATGTGATGGTTTCAGTTTAGGAGGAAAGTTTTAGCTTCTTGAATATCCATGTTCTAAGTAAAGAAAAACTAATGAAAACTGGAAAAATAAAAAAGTTAGTACACCTACACAGGTTGGTATGAGTGGTAAGACGCTATTACCCCTTAAGCACTTTGTTTGTGTATGGAGTAGCCTGCGTTGGGAGGGCAAACCCCATTTATGGGCCGTTTAATTCCCGAAAATGCTAACGCAAAAATAGTGATCTAAGAAATTCTGAAAATGTTGGTTCACCCACATGGATCGGTATAAGTGGTGCGACACTCATATCCCTTAAGCGCCTTGTATGTGTATGAAAAGGATCAATGTAGGAAGAGTAGACCCCTTTCAGGGCCGTTCAATTCTCGAAAAACCCAACACTAAAAAGATTAATGGTAATAAATGTGGAACCTTTATATATGTAACCTGCGACCATCACCAAGCCAAGGGCGACACAAAATAGAAAGGGGAACAACCAATAATTCATTAAATAAACGAGCATGGGTGTTTGAGTAGTTATTTCTAATCGGCTGAGCCTTGACCTAAATAAAAACTAGCCAGAAACACTGCACTTGAGCACGAGGAACGCATCAAGTCTATGCATGAGTAAGGTGAAACATGTGAAGTCTAGTAATAATCTTGTTAGTTGCCTTGAAAGTGCTTGTTAACTGTTCTAAGTTGAGTGAATGCGCTGTTTTAGTAATTATTTTTGCGACCGTGTGTGGATCTCCTTTATGTTGACCTTTTCTCAATTTCGCCTCTTTATCTCACAAGCGTTTCTTCTCCTTTCTTTTCTTTAGTTTTCTCTCCTTTGCTTTTGTGGGTATAGCGTCTATAAACCCTCACGAGACCTTCCTGTCCACTTGGGCTGCCAAGGGGTTTAAAAGGCTTGTTGCATACGCTAAATGCAACCGTGATTCCTACGAAAGTGAGTTAGGATAGTTTAGTTTTATTTTCTTCTTTGTTTTAGTTTGCTCGGGGCGAGCAAACCCTTGTGTGGGAGTGTTGTTCAGGCTCATTTTGAGCCGAATTAAGACCATGAATTAAGTATTTTTGGTTGTTATTTCTTCACTTGATTTTAAAAGTAGTGCGATTTACAGGTCTGAGTCAAAACTCATGGAGAAGTGAAGAAAAATGGAGAAAGAGTTAAAGAAAAGTGGAGATAGTTAAAGAAAATAGGAAGTGCACGCTAGCAACGACTAGCTCGGGACCGGAAGAAACGAAGCAAACACACCGCTGGTAGCGCCTTTAAAGCGCTGGCAACACCTACATCAGAGAGGGGAAATCCACGGAAAATTTCAACCACTTCCAGTGCCTGTGCCCGCTCCCAGAGTCTTGTTTCGGAAAACAAAAAGGCGGACGATATGGCCGCTGACATCGCCTCTCTGGGCCGCTGGCATCGCCTCATCCCACCGTCGCGTATAAATAGAAGACCTCGCCGCAACAGCTAGGGGATTAGTTTTTTTAGGTTTTCTCGTTTTTAGTCTTATTGTTCTAGGTTTAGTTTTATTGTCTTTCTTTTGCTTTTGCCTACCGTTATTCTTCTATTGTAATTCAATCTTTCAATCTTTAATTCAATTCAAGTTTTTAATTTTTATTCTTCTCGCTTTTTGTTCCTAGTCTTGTTACTTCGAGTTATTAGTATTAGTTTACAACCAAATTCCACGTTTTAGTGAAAGAAGAGGATTAAGGGTTCACAAATTCTCCTTCCAAGTGAGGATTTGGGGGTTCTTAGTAATCTGAATCACGACTTTTGTTTGTTCGGGAGAGTTCGTGATGCTAACAAGGGGAGGTAGAGTAAAGAGAAGACTGTCAGTATACTCTGCCCCCTTAATTTCATTGAGTCTTTTAATATTGTTAGTCAATTCATTATTTCGCATTGCTAGTAGTATAATTTTCTTCCCTGCAATTTAGGTTGTTAGTTAGTAAAGATTTAATTGTCTCCTTTGATTAATTCTTGCATGATATTGATTTTGCTAAGTGTTCATCTGTTTGGTTAGATTAAGTTCTAATTCTCGATTCATGTTTGCTTTAGTAATTATTGTTTTAAATTTAGTAATTAGTTTAGCTTTTACTTTCATAGTTTTTAATTACTTTCTTGAATAAGCTTTCAATTTCTTGTTTAATTTCTTGTTCTTGTTCTATTAAGTTAGGTTTTGTTTCCAAATTCATGTTTTCTTAGTTTTATTGTTCTAATAATTAGTTTAGTTCAATTATTTCAATTATTTACTGCTTCTTGCAATTTGAAATCTTACCAAACCAATTCCCTAAAAACCTGACACACCATCCCTGTGGATTCGACAACCCTACTCTTTTACCCCAATACCACAGCCGAACATCCGTGTTCTTGGATTTGAGATTTTTAATGACGGTGAGGCTTCAGTGAAAGAAGTGGTCAAGCCAAAATCAGATGAGCCATCATCTCGCTGGAGGAAACATGTTTGGTCTGCTGTTCGGCCAAGAAGCTACAAAAGAAGGAAAAGAAGTGGACTCGATGGTTGTTGTGTTGTCCAGTCCTGATTGATCCAAGCACCATAATCTCTGCTGATGGAGGTCGCCGTGAGATGTCTTGTATCGATTCTGCCAATAATAAATGTACCCTAGTGTTAGGAGAACCTTGTAAGGTCCTGTCTGAGTCGAGCACTAGTGGGTTTATAGTCGAGTCAGAGTCAGCTAGGATTAGCCCCATGTCTGATGAGTCTATATACATTTCTGCATTCAATAAAGTGAACCTTTCCTAGTATTCATGTTCTCATTCCTTTCCCCTTAATTGTTGTGCTAATAATTATGAATTTGATGTTGAACCTTTAAAAGACTTTAATGAACTAACACAAGCTATGAACGAGCATGAGAATCACATGTCAGCGGTTGAAGAAACCATCACCATCAATATGGAGACGCGTGAAACTCCTCGGGAATTGAAAATTGGAAAATCATCAACCCAAGGGGAGCAACAAGAGTTCTCTGCTCTCTCGGAAGAGTTTATCGATGTCTTCGCTTAGTCTTATGAGGATATGCTTGGGATCGACAGGAAAATCGCCGAACATGCTATACCTCTCTACCCTGATGCCAAGACAGTTTAACAACGTCCACACAGAATCAAGAATGGATGGTTCGATAAGATTCATGATGAGGTCCGGAAACAGTTGGAAGCTAAGTTCATAAGAATTGTAGAATTCCCGAAATGGGTGGCCAACATTGTCCCGGTACCGAAGAAAGACGGGAAGGTACGGATGTGCGTTGACTTTAGGGACTTGAACAAGGCTAGCCCGAAGGATTTCTTTCCTTTGCTACACATTGACGTCCTGGTTGACCATACCTGTGGGCATGAACACCTTTCATTTATGGATGGGTATGCTGGCTTCAACCAAATCAAAATGGCTGAAGAAGACATGGAGAAAACATCCTTTAACACTCTGGTGGTGAACCTTTTGCTATGTGGTTATGCCCTTTGACTGAAGAATGTTGGCGCCACTTACCAACGCACCGTCACCACTTTACTCCATGACATATGTAGACACCGGGATTTGCATCGACGAATTTGAAAGATCAAAACTGACCCCCCAAAGCCCAACAAACCGCGACCCAAGAACTAGCATAGGCCACTCGGCCAACGATACAATCAAGGCGGGCCCAGTAAACGAATCCAGCCCAACATCAAGAAGGCGTACGCCGCATAGCCTACGACACGTCTCAGACTGGCCCAACAAGCGGGCCGAACACAAAAAAGAGAAGCATAGGCCATAGGATGCCTGACCTATGCTGTTGAAATCCATCCTGCTGCCTCGCTGCGAAGTCACCAATTCGTGTGGTTGCATGCCATAGGATGCCTGACCTATGCAATCAAATTTGATTTTGGTGTCAATTCTCTCCCCCGCCAATCCCATGATCAAAGCTCCTCTGATTTGCCGGAAATGAATCAGACCCTTAGTGGTACTTGTGCAACTTTGTCTCCTTAGTAGGGCTTTTTCCCAAATTATAAATACCCACACATGTGTTCGCTAGTTGATTCTCTCAACGAATTGGTGTAAGCCTCAAAAAGAAATCAATAGCATAAGACAAAGGTTCAGATTTACAACAAGACCCTTAGAGTGACCCGGGCCCTATCTAGGTCCTCACATTCGTCTAGTTGACTTTCTAAACACCCCCCCCCCCCCGCGAGGATGTCCATCGGGTCAAAGGCTTAGACCCAACACATCTAAGTGCTAACGCGTTGTTTCCATGCCTTTGACCAAGGACCAACTTACCTTCTCATAACTTTACGGGCTACCCCCAAGGCTCTTTGAAGATCGTAGGTCGAGTCATCAATGACATGACCAATCCCCGAGATCGAACAACCTAATTTTCACCTACCAAGGCACGGGCCATCTTTGGAAGAACTAGGAAGAAGAAGTGAGTTGTAGCAGCAGGTCATGCTCTTAACCACTTTTTGGGCACTAAGGCTTAACGTCGAGGGCGAGGTCATGCCCGTGACTCCCCATGCCATGGTCATGACCCTCCGTAGTCTTTTTCCCTAAGGGCAAGGTCACGGTCGTGACCTTGTAAGTCAGGGATGTGATCGCTCGCAGCCCCCGACTGTTAGAGACTATAGGCAGGTCACATTCGTGCTTCCCGATGTCCCGCCTGTGACCATAGCGGGTCTTTAGCCCCTTCCACAAGAAATTAAAGGTCACGGTTGTGACCTCTATCAGTCACGCAAGTGACCCCTCCCCCTTTCACGGGGTTTTAGAAGGGGTTTAATCCACTCATATAAGTCCTCCCTTATGTTTGTAATGAGATAGATTATTGCCACTTGAATGAAAATCATCTTGGGTATTTTGAAACCCTAACAAAATCTCATCTCTCTTTATCCATTAATGATTGTGGTGGTGGTTTTGAGAATCCCCCCTTTAAGATTTCAATAGTGGTTATCAACCTTTCCTTCAAATTTAGTGAGGATTGTATTAGAGATATCAAGTGGGTGTTGGTGGGATTCTTTTATTCATTGTTCGGTCTCGTTCCGAGTCGAATTCTTCTTTTTTTAGGGTATTTTTGCTTGTTCTAGCCCCGCATTTATATATTAGGAATAATGATTTTGTGTTTTGTAGGAAAATAAAGAGTTAGAAGAAAATTTGGCTTAACTAAGGCTTTTTAGGGAATCCCGAGTGATTTCCCGAGCCGACCCAAGATTTCCCAAGACAACCGGAGCCAAGAACCGAGGCGAGACCAAACCGGGAAACCCTTGTCAAGTTTTGATACAAAAACAGGGGAAAGGAGGCAATCGGGTGTCGCACCCGAGTCACAACGAGTCACAAATTCTAGTTTCTAGTGCTAATCACAACCAATCCACTTTTAGTGACTGCCTCCTTCAATTGAATCAAATTAACAATGGCAATTGAACTTCTTTCCAAGCAATTTTGATTGTAGCATTTACAAAGCTCTCTCTCTCTCTCTCTCTCTCTCTCTCTCTCTCTCTCTCTTCAATTGCCATTGTTAATTTGATTCAAGTTTCTAGCGCTAATCACAACCAATCCACTTTTAGTGAGGAGGAGGATCAAGGGTCACAAATTCTACTTCCTAGTGAGGATTTGGGGATCCTTGGTAATCCAATTCACATTTTCTTGTTTGTTCGGGGGAAAATCCAAGTGAAGATTGAAGAATTAATAACAATTTTGGTCATCGAAGGTATAATTTCTTGCTCCCAATTTCATTGTTCAATCTAGTTTTCTCATTTATTGCTTTCTAATTGATTTCATCTTTCATGCTTTCTTAGTGTTGATTGTTATTATGAATCCTTGTCTAGATTAGTTTAATCGTTTTCCTTTACATAATTTACCGCTTTCCACATCTGAGAAAGCCCAACGCAAACCGATTTCTTTGTCAAGCCTAACACCCATCCCTGTGGATACCACAACCCGTACCTCACAAAAACCCCAAAAATATGCAACCGAACAATGGCGCCGTTGCCGGGGATGGCGTTATTTGGTAGATTAGGTTATTGGTTTGCGTGTATATAGTTTATTGCTTTCTTGATTTTGCAAGAGAAAAAATGTAGCCAAAAAAATTGAATACCAAACAAAAAAAGGAAAAAAAAAAAGAAAAAAGATAGAGATTATGGCTAGTCCCCAATTTCCCCAATTTGAGCATGAAATATTTTGGAGGTATTTTGCTAGATTGCTTGATTATCATGCTCAATGTGAATTGTATGGTACCTTTTATGGTACATTAGATCTTTTGGGAATTGTGAATGGGAGTGTGAATTATGAGACCCGAAAACTCTTAGATTATTACGGGTTTTCTGCTTTAGGGGAAGAAAAAGCATGGGAATTACTTGAATGGTTGTCTAAGGACTTTTATGAATTTGAGCAACAAAATGTTAGTCCTAGCTACCAACCTTCTCCTTATGCACCACCCTCCGAGACCGAAACTGAACAGTCATGTGATTACCCCATGTATTTTGATGATCAATCTTATGGTGGGGGTTATGTGGAAAATTCTTATGATATTCCCCCGTGTGATGTTGTTGAGTCTCATCCTTTGTGCGTGCATTGTGAATCTCCATATCATGCTTCTGAATCGTGTGTGCAAGTTGAACTAGATAATATTTGTGCTGAAATGGATGATTTACAAGTTGAGATGCGTGTGAAATTGAATGAATGCACGAATGAATTTGAACACATGCTTAAAACTTGGGTAGAAGCTTTTTCTTCACAAATGGTTGATTCGAATGTTGAAGTGGATCACTCATCATCTTTGAGTCCTAAAATGCATGTTGATTCTTCTATGTATGATTATAATGAGGATGATGACTACTATAATAGACCATTCCTCGGGCTTAGCAATTCCTTAGCTTCAGCTGCACCTAGTAAGCGTGAGGAACATGATGATTTTGTGTGTGATGATGTGGAACTTGATGAAAACATGCTTGATGATGAACCATTGTCCACAGCATTGCCCATGCTTTTATGTGAAGCAAAGGTTGAGTTTATTGAATGTCATGATGCTTGTGATGCAATTGAGCATGATCTTGTTGAGAGTCAAATTGAATATTTTGTGATTGAATGTGTGCTTGATACTGAATTATTCACTTTTATTGAGAATCATTGCATTAGTGAGGCATTAGCTACCCTTTCATGTGCATCCATTGATGTAGATTCTTTGGGGAATGATCATAATTGTTTGAACTTGGTTTGTGACAATGATGCTTTTGATGATGCTATGCTTTGTGAGTCATTCATGATGAGTTATGACCCTAAGCCTTCCACTTTTGCTTTTGATGTTGTTTTTAATGATACACCTTTGTCTTCTAATACTGATAGTTCTTCTTATGAGTCTGATATTGATGAAGATGGAGATGTGCCTGTTTGTGATGTTGGGAGTGTTATGATGTGGTCTAACCCTGCTTTTTCCTTATCACCCATTGATGATTATGATGATCATTTAGATGAAAGTTGTGATTTGGAATCAGTGTTTGATGAATATTGCATGGATATTGAGTTTGAATCATTGTTTGCATGCAAGTTTTTGCATGAGCATGTTCAGGAATATGTTGTATTGCCCCCTTCCGTTGATTTGCATACTCAATTTCCATTTACGAGTCAATGAGAGGAATCATTTTTCATGTCTCCTTTTAAGGTGCCTAGGAAAGTTGTGTACATTCTTGCATTCCATCATTTCTATGACTTTTCTAAGGCATTTGATAAACTGTTGAGAGCAATAATGTTTGTTGATGTAATTTTGAAATTGTGCTCTTATATACACCGTTCTGAGATGCATTCACGGATGCGTGACTTGTTACTCCGGGCGTTGAATGGTTCTAACTTGGTGCCCGACGTCTTGAGGTGAGATGGAGTGGCTGAGGTTCCATTGTTAGTTTGATTATTCTGAGATTTCATTGTTTGGGTACTCTCAGTACCCAACCAGGTAATATCGTTTACTTCTCTTGTAAATAAAGTTAGTAAGTTAGTTTTCTTTTCTTCTTCTGTTTTCTTTTTGTGTGTTTCTTTTTCTTTCCTTTTGGAGTGTTTGCTTACCTTACTTCAGATTCCATTAAGGAAATGACAACCTCTTTGTGTGGGAGTGGGGGGTAGTATGCACTCCGGCTTTTGAGTCTAAGAAAAGAAAAAAAAAAGAGTGAGATTCATTTTGTAAATATTTTTGTTTTTCTTTAGTTCTTTAGTTAGTAGTGTCTTGTATATATTTTTTATTTTTCTTTTAATCTTGCATGCCAAGTTCTAAGCATTTAGATGAGTTTAAATTGTATATCCTAACCTTATGTTTTGTTCTTTTGGATCGTGGATCGAGTTGTGTTTAATTGAAGATCTTGAGGTAACCTCTTTCCACCCTCTTTGTTAGTGTAAATATTCTTTATCCATGTTTCATGCTTGATTTTTCCTTTTGGGTGGCGAACCCCTTGAGTGTGAATGTTGGAATATCTTGTTGTTGGAGCCATGTGGGCTCGGGTCGCCACCACTTTTGGTTGTTAGGTGTTTGTTTGTGTGTGTTTGTAGGTCGTCTACCTTACTTGTGATACCCTTCTTCTCACAATGGGGACATTGTGAAGTTTTGTGTGGGAGTGGGGGGTGATAGTCCATTGTTCATGGGTAGATTACCTAGTTTTGAGTTTTTGATTTTGTTTTTCGTAGTTTTGCTAAAATCTGAAAAATTTTGTGTGAAAAAGGGAAAAAGGTGTTGAAAAACCCCCAAAAGTGTTTCTTTTTCTTTTTGAAGATGTTTTCGTTCACAGTTGTGTAGGTAGTTTTCTAATTGGTTGATTGAATCGTTTAGAAGTGACCGATATGAATAATGATAGGCCTTAGGAAGGATTTCTGCCATGATTATCTCTATTAGACCTTGACATGGAATGTGAAAGCGGAATCCTCACCTCTTACACGCCCCGATTGTGAATATCTTACCTAAGTTGGATAGTTCAAGATGTTCAAATGCTCTTGCTCTCTTAATTAATGAATTAATTAATTATTGTCGAGCCTATCGAGGAGGGTCGGTATGGGTGGACTGCGCCCATTGCCCCTTAAGTACAATGTTTACGAATGGAGTAACTCGACTCAGGGAGGGTAAACCCTTTGCGAAGGCCGGTCTGATTCCCAAAAAACCCGACACCGACGCCCTAAAATCTACAAAACGGATTGATTGTGAGGTTTAATAAAGAAAGAAAGAACGAAGAAAATGAAAAAAAAAAGAAAGTAGAAAAAAAGAAAAAAAGAGAGAAAGAAAGAAAAAGAAAAAGAAAAAGAAAAGAAAAGAGAAGTTGAAAGAAAAATAAAGAGTGAAGTTAGGATAGCTAATAATCCCGAGCTTAAGCATGAAAAAAACTTTGATTTTCTGGCTTAGGTTAGGAAGGATCGATTAGGGCCCACTTGCACTTGCACATGAGGAATTTTTCTCATTATGAAGTGTCGGGGTTGAAAACCTCTAGGATTTGCAGTTTTCCAACCTTTGTGTCCTTGTTTGTTTATATTTGCTTCTTTCATTTGATTGTTGAGGCGAGCTAAGGAACTAAGTGCATAATTGGGGATGGGAATATCTTCTTCGCCTTTGTTTTTTTTGTTTTTGGTTTTTCACCTCTTTTTCTTTCCCTTTTTCTTTTCTCTTGGCTTTTGTGGGTACAGCTTCTAGAAACCCTCACAAGACCTACCTCGTCCACTTGGGCTGCCAAGGGGTTTGAAGGGCTTGATGCATGTGCTAAATTCATTCGCGATTCCTGCGAAAGTGAGTTAGGGTTTTTAGTCTCTTTTTCTCTGTCTTTATCTTTGTTTTTAGTTTGGTCGGGGCGAACAAACCGTTGTGCGGGAGTGTTGTTCGCTCTCGTTCTGAGCTGAATTCTTCTCTTTTTTAGGGTATTTTTGCTTGTTCTAGCCCCAGATTTATATATTAGATATAATGATTTTGCATTTTGTAGGAAAATAAAGAGTTAGAAGGAAATTGGGCTTAATTGAGGCTTTTTAGGGAATCCCGAGTGATTTCCCGAGCCGACCCAAGATTTCCCGAGTCAACCAGAGCCGAGAACCAAGGCGAGACCAAACCGGGAAACCCTTGTCAAGTTTTGATGTAAAAACAGGGGAAAGAAGGCAGCCGGGTGTCGCACCCGAGTCACAACGGGTCGCACCCGTGACAGTGTTCTGGGGCGCCAAGCATCAACCAAGGCGAAGAGGGCAGACAAATGTCGCGCCCCTGACACTATGGTCGCGGCCCATACCAGCCTCTGGGGAATCAAGAACATCAGCCAAGGCAGGAAACAGAGCAGTGTCGCACCCAATACGCCGGTGTCACACCCGCGACAGGTGGGTGTCGCGCCCGCTATGCGTTTGGTGACGCCCGCGACAAACGCTGAGAAAGTGACAGTTGGAAGTCGGCAGGGCGGCGTCGCGCCCACGACGGTGGGGGTCGCACCCGCGACCTGGCGATTCTGCGGAATCAAAACGCGCGTGCTACTGTGTTTCATTTAGGGTTTTGGGATGTTTTTCATTCCTTCTATAAATACCCATGTAATTCAGCACTATTAGGATATCTAGGAAGTAGCTTAGGAGTAGGATTAGAGTATAATTAGGTTTAATTGCTTTCTTTCATTTTGCTTTAATCCTTTAATTGTTCTTTAAGGTTTTCTTAATTGTTCTTCAAGCTTTCTTCAAGTTTTCTCGTGCAATTTGTATTGAACTTCTTTCCAAGCAATTTTCATTGAAGCATTTACAAAGCTTTCTCTCTCTCTATCCCTCTCTCTCTCTCTCTCTCTCTCTCTCTCTCTCTCTCTCTCTCTCTCTTCAATTGCCATTGTTAATTTGATTCAAGTTCCTAGTGCTAATCACAACCAATCCACTTTTAGTGAGGAGGAGGATCAAGGGTCGCATATTCTACTTCCTAGTGAGGATTTGGGGATCCTTGGTAATCCAATTTGCATTTTCTTGTTTGTTCGGGGGAAAATCCAAGTGAAGATTGAAGAATTAGTGACGATTTTGGTCATCAAAGGTATTATTTCTTGCTTTCAATTTCATTGTTCATTCAAGTTTTCTCATTTATTGCTTTCTAATTGCTTTCATCTTTCATGCTTTCTTAGTGTTGATTGTTATTATGAATCCTTGTCTAGATTAGTTTAATCGCTTTCCTTTACATAATTTATCGTTTTCCGCATCTGAGAAACCCCAACGCAAACTGATTTCCTTGTCAAGCCTAACACCCATCCCTATGGATACGACAACCCTTACCAAATACCATTTTCAATTTTCAATTTTTTTTTGTTCTACATTTTCCTAGCATAATCGAGAAAGCAATAAACTATGTACACACAAAACAATAGCCTAATCTACCAAATAACATCATCCCCGGCAACGGGGCCATTGTTCGGTTGTAATTTTTGTGGTTTTATAAGTTAGGGTTGTCGATCTCAGGGATGGGTGTGAGGCTTGATTAAGGTAATCGGTTTGTGTTTGGGGTTTTTCTCAATGCAGAAAGCAATAAATAATGTAAAGGGAAGCAATTAAATCTAACCTAGGCATGAATCAAGAAAGCAATTAAAAGCATGAAATCAAATAAAGAAATTAAAGCAAGGAATGAAAATCTAGAATGAACAATGAAATTAGAGACATGAAATTATACCTTTGATGACCAAAATCTTCTAACCTTCAATCTACCTTTGCAATTTCCCCCGAACAAATAAGAAATTGTTGATTGGATTACCAAGGATCTCCCAAATTCTCACTAGGAAGTAGAATTGGAATTCCTTGACCCTCCTCCCCACTAAAAGATGGATTTGATGTGGCTAACCCTAGAAAGCTTTGAAATCAAGTCAACAATGGAGATTAGAGAGAGAGAGAGAGGAGAGAAAAAGCTTGTAAAACTTCAATGGAAACTTGCTTGAATTGAGAAAGCTTGAGAAAGTTTGAATACAAATGCTAGAAATCAAAGAAAGCTTGAAGAAACAAAGGAAACTTGAAGAACAATTAAAGAAAACAATTAAATCTAATCTAATTCTACCCCTAAACTACCTGGCTAATTGATTAAACTTAGATAATTAGGTCTGAATTACATTTGGTATTTATAGAAGAAGGAGAAACGAAACCCAAAACCCTAAAAATAAATCGTAGATCGCGCGTCACACTTTCCTTCTTGGCGTAGGTAGAGCGCTACCAAGCAGTGGTCGCGAGCGCGGTCCGCTCACAATCTTTGCTGGTGCGCCACGAAGTTCTTTGGCGGTGGCGCTCTTGTCGGCCGTCGTCGTTCTTCTGGCGTTGGTTGCGGTTGCGACAGTAAGACGGCTCGGGCGAGTCGGAAGAAGGCGTGGTCGAGTCACTCTTCTATCCGCCGGCCTCTTCTCCTTCCAGTACCTGGTCGCGGGTGTTACCCTGTGGGTAACGGGTGTGACAGTGGCACCACTCGGTCGAGTAAGATTCATTGCTCGGTCGAGTCGAGCTTCTGTCCTCTCTCCCCTGTTTTCTGCGCCATAACTTGACATGAAGTTTTCGGGTCGGGTTTTGCCTCGGTTCTCAGCTCGGGTCTGGGGTTGACTCGGATTGTCTCGGGAAGTGGCTCGGGATTCCATAAAAACCTTCAATTACGCCCAAACTTCTTGTAACTCCTTATTTTTCTACAAAACACCAAATCATTATATCTAATATATAAATAGGGGTTAAAACAAGCAAATATACCCTTAAAGAGAATAAATTCGGTTCGGAACGAGACCGAACACCACTCCAACACAAGGGTTTACTCGCCCCGAGCAAACTAAAAACAAAGAAAAGGGACTAAAAAGAAAAACTAAAAACCACAAAAGTCACGAGAAAAGGAAATGGAAAAGCCACGTGAAAAGGAAAAGGGGAAAGAAAAAGAAGTGAAAAGCGAAAAGCGTAAGAAAACAAAACAAAAGCAAAGAAAATATTCCCGTCCCCAATCATGCACCTAGTTCCCTAACCCGCCTCAACAATCAATTGGAAGAAGCAACTATAAACAAATTAAGGCACGAAGGTTGGAAAACTGCCAATCTTTGAGATTTTGAACCAAAACATTTCCTGATGTGCAAAACACCTCGTGCATATGTGCAAGTGGGCCCTAATCGGTCCTTCCTATCCTAAACCAGACAATCATAGTTGTTCTCATGCTCAAGCTCGAGATTATCTATCCTACCTCACTCTCGTTTTTTCTTTCAACCTCTCTTTTCTTTCTTTTTCTTACTTCGCTCTTTTCTTTCTTTTTCTTTCTTTTTCTTCTTTTCTTCTTTTTTTTTTCTTTGCTCTTTCTTACCATTCCTTTGCTCAACTTTTTTTTTCTTTTTCCTTGCTTCGCTCTTTTCTTTCTTTTCAAAACCTACGCTCTTTTCTTTCCACTCAATCTGTTTTGTGTCTTTTAGAGCGTTTGTGTCGGGTTTTGCGAGATTTAAGCACCGACCTTTGCAAAGGGTTACCCTCGCTGCTGGGTTTCTCCATACGTGAGCCATTGTACTTAAGGGGCATAGGGTGCCGATCCACCCAAACCAACCCATGACGATAGGCCCGATAGTAATTATTTAATGCATTAATGAAGAGCTTAAGCAATTGAACAACTAAAACCGTCTAACTTAGGTAAGAATTCACAATCAAAGCGTGTAAGATTTGAGGATTCCGCTTTCCCATTCCGTGTAAAGGTCTAATAGAGATAAGTCATGGAAAAAATCTTTCCTAAGGCCTATCATTATTCATACCAGCCGCTTCTAACTGAGTGAATCAGCCGATTAGATAACTATCTACACAACTGTGAACGGAAACATCTTCAAAAAAGAAAAACAACTTTTGGGTTTTTCACAACATTTCTCAAGACAAAAATAAAAGACTCAAAACTAGGTAATCTACCCGTGAACAACGAAAGATACCACCCCCCCACTCCAACACAAGACATCACAATGTCTCCATCATGAAAAGGGTGTCTCAAGTAAGGTAGAAAACCAAGAAAAGCATATATACAGACACTTATCACATAAAAGCGGTGGCGACCCGAGACCACACGGCTCCAATAACGAAATATTCCAATAATCACACTCAAGGGGTTCGCCACCCAAAAAAAAAAAAGAAAACCAAGCATGCAACATGGATCAATGATATATTCACATAAAGAGAGTGGAAAGAGGTTACCTCGAAGTCTTCAATCAAAAGTACTCAATCCGCGATCCAACGAACATCACACCATAGGTTAGAAATAAATAAGAAAACATACTATGTATGATGGTTCACATGCAAGATCAAAAAGAAAAACCACTATACAAGACACTAAGGACCAAAGAACTAAAGAAACTAAAATATTTACAAAACGACTCTCACACTTTTTTTTTCTTTTCTTAGACTCGAAAACTGGAATGCAAATTACCCTCCCACTCCAACACAAAGAGGTTGTCGTGTCCTCAAATGGAAACAGAAGTAGGTAAGCAAGCGCCTCAAATTAAAAGAAAAAGACACACACAAAATGAAAATAAAAGAAGAAAAGAAAACCGACTCACTAATTATACACAAAAGGTGAAGAAAGATATTACCTAGAAGGCTTCTTATCAATAAGCTCATTCTTTTCTCACCTCACGATATCGGGCACCAAGTCAGAACCATTCAACGCCCAAAGTAACAAATCATGCATCTTCTCATGTATCTCAGAATGGTGTACGTAAAAGCACACTCGCAATAGCACATAAACAAACATTAGTGCCCTTAACAATTTATCAAATGCCTTAGAAAAGTCATAGAACTGATGAAATTCATGAATATACAAGAGTTTTCTAGGCACGGTAAAGTGAGACATGACAAATGGGTCCTCCCATTGACTCGTAAATGGAGATTGAGTATACAAATCAACGGAAGGAGGCAATACAACACATTCTTGAACATGCTCAAATGAAGACTTGGATGCAAACAATGGTTCAAACTCAATTTTCATACAATTTTCATCAATCACAAGTTCCAAATCACCACTCTCATCCACATAATATTCACAATCATCAATGGGTGATAAGGAAAAAGCAGGGTTAGACTACATCATAACACTCCCAAAATCACAAACAGGCACATCTTCATCTTCATCAATATCAGACTTACTAGAAGAACTATTGTAGACACCAGATTTTGTACCGGGACAAGCGTACAAATCAAGAGTAACAAGAAAAGAGGCTAGAAGGAGAGCCAAGCCACGAGGCCTTCATCAATCAAGAGTTACTGGGCTAACCCACCACAAAAAGCCTTCATTTTCAACCCTTTCCACATACATATGCCCACCATTTCGAATCTCATTTTTTCCACAAGTCTGTTTGGCCCTATTTCTTTTGATAAGAGTAAAGTACACATCGTAAGCTTTCCAACGCCTTTTGAATTGCCTCAATCGGAGTTCGGATGAAGGAGTTATGGCCGTTTGAAGATCCGGCCCACTAGCTGAGACAAAACCCGCACGGGTTTTAATCAACAGAGACGGCCCAGAACCAAGGCAGGCCCAAGGCGCGCCCCGGCCCAGGGTTCAAAACCCGCGCGGGTTATCATGCGGCCAAAACGCGTCGTTCAGCGTCCACGTCAGCGATCCGTGTGTGGGTGTTTTAAAACCCGAGCGGGGTTTAATTTCCGGAATCTGGCGCCAAAATCATCTTGATCATCCTCCCTTGATATATTAGCCCCATGTGCTTTGACCTTGGCCTTGACTTGGAAGCTACATGATTGAATGGCATGATCATGGGGATGTGTCCCCCATGATTTTCCCTCCTAAACCTCACCTTCTCCAACTATAAATACCCCCTCCATTCTTCCACTCATCTCACCAACAACTCTCATAAATCACCTCTATTATTCTCATTTCACCAACTACCATCAACTAATACCATCATTCTACCCAAACTCTCATCATTCTCATACTCTCTTAAAACCCTCACTATTCTCATATTACCATCCCCTACTCTATCAAAGCCATCACTCATATACTATCCTACTACCATTCTCACATTCACCCTTCCAATCCTCAAGTCAAGGCAAAGTCAAAGATTTCAAACTGGCACATTCGGACTCCTAAATCAAAAGAGGTTCGATTCATTGCTTTCTTATTGCCATTGTTTAAATCATGTAATTCGTACTTTAATTCCATTACTTGTGAATATTTTGTAAATTAAAAAACCTCATTTTATATTGCATGATGATGAATATAATTTCGTGAAATTAATTAAACTTCTCCCCGCTCTTTTTCATTTTAATGTCGATTTTAGTAGAGTCTGTTTTCTAACAGGCGGATTCGAAAGTTCTTATAATTCTCGAATTCGTAACCTTACCCCCGAACTTAGAATCGAGTATCGTAGACCGGAGTCACTTTTCATTCTGTTATGGTTTGTCGATTTCCTTAAATCGGCTGGCGACTCTTTATCACTCATTTTACAAAACCTTTTGGTTATTTAAAATAAACGACAATTGCACAAGAATAATTATAAATAATTTAATATCACCTTTTTTATTAATCTAAGGCCACCCAAGAGAAAACGGGCCAGAAGATTGATAAAACCGTCACGGGTTTTATTAATTTTCACCCCTTTTCTCTAGGTCGAAGATGCAGAGGGCCTGGCCTATGGCGCCATAAAACCCGCATGGGTTTTAGGGTCCCATGGCGGTCCCTTTGCTACTTCTTGGGCTCGGACGAAATAGTGGGTCGATAATAAAATTATTAGTAAATTATTTTAGTTGAATTTCGTATATTTTAATAATGTTAAAGAATTTGTATAATAAATAAAGTTACCCCCGAAAATGAATTTCGAAAATAAAAATATCCTTATTTAAGGATTAAGCAACCTTAGTCGGCTCCCGATCATTAAGTAGCGCATCCGAGAACAATTTCCCCGAACGGGAATTTTCCGGGTCCTACAGATTGGCGACTCCACTGGGGACTTAAACTTAAAAAGAGGATAAAACTTGAAAAAATCGATTGCATTTGAAATTGTAAAACGGAGAAGTTGATTATTTTCGTGATTTTATAATTCTTTTTAGGCATCCTTTGCATACCGGGCCACTAATCGCGTCTTTTGACACGTTAGCACAAAGGTGACGGTTAGGTTATACCTAGGTGATTCCCTCGAGAGCGGGCGGGCCACTACTTGTGGGATGCACCCTACATCGCCAAGCATTTGGTCCCCTCTCTCCTCGCGTTACACTCAAAAGGCTTCCTTGAAGTTCTTTGAGCAATACCTCACACTCCTTACCTAAGGGTATGGAGCACGGAGATGAAAACGTGCGGTAGGCCATGTAATCCAACCATAGAAAAAAATCCATGAATATAGAACCTTGGTTTAGGGTATCCCCTCATGTTGTATGCTATGTGCTATGTGCTACCCCCTTCCCCGTTTTCTTCTTTTGTTTTAGAATCGACTCTAGTTTAGAGGTTTTGTTCTAGTCCATATAAAATTCATTGGGTTGAGAAAATGATTATTTATTAATTAGAATAATTGACTCAAAAACATGGTTAGCCCAAGTGGAAGGGCCCATTTATGCTTGAAGGGTGATTATTTTAATTAATAAATAAAAATCGACTCGCCTTTGATGATATTATATGGCCCTTTGCAAAATTCTCCTAACGAAGGTCCAAAAAAATTAATTAAAAATCCAACAAAGTTAATGGATAGCGTCTTAGACTGCATAATAGTCACTAGGCTTGAGTAAATTAATTTGTCGATTTAATTAATAAATCCATCACATTTATGGTCGGCCCGTTGTTAGACCCAACCATATTGGATTTGTCAATTAAACTCATAAATTAATTATAACTCGCTTATTGTTGGCTTTATCCAGTCCTTTACAATATCCATTTTCCTTGAGTAAATAAATAAAGCTTGTTGTATGCTATGTGTAAATACGAGTTTGTATGTTGGGTCTTCATTAGAGTCGGACCTAATTTTGAGATATTGTTTTAGTCCGCGTAATAATCGTTGGGTTGAGAAGAAATAAATTTATAAACTCGATTAATTAACCTTAAATTTCACGGTCGGTCCGGTGGTGGGGCCCATCCATTTTAAAGGTTAATTATCTTTGTTTATCGATTTATTTTAACTCACCTTTGATGATTTTATTCGGGCCTTCTTAATATTCTCTTACTCATGGTCCAAAGAAAATTTATTAATAATCAAACAAAGTCAGTGTGTGTGTTGTTCTAGCCCGCAAATAGTCTCAAGGTTAGAGAAAATAAATTTATAAATTTGATTATTAAGTCTAACAAATCCATGGTCGGCCCGTTGTTAAGCCCATCCACGGTAGAATTAATAATTGAGTTTATAAGTCTGTTTTAACTCGCCTTTTGATGGCTTTATTCGGTCCTTTACAACATACACTCTCCTGGGGTTAAAAAATAAATGTTTTGGGTCGCAATAAAAAAAAGTGTGTAAATAGAAGTCAAGTTGTCAGTGTGTTCAACATTATTCTAGTCCGCATAATAGCCAGCATAGCTTGAGTTGTCTGAGTTGTTAGGCCAAGTTACGGATTCTCCTTAAAACGGTCGGCCTGTGGATTAAGCCCATTCGAATTGAGAAACACTCCTTGTATCTTTCAATTTATGTCAACACGCTATATTTGACTTTATCCGGCCCTTTATAATGCTCTTGTTGTAAATAGTGTTGTTGTTACCCAAATCTGTGTCATAGTTGGGTTGTTTCCTGAGTCTAGGTGTCTTACAATAGTCCTAGATGAGTCTTAGTTTCGGAGTCTGCATGTAAATGTCTTCCAGTCTTTAGAAAGTCACATACAAGGTCGTGTCATATTTGAGTCTTTTCTTAAGTCAATATATGTGTTTTGTTTTTGGAAGTCTAAACCCGGGTCATGGGTGAGTCTTTGGTCTAGGTCATAAGTGAGTCTTTTCCCTGGTTAATGTGTTTTTGTCTTTTTTTAGAAAGTCTTGTGTAAACCCAGGTCATGGGTGAGTCTTTGAGTTAGGATATGGGTGTCTTTTTCTTTAGATAATATCATAAAAGGTCTAGGATGAGTCTTTGTGTTAGTGTCTGCATGTAAGTGTCTTGCATTCATTAGAAAGCATCATATAAGGTCTAGAATGAATCTTTGTGTTAGTGTCTGTATGTAAGTGTCTTGCATTCATTAGAAAGCATCATATAAGGTCTAGAATGAATCTTTATGTTAGTGTCTGCATGTAAGTGTCTTGCATTCATTAGAAAGCATCATATAAGGTCTAGGATGAATCTTTGTGTTAATGTATGCATTCATTAAAAAGCATCATATAAGGTCAGGATGGGTCTTTGTGTTAGTATCTACATGTAAGTGTCTTGCATTCTTTAGGAGGTCTCATACATGGGTGAGTCATTTTCCAGAGTCAACAAATGAATGTCATGCATTATAAAAGTCTCCTATAGGGTCTACGTCATGCAAATCCATGTCCTGGGTAAGTCGTTAAGTCTTTTTCTTGAGTTAGCATGCAAGCGTTCATCGTTCTTTAGAAAGTCTCATATAGGTTCATAGAAACCCATGTCGTGGGTAAGCCTGTGTCTAGAGTCATCATGTAAATATCTATCTTTTTATTAACAAGTTTAGTGTAAACCCATGTCATGGGTGAGTCTTTTGTCGTATTGGCATATCATGTGAGTATCTGTCTTTTTAGAAAGTCTAATGTAAACCCATGTCATAGGTTAGTCTTTCCGGGTCAGCATATAGGCATTTGCACTTTAGGAGGTCTCATATAGAACATGTAGACCCATGTCGTAGGTAAGTCTTTTCCTTAAGTCAGCATATGTAGAGGTCTTGCATCCTAGGAAGTCTCATGTAGATTAGTTAGCACTTTCAAACCCATGTCCTGGGTGAGTCTCTCTCGAGTCAGCATATAGGCGTTTTTCATCTTAGGAAGTCCATATAGGTCATTTAGGTCATGCATGCATTGGGATGGGTTTTTCTTCATTTGTCTAGTGTCAGGGTCAAGGTCTAAGCTAACTATAAAAGGAATATTTGGATGATGAGAAATTTTGCAGCTACCATAGATCCCGAGGGAACAACATAGAGCATTGTTAGACTTTGGAGCACATGATCTAGTCAGGGAAACTGCCCCCACCGAAAGCAACACAGAGGATTAGACATAACATGGATTCCCCATATGAGGACAAGGAGGGCACATCATCAAAGGAGCTTTAGAAGTAGCTATAGTCCTGGTTGTCAAGCATTTCATGCTCAGAGTCTATTAGAGTCAGATCTTCATTCATTTCTTTGCTCTTGTTGCTATGTGATCAAACAGAATTTTGTGCTTGTGCTTGTGCTTTTGACTTCAGTTAAGAAGTTCTCTCATCTAGCCATCATCCGTACAAACCAAGTTTGAGAAATTCATCTTCTCTTATCCTTCCATCTTTGTCATTTACCTCGTTTTCATCCTTCAGTTTTCTTGAATCCAGGGTTAGAGATATGAAGAGAGAAATTCAAAAAAAAAAAGATAAAAAAAGAGTGAAAAACTATAGAGTGGCCGGTTTGAAAACCTCATTGAGGCAAACCGGGCAAAAGGAGAGAGTAAAAATTGATTGAGAAGTCAGCCTGCACTTTCCATCCAACAGGCTGAGCAAAAGGAGAGAATGTCATCAGAGAAGACCAAAATCATCAGTCTCTTGAAAATGGACATCTCAATGCTTCTAGACCAACAGCTTAAACAAAATGTGCCGAGGACAGGGGGCTACCGCCTCATCACCCACATCACCATCTATGTCACTTGTTACCTTCCCATTTTCCCACAACATCTATCGTCTACATCTACATCTCCATCCCAAGTTCCTATTCATCCCTCTTTGCATCACTCATAAAAGGCATCATTCAAAAAACCTTAGCCTTGTTCAACCCAATCATTCTCCTCATGACCAATCCATATCTACCCCAAAGCCAAAAGGTGTGTTGTGACTAATGTCATCAAAAGGAGAATAGGAGTCAACCCTTGAAGAAAGAGTTTGAAAAAGGAAAAAGGTTTGTTGTGACTAATGTCATCAAAAGGAGAATAAGAGTCAACCCATGAAGAAGGGGTTTGAAAAAAGAAAAAAGTGAAAAAAGTGAAAGCAAAAGAAAAAAGGTGAAAAAAAAAGTGAAAAAAAAGCTGAGATAGATAGCAAAAATAAAAAAACAAAAAAGTTGAGAAAAAGAAAAGAAAAAAAAGGAGGAAATGGAGGAAAACAAAGAGAAATGAAAGAAGAAAAGAGGATTAGAAAAGAATAAAGAAAAGAGAAGGCGAAAATAAGAGTCACGCACACCTCAGCCTTCTATAACCTTCACAAACCTTTCATCCATCCATAACCTACATCATCCATACACCTCAGCCTTCTATAACCTTCACAAACCTTTCATCCATCCATAACCAGCATATGAACCCTCAAACCTTCATGAACATCTTTTCGAACCATTAGGCCTTCCTCGAGGCCTATCCATTAAAGTTGCGCTTAAAGAACTACGACTGGCCTGATTCCACCTTGGATATGTAGGAAAACCTCTTTCAGGCCCAGCCGCTACAAGAAGCATCCTTTGTCCTGAAAACCCGTCAGGGCAGGTTAGGCAAAAGGAGAGGAAACCCTAGATTCTATCTTTCATCATTATCAACCCTCCATCTCCCTTCTGTCAAACTTGGACATCATTCCATAACCATGTTCCAACCTTTTCCCAAGAGATGATGTCTATCCCATTTGACCACCTCTTCAAGACACGATCATTGTTGAGTGTCTCCCTATCTCATTCATCAATAAACTCTCATCTACCATCCCTTTCAACCCTTTCTCTTGAGTTGATGTCTATCCTATTTGACTGTCTCTTCAAGACACGATCATTCTTGAGTGTCTCCCTATCTCATTCATCAATAAACTCTCATCTACCATCCCTTTCAACCCTTTCTCAAGAGATGATGTCTATCTCATTTGACCATCTCTTCTCCCCTTCAAGACATGATCATTCTTAAGTGTCTCCACATCCCATTCACCATCGTCCACCGTCTCTTTCCCCAAACATCTTCCAACCCTTTTTAGCCTTTTCATCCCATCTCACCCTTTGAGGACTTTTTCAGCTCATTCATTAATGCAAGTATGAGGCTCTGTGTGGCTTACTTCTCAGCAAGAGCGAAAGCTGTCTACATCATATCAGCGGCTAACTGGCAACCACATGATCATGAACAGACTCAGAAACAAGCTACTCTAAACTGGTGGCTCGCGCTACCTTTGTGACACCGTTCAAGACATTTACGGAGATAATTTCAAAGAGGGACACTTAATCCCTATCCTACAAGGTCCTGCATCTTCAATCTCATAGACGTCCTAATAGTGGTCTCATCAACAAAAAAAAGAGAGAGAGAGAAAGAAAAAAAGAAAAAAAAAAGAAGAAAAAAAAAAGAAAAGAGGGGCTAACTTGAAAACCCTTTGGGCAAGTTAGGCAAAAGGAGAGATTGAGACTCACTACCAAGGACTATGCCTCCTCCTATTCCATGGTCCCTATGCATCATCTCGTCAATCCACATCGAAACTGGGGGCTTGTAAATCTCCAAGGTGCCCTCCAAAGCAGGACAATGTCATTAAGAGTATACGCCAAACCGGGGGCTTGTCATACATTAGTATACATTTGCAAGCAATCAAGGTCATCTACATGATCATTCAAGAAGCACATTCTTCAGGCCTGTTGCCTCCATCATCGTTCCCCGTTCTATGGATCAAAACATTACTCATCCTAAATTTTCCTGAAATTCCCCACGAGTGGCCTTGATCCTTAGAAAGCATTGTCTTAGGGAGTCATGGTTTTAGGAAAGCATTGTCCTAGAAAATCATTGTCCTAGAGAGTCTTTGTCGGGGGGGTTGTCTGCATATAGAGTTGCATGTATAGGGGGCATAAAAGCATCATATGTCTATCTTGTCTAGGCAAAATAGGTTTGCATTGCATCCATATGTCATGTCATAGTCACATAGAGTCAGTTTTTTTTTTTGCATAGAGTCAGTTTTTCTTTCATAGAGTCAGTTTGTCTTACATAGAATCGGTCTATCATGCATAAAGTCAATATGTCATGCATTGAGTCAGTCTGTTGTGCACTGAGTCAGTCTTTCATGCATTGAGTCAATTTGTCTGGCATTTAGTCAATCTGTCATGCATCAAGTCAGTCTATCATGCGCATTGAGTCAGTTTGTTGTGCATTGAGTCGGTCTGTCATGCATCAAGTCAGTCTATTGTGTATCAAGTTAGTCTGTTGTGTATCGAGTCAATTTGTCATACATAAAGTCAATGCATGAGTGCATGAATGCTTGTGTCAAAAAAAAAGAAAAAGAAAAAAAAAAGAAATGCATTGTTTGTGCAAGAGTTTAGTAGACTAGTTGCATGCATACCCGCACCTCTGGAAAAAAAAAAAAGAGAAAGAAGAAGAAGCAAGGAAGTGCTACATCGTTGCTCCAAAACGCAACACAGGGGGGCTGTTCAAGCCCATATGCTATCTCAATCAGACCAGTCGATATAGTTTCCAGTCACTGAGAGCAAGATTAGAGTAATCTCTAATCCAACTCTTGCTGGATAAGTTAGCATTCAGTCAAGTCACGCAGACACGAATGACACATGTCCGACACGAAGGACAGAATCTTCACTTGACTAATACGGATCAACGACCGTGCAAATTCAAGAATCCATTCCCCATAGTGAAATTTTGGCACATATGCGCCTGAAGCAAAATTTAAGGAAAATCGGCAAAAGTTTCGGTGAAGTTCCTCAGCATTAAATTGCCATTATCCAGAGCCGCCGGCAGAGCTCGGCGCAATCACACCAATAAGAGTCACCAACATCGGGAAAATCCGATCTGCCTTGGGAAAATCCGTGGGGCACCACCAACTGCTTCGGGAAAATCCAGTCAACCTCGGGATAATCCGTTGGGCATCGTCTTCAATCTGCCAGACAGGTAATTCTCTAGATCCCCAGCCATTGTTCAAAATGATCTGACATTCTGCTTTGGTTTCTGTGCAGGGAGCCGTCACTGACACCAGGTCGCCGCTAAAAGGCGCCATCATCATCTATCATCCGGCCGCCACGTAAAAGAGCGCCGACAAAATCCATCTTCCGGTCGCCACATAAAAGAGCATCGATGTCATCCATCCACACAACCCAAAACCGATGGCCCTAAGACTGCGGCCCGGAGATTTCCAAAGCTCAGGTAAAAATCTGAACCCATTTGCATTTCCAAAAAAAAAAACTAATACTTAATTTTTTTGTGATTTTCAGGTTGCCACATAAAAGAGCACCATCATCTGGTTGCCGCTATAAAGGGACCATTCGTCATCTGGTTGCCGCGTAAAAGAGCACCATCAGCGACAGTCGTCAAACGATCACCAACTAAAGGCCTCCAACGATGTCGTCAACGACAGTTGTCCAACGGTCGCCACCTAAAGGCCTCCAACGATGTCGTCAGCAGCACTCGTCCAAACGGGTTCCACATAAAGGGCTCTAACAAAATTCTCAGCATCAGTCGTCCAACGGTTACCACCTAAAGGTTACCGACAACCTCATCATCAGCATCTCCAGTCGTCCAACGGTTGCTAAAGGTTACCGACGACCTCATCATCAACATCTCCAGTCGTCCAACGGTTGCCACCTAAAGGTTTCCGACGACATCACCACCATTAGCACCAGTCATCCAACGGTTGCCACCTAAAGGTTACCGACGACCTCATCATCAACATCTTCAGTAGTCCAACGGTTGCCACCTAAAGGTTACCGACGACCTCGTCATCAGCATCTCCAATCGTCCAACGGTTGCCACTTAAAGGTCTCCAACGACATCCTCAGCATCAGTCGTCCAACGGTTGCCACCTAAAGGTTACCGACGACCTCATCATCAGCATCTCCAGTCGTCCAACGGGTGACACCTAAAGGTTTCCGACGACATCATCATCATCAACATCTTCAGTCATCCAAAGGTTGCCACCTAAAGGCCACCAACGACATCACCAACATCTTCAGTCGTCCAACGGTTGCCACCTAAAGGCCTTCGACGACACCATCATTAGCATCAGTCATCTAACGGTTGCCACCTAAAGGTTTCCGATGACATCATCGACATCTCCAATCATCTAACGGTTGCCACCTAAAGGCCTCCGACGACATGAAAGTGACCATCTTCATTCAGGATGCCGTTGAATGGCATCATCTTCGCAGAAGACCACCGACAGCATCCATCTTCAAGTCAGGCGTCAACCAGTCAGCATCTCAAGCTACTTTGACCTTCGTCCTATTCGGACTCGATCAAAGTGGGGGCTCTCTGTAGACACCGGATTTTATACCGGGACAAGCGTACAAATCAAGAGTAACAAGAAAAGAGGCTAGAAGAAGAGCCAAGCCACGAGGCCTTCATCAATCAAGAGTTACTGGGTCAACCCACCACAAAAAGCCTTCATTTTCAACCCTTTCCACATACATATGCCCACCATTTCGAATCCCATTTTTTCCACAATTCTGGTCGGCCCTATTTCTTTTGATGAGAGTAAAGTACACATCGTAAGCTTTCCAACGCCTTTTGAATTGCCTCAATCAGAGTCCGGATGAAAGAGTTATGGTCGTTTGAAGATCCCGCCCACTAGCTGAGACAAAACCCGCACGGGTTTTAATCAACAGAGACGATCTGTGTGTGGGTGTTTTAAAACCTGCGCGGGGTTTAATTTCCGGAATCTGGCGCTAAAATCATCTTGATCATCCTCCCTTGATATTAGCCCCATGTGCTTTGACCTTGGCCTTGGCTTGGAAGCTACGTGATTGCATGGCATGATCATGGGGATGTGTCCCCCATGATTTTCCCTCCTAAACCTCACCTTCTCCAACTATAAATACCCCCTCCATTTTTCCACTCATCTCACCAACAACTCTCATAAACCACCTCTATTATTCTCATTTCACCAACTACCATCAACTAATACCATCATTCTACCCAAACTCTCATCATTCTCATACTCTCTTAAAACTCTCACTATTCTCATATTACCATCCCCTACTCTATCAAAGCCATCACTCATATACTATCCTACTACCATTCTCACATTCACCCTTCCAATCCTCAAGTCAAGGCAATGTCAAGGATTTCAAACCGGCACATTCGAACTCCTAAATCAAAAGAGGTTCGATTCATTGCTTTCTTATTGTCATTGTTTAAATCATGTAATTCGTACTTTAATTCCATTACTTATGCATATTTTGTAAACTAAAAACCTCATTTTATATTGCATGATGATGAATATAATTTCGTGAAATTAATTAAACTTCTCCTCGCTCTTTTTCATTTTAATGTCGATTTTAGTAGAGTCTGTTTTCTAACAGGCGAATTCGAGAGTTCTTATAATTCTCGAATTCGTAACCTTACCCCCGTACTTAGAATCGGGTTTCGTAGACGGGAGTCACTTTTCATTCTTTTATGGTTTGTTGATTTCCTTAAATCAGCTGGCGACTCTTTATCACTCATTTTACAAATCCTTTTGGTTATTTAAAATAAACGACAATTGCATAAGAATAATTATAAATAATTTAGTATCACCGTTTTTATTAATCTAAGGCCACTTAAGAGAAAACGGGCCAGAAGATTGATAAAACCCTCACGGGTTTTATTAATTTTCACCCCTTTTCTCTAGGTCGAAGATGCATAGGGCCTGGCCCATGGCGCCATAAAACCCGCACGGGTTTTAGGATCCCATGGCGGTTCCTTTGCTACTTCTTGGGCCCGGACGAAATAGTGGGTCGATACTAAAATTATTAGTAAATTATTTTAGTGTAATTTCGTATATTTTAATAATATAAAAGAATTTGTATAATAAATAAAGTTACCCCCGAAAATGAATTTCGAAAATAAAAATATCCTAATTTAAGGATTAAGCAACCTTAGTCGGCTCCCGATCATTAAGTAGCGCATCCGAGAACAATTTCCCCGAACGGGAATTTTCCGGGTCCTACAACTATCAACATCAAAAGACAAAGGTGCATCATCCAAAGCAACATCAAAAGTGAAAGTGGAAGGTTCAGGGTCATAACTCATCGTGAATGACTCATGAAGCATGTTATCATCAAAAGCATCATCATCAACAACCAAGTTCAAACAATCATGATCAATCCCCAAAGAATTATGCTCATCATCACAAGTATGCACATCAATGGACTCACATACAAGGGTAGTTAATGCCTCACTAATGCAATGATCCTTAATGAAAGTTAATAAATCAGTATCAAGCACACATTCAATCACAACAGATTCAATTTCACTCTGAACAAGATCATGCTCAATTATATCACAAACATCATGGCATTCACTAAACTCAATCTTTTCTTCACATAACGGCATGGACAAGGGTGTGGACAATGGTTCATCATCTAGCATGTTTTCAACTAATTCTACATCATCACACACATAATCATCATGTTCCTCATGCTCACTAGGTGGGGTTAGAGCTAAGGAATCACTAAGTAGTCCAAGGCATGGTCGGTTATAATAGTCATCATCCTCATCATACACAGAAGAATCAACTTGCAATTCAACACTCAAAGATAACGAATGATCTACTTCAACATTCAAATCAACCATTTGTGAAGAAGGAGTTTCTACCCTATGATTCATCTCATGGAACAACCCATGCATGCACTCAGTCATTTTTGCAACATAATTCATCCATTCTCGCACTCAAGGTAGCTTCCATTTTATCTTTCAAACAAGAACCAGAAATATGGCACGGCGAATCACAAATGAAGCACACAGGATGAGATTCAACATCAGCACATTGGGAAATATCATAACAGTTTTCCAGATAATCCCCACTATAAGATTGATCATCAACATACATGGGATATTCACATAATTGTTCAGTTTCGGTCCCGGAGGGTGGTACATAAGGAGGTTGGAAGCTAGGACTAACACTTTGTTGCTCAAATTCATAGGAGTCCCTAGACAACCATTCAAGTAACTCCCATGCTGGTTCTCCTCCGATCCTAAACTGGAAAACCCGTAATATTCTAAAAGGTTTCGGGTCTCATAATTCACACCCTCATTCACAATTCCCAAAAGATCTAAAGTGTCATAAAAGACACCATATAATTCACATTGAGCATGGTAATCATGTAATCTAGCAAAATTCCTCCAAAATATCTCATGCTCAAATTGGGGGTATTGGGGACTTTCCATAACTTTTTTCTATTTTTCTAATTTTCTATCTTTTTCTTCTTTTTTTTTCGATTTTCAATTTTCAATTTTTTTTGTGCTACATTTTCCTAGCATAATCGAGAAAGCAATAAACTATGTACACACAAACCAATAGCCTAATCTACCAAATAACGCCATCCCCAGCAACGGTGCCATTGTTCGGTTGTAATTTTTGTGGTTTTATAGGTTAGGGTTGTCGATCTCAGGGATGGGTATGAGGCTTGATTAAGGTAATCGGTTTGTGTTTGGGGTTTTTCTCAATGCAGAAAGCAATAAATAATGTAAAGGGAAGCAATTAAATCTAACCTAGGCATGAATCAAGAAAGTAATTAAAAGCATGAAATTAAATAAAGCAATTAAAGCAAGGAATGAAAATCTAGAATGAACAATGAAATTAGAGACAAGAAGTTATACCTTTGATGACCAAAATCTTCTAACTTTCAATCTACCTTTGCAATTTCCCCCGAACAAACAAGAAATTGTGGATTGGATTACCAAGGATCTCCCAAATTCTCACTAGGAAGTAGAATTGGAATTCCTTGACCCTCCTCCCCACTAAAAGATGGATTTGATGTGGCTAACCCTAGAAAGCTTTGAAATCAAGTCAACAATGGAGATTAGAGAGAGAGAGAGAGAGAGAGGAGAGAGAAAGCTTGTAAAACTTCAATGGAAACTTGCTTGAATTAAGAAAGCTTGAGAAAGTTTGAATACAAATGCTAGAAATCAAAAAAAGCTTGAAGAAACAAAGGAAACTTGAAGAACAATTAAAGAAAGCAATTAAATCCTTGGATTTCCTTTCAATATACTCGTAATCCACATCATCTCCCGGATCATTTGGTACCATAGCTTGGTGTAGAACTCATGTTGATTGTTTGATTTTGGGAACTTGATAATGCTCTATTTTTCTTAGTGCTGGCTTGGTTGTGTTTAGGTGCCAAAAGTTAATGCATTTGAGTTGATATTGGTTTCTTGTGACGCTATCTTGTTGTGGTTGAAGTTTGGTATTGATTGCGGTTGATTTGAGTTGTAGGTTGCATTTGAATGTGGGTGTATATTGGAATTTTCTGGACAACCATGCAAGAACTCATTGAAAGTTATTTTGTTGGGTTTGGAGCTTGGTTTTGTGTGGTAAACATTGTATTGTTCTTATTGGTGATTGGTGATTGGTGATTGGTGATTGGTGATACATCCTTCATTGTTTTTGTGCATTTCCATTGCCGGTAACACCCCATCTTCCCTCAACAAAAATTAGTCACGCGAAGCTCCAAAAAAACTTCTAACTAGAAAAGAACCCTAAACCTCATCTGATCATCTTTTGCTACCCCATAAAGTCCCTAAGCTCTACAATTGACCTCGACGTCTATTCAAATGGGTGAATGAGAAACCCCTCATAACCCTACTCCCCATTCCTAGGGGTGGCAAAAATTTGACCGACCCGAATGACCTAATTTGACCGACCTGAAAGAATCGGGTTTCGAACATGGTTTTTTGACCGAAATTAAAATTCGGTCATTCGGTCATGACCGACTTTAAATTCGGGTCGGGGTTGGGTTTAGGTGTTCAAATTCGAGTTGACCGAATTTTGGTTTAAAGTTTGATTCGGTCAATCCGAGTTCGAGTGGACCGAATCTGGTTATGAAGATAGTATTAATAACTCACGTAAAGAGACTCAAATTTCGTATTCAGTCAAGTTCGGTCATTCGGTCAAATTCGGTCAATTGGTCATATTTAGTCAAAAAATCTAGTATTCAATTAATTTTTAGTTTTGATAAAAAATTAAATTCGGTCATTCGGGTTCGGGCCTGGTCATTTTGACCGAATACCCGACTTGACCGAACCCGATAAGATTTGGACCCGAATTTTTGCCACTCCTACCCATTCCCAAGTTAGCCTCAAACAAATATTGCATCGAATTGCGCAAGGACAAGAACAAATTATTGAACGACAAAAGGTATTACAACGTCAATTGGGTGATTTCATAGGAGTTATGGATGCCCTACACCTTCAAATACCTTGAAGGAATAAAGGTCATCTTCACCCTCCTCCTAGAGGCAATGGTGTTACTCCACCTTGAGGTCCTCGTATTCGTGAAGCGGATGGAGATTAAGATGAGACCTCTTCCGAAGAGGCTCCTCATATTCGTAGGCCCCCCGGATGATTTGGGGATACCTTCGAGTTGAGACTCCTACCTTTGACGGTAAAGCCAACCCTAATGACTACTTTAATTGGGCTTGGGCTTTGGAGAGGATCTTCGAAATTAAGGAGTACAATGAGGTTAAACTATTCAAGATTGCAACATTGCACCTCACCAAGTACGCCTCATTCTGGTATGAGAACCTCAAGAAGCAACGAGCTAAGAATGGCAAGTCAATGATTCAGACTTGGACAAACTTGAAGTGTACGGAGCTTCGATTTGTGCCCGCAAGATATAAACATGATCTTTATAATGAACTCTTTTCACTCAAAAAAGGGTGTAAGAGTGTTGGAGTACATTCAAGAGTTTGAGCCGCTTTTGATGAAATGTGATACCCAAGAGTCACTAGAGAAACTGATGACACAATTTCTCAATGGTCTTGATTACAAAACCACCGTCATAGCCAAGTTATACAACTATTATTATCTTTATGACCTATACAAACTTGCTACTCTTATTGAGGAAAGCAGAAGAAAGAGGGATCAAAATCCTTTATCAAGAGTGATTCTTTCCCTAAAGACGGTGCTCCCAAGGGAGATATTCCCCCAAGTTCCCTAAGCCCTCCATTGGTACCCAAGTGGCTCCCAAAGAGCCTCGTAAGAAACTAAAGGGATGTAAATGCTTCAAGTGATGCGGTTGTGCTCAATACTAAGTCGATTTAACCATTAAGAAGGTTATGACTCTCCAATAGATTGAAGAAATAGAAGAAGTGGTTTTAGAGGAAATAACCCAAGAGGTGGATGAAGTACAAAAGGATGATGTGCCTAATTCTGAGGACGAAGGGAAATCTTCTTAAGGTGGATGCCAAGGATGGAGATATTCTAGTCCTTCATAGGTCTATTAACATCGAAGAGGGCCATCGGAACAAGACTCAACGAGAATTGATCTTCCATACTCAATCCAAGATTCAAGACAAGGATTGCAATATGATTATTGATAGCAGTAGTTGTGCCAATGTAGTCTCCTCGATCCTTATTGAGAAGTTGAACATTCCCGTTCTTGCTTACCCTCGACCTTATTCCCTCAAATGGCTCAATGATTCGGGTGAAGTGAAGGTAAACTAACAATCCCTAATTTCATTTATTATTGGGCTATATCGTGATCTTGTTTTTTGTGACATTGTTTCCATGGATGCATGTCATTTACTACTTAGGAGGCCATGGAAATTTGATAAAAGAGTAATGTATAGTGATGTTAAGAACACCTACTCTCTAGTCATGGGCAAAGACAGAATTATGCTCAACCGCCTCCCACGTACCCTACTCCATAAAGCTTCACCCGGGGTGGGAAGTGAGAAGAATAACCAACTTATAAGTGAAATACGGGTAGAGCGAGCCTTGAGTAATCAATGTGAGAAAGTGAAACCCTTAGCACCACAAATGAAATCCCTCCTGTCCCGATACCCAGATGTCATTCCCGAGGATCTTCCTACTTGCCTTCCATTAATACGGGTTATCAAGCACCAAATCGACTTGGTTTCAGGATCAGGACTCCCAAATAAGCTTGCATACCGATGCATTCCCGATGGAAACCAAAGGGCTTTAATGTCAAGTAGATGAGCTAGTAGCCCGTGGTTATGTATGTGACAGCATAAGCCCTTGCTCCGTACCAACTCTCCTTGTGCAAACAACAATGGAAGTGAGTTGATATCCAGGCCATCAATGACATAACTGTCAAGTACCGTTACCCAATCCCGAGATTGGATTATCTCTTTGATGAACTCCACAACTCTACGGTGTTCTCTAAGATTGATCTCTAGAGTGGTTATCATCAAATCCATATGAAAGCGGAGGATGAATAGAAAACGACTTTGAAGAAAAAAGGTGGGTTATATGAGTGGCTCGTTATGCCATTCGGGCTCTCCAATACCCCGAGTACCTTCATGTGATTAATGAATAAAGTACTCCGACCGTTCCTTGGAAAATTTTGCGGGTATACTTTGATGATATTTTGGTGTACTCCAAGAGTGAAGCGGATCACGTGCAATATCTTCACGAGGTTTTCAAGGTTTTTGGGGCTCAAAAATTGTATGGGAATTTAGAGGTGCGAGTTCTTCTCCCCAAGGGTTACTTTCTTTGGGTATGTTTTGTCTAGAGACGACATCTCAAGGATGAGTCAAAGGTAGAAGCGATCAAATCCCATCACCGACTACCATCAACGAAGTTAGAAGCTTTGATGGTCTTGCCTCCCTTTATCGTCGGTTCATTTATAATTTTTCCACTTTGACGACGCCAACTATAGTGTAAGAAGGAGAGTAAATTACATTTACCCTACCTGACATTTGTTGTAATAATTTTTACACACCCGACATTTGTGAAATAATTTTTACCTTGCCTGACATTAAGTGTTCATATATTTAAACCTTCTAAAATATTCTAATAATTGATTTTTGTTGGATTTTCTGGTGATCATTAAAAAGATAAATATGAATTGACTTTTTTACCCTTGATATGAATTCATATAACTTTCAATTAAATATGAATTGATATTTTTACCCTTAATATTAATTCATATAGCATTTAAACCCCAACCTTTTCTCTTCTTTATTTCTTCGAAAACCCAATCCCTTCCCATTCTGAAAATGAAAAGGTCATTTAAGTCATTTATTTCTCAATGTTAAGGGCAACATGGTACATTCATATAAACATATAGGGGCATTTTGGTATTTTTCACATTTTCGATAAGAAGTAACCGGATTCAGCCCCTAAAAATTATTTTCACTGAATGTCAGGTAAGGTAAAAATTATTTCACAAATGTCGGGTGTATAAAAATTATTACCACAAATGTTAGGTAGGGTAAATGTAATTTACTCGTAAGAAGGAAGTCTTCACTTGGAGTCCCATGGCACAAGCAGCCTTCAAAGCACTTAAATAGAAGTTTTCTAACACCCCCGTTTTAGCCCTTCCCAACTTTGAGTAACTGTTCGAAGTGGAGTGCGATGCGAATGGTGTTAGGATCAGAGTGGTTCTAATATAAGACAAGAGATCACGTCTTTTATGAAAAGCTTAACGAATCACGACTCAACTATAATACCTATGATAAAGAGTTATACACTTGGGTAAAGATTCTCGAATCTTTATAATTAGTCGCATTACTTGAGACCTAAGGGGTTTGTGTTGCATTCAGACCATGAGGCATTGAAGTACTTAAGAGGACAATAGAGGTTGAGTGTAAGGCATGCTAAATGAGTAGAGTTCCTCCAATCCTTCAACTTCATGGCCAAACACAAGAAGGGGAGCTCAAATGTAGTGGTCGGCGCCTTGTCAAGGGCTATGCTTTATTATCTTTGGTTGACGCAAAAGTTTTGGGATTTTCTTTTCTTCGTGAATATTATAAGGAAGATTTTGACTTTTCTCGCTATTTTTGTGAGGAATCTTCTACAAAACCTTCTTATGTGGTCCAATATGGTTTTTTATTTCGTGGTAACAAATTGTGTGTGCCTAAAAGTCTCATGAAAAGATACTCCAAGCGTGAACTGCATGGTGACAGTTTGGCGGGACATTTTGGAATGAACAAGATGATGGATATGTTGAAATATCACTTCAACTAAACGGTCATGGCAGGGGATGTATATGATGTTGTGTTAGTGTGTGGATTGTTAACAAGATAAGGGTCAATTCCATCAAGGTCTTTGTACTCCCCTCCCCATTTCCTAGGCTCTTTGGGAGGACGTAAGTATGGATTTTGTTATGGCATTTCCAGAAATCACAGAGCCAAGGACACCATCTTGGTGGTATTTGACAAGTTCTCAAACACATGACCCATTTCATCCCATGCACCAAGACCGATGATGTCATCCTTGTTTCTCACCATTATTTACGGGAGGTTGTTCGCCTTCGTGGCATTCCCCAAAGCATTGTGTTAGATCGGGATTCAAAGTTTGTCGATCATTTTTGGAGAGTTTTAGGAAGCTTATGGGGACAAAGCTACTTTTTAGCACATCTTATGACCCTCAAACCGATGGCAAAACTGAAGTGGTGAATAAGATGGTGGGCACATTATTGCGAAGCATCATTAAATCCAGCGTATGAGAGTGGGACTTGAGGCTCCCATTGGTTGAATTTTCATATAATAATGATCTATCCCACACTACCAGGGTGTCCCCCTTTGAAAATTTGTATGGGTTGAATCCCCTCACTCTCATTGACCTTGTTCCACTCCCTGTCGAGGAGATAGTTAATGTTGAAGTCGACTCCAAGGCTCGGCAAATGAAGAAGCTACATAAACAACTGAAGACACGTATCGAAAAAGGTTATGAACTCTAAGACTATTCCGTACAACTGGGTAATCTTGTACGACTCCATCTTCGCAAGGAAAAGCTTCCCTCCAAAAGGAAGAACAAATTTATGCCAAGGGGCGAGGGACCTTTCAAGGTTTTGGAAAAGGTAAAGGAGAATGCCAATTACCGAATGACATAGGCACCATCTCTTCTACCTTCAATCTTGGAGATCTTATACCCTACTTAGGGGATGAAGATGATGAGAACCTAAGGGTAAGTCCTTCTCAAGAAGGAGCGGATGACTCGAGCCCAACCTGGGTCCTCACATTATGCGGTGTAGACTTTATAAACCCCCTGCACGTCCATCTGGTTAAGGCTTGGACCTAGGACATCCAAATGTTAACGCACTATGTCCATTCCATTGACCAAGGCCAAACCTTCCTTCTCATAAATTTCTAAGTCACCCTCGAGGCTCTTTGAAGACGATGAGTCAAGTCATCAATGACATGAATAATCCTTGGGGTGGTACAATCTAATTTTTACCTATTGAGGCTTAGGCCATCTTTGGAAGTACTAGGAATTGAGAAGGAAGGAAGAAAAAGTGATCAGCAATAGCAGGTCATGGGCGCGACCCGTGGCCCCTTTTTGGGCACTAGGGCCAAACACCCAGGGTAAGGTCAAACCCGTGACTCTCCATATCATGGGGTGATCCTTCGTGGTTTTTTCCCCAAGGGCAAGGTTATGGTCGTGACTTCTGTAAGTCACTGACATGACCCCTCGCGGCCACTTGAGACTAGAGGCTAGCCACAATCGTAATTTCCCCACGTCACGCATGTGACTATAGTGGGTATTTGGTTCTGCAAAAAATTAAAGGTTACGGTCGTGAACTCTGTCAGTCACGCCCGTGTAAACATAAAATTTTATCCTCGATCTTGTATAAGCATCATTTTCATTTTCTAGCATATCAACATGATAGCCCAAGGCCACAATTCATTTTCATCAAATTACTCGCTATAATATCCGAAACCTGTCCACAAAAGTGACCCAAAAGTAAAAAAGGAAGCCCAACCAGACGGAGGTGGATCTATTCAACATGGAATGCAACATAAACAAGTCAGCCTTAGTTGTCTTGTTGGCACTACCCACCTTACTAAAAATTCCATAAGGTAGGACACGGTGGGTGTACCTAAGGGTCGGGTTTCTGATGTAGGTAGAGGGAGTGTTCCTAGGGTCCTAGTCTGTACACGTAGAAATGCCCTAGAAAAAACCACTTCCATCCCGATTGTGTGGGATGACGGCTTTGGTGTGGCTAGTCTTTTGAGGAAGACTAAATAAACTCGGAAGTAGTCATGGTACGTGGTCTCCTAAAAGCAGAAAAGATATCTGCCTATCTTTCCCTTAAGAAGAACATCAACTGTACTCATAAACTCCAAGGTAATACACCTAAAGGTGTACTCGTTAAGACGATCCCTCGATAATATATGACAACGATCTAACAACCACATAACATCGCCATACAATCCACAATCATGCAAAAAAAACGCTCGTACAAATATTTAGTAGGTACTATGGGGGGTTTAGACAAGGGATAATACCATTACTTGTAGGGACCCTCAAGCCCAAGTGGATTGTTTTGGAGAGTATCGCGGGATGAAGTCACTTTCTGCTTTCCTTTTTCTACGGTGATCGCCTTCCTTATGTAGCTTCTGACGACACGATCATCTCCTAGAGAATTGCTAGAGAAGCTGACATTCTTGGTAGAAACCATCTAAACAATGACAAAGTGTGAGTAATTAACCCAAGTTTGCAACTATTTACAATAAACTAACAACAGTTAACACTCCCCAGTGCATGTACATTATTAACTAATGTGTAAGGAATCAAAATGATTCAATTGAACAGATGATAAAATCATTTATCCCATCAGGTATATTTGCAAACACCTAGTGTTTCAAAGACCAACCCATCCTAAATGCCTGCACAAAGCAACACATGGATGCCTATTCTGATCAAAATGATTCAAGCGGAAAAACAAGAATTGCGATGGATTGAGTCATAAAGTCAACTCATTTTGCATTTAATGTGATGAAGATGTTTATCTTAATCTAAAATACACTAGTCATTCAACAAAGGCCAGTATCATGATATATTCATTCCTTATAAATTAAAGCATCACCTTTACAATTTCAAAAGGAATAAGCATCCATTCCAAAACTTAAAACGAAAATCTAATTCTGATTAATTACGTGAACAAAATAACTAATTATTGAATTCAAGTACTTGTTTAAAAGGAGAAGATAAACTAGAATCTTTAAAACATAAACTAGCAACTCCATGTTGCCCTCTCATACAAAGATCAACTCCTATCCTTACTGTCTCCTCCATGAGAATTTTGGACGGTATCCAATACACAAAAGTGGAGACATTTAGGATATATTCAATCACATGTACTCCAAGCCAGTCAAGTACTCTTGGCAAGCCTTCTCCTGAAGATCTTAGACCCACGCAACAGCCTTATGCTAGACTTCATGATCTTTAAGGTCCTTCGTGACTTGGCGGACCTCCTGAAGTGTTTTCCCTTCTTGACCTTTGAAACGATCTTGTAAGCCTCGTTAGAAGCAATCAAGTCCTTCTCTACTACTATGCGCATCTCCTGTGACTTCAACAAGCTGTACTGATGACCTTGACTGATATAATCCATTGAGAAAGACTTGAATCCATCATGTAACGAGCACAAGATGATGTTAAGAAGTGAGGTAGGGTCAATAGAAAGCCCAACCAGTTCAAGTTGTTGAAGTGAATGATCTTTCTAAACACATGTGGCCCAACAGGTTCGTCTACCTCCAGTTTCGATTTGAAGATTTGGTTAGTAGTCTCAGTCTTTCCAAGAGAATATGCTTCATATATAATGATTCACAAAGAGAGACAATCTCGAAAGACAGCAAGCCCAAAGAATCCTTTCGGACCAACGAAGACATACTATCCAAGATCACCTTAGCCACATAGGTATTGTCATCACAATGATATTTCCACTTGGCTTTCTCAACTTCTGAGGCATTCCAGCAGGGGGGATCACCCTTCATTATGTCAAGAACATACTCTTTGTGCTCTACCTTGAGAACTTTCTCAGGTACTTGATCCCATTCAAGAAATTGGATCCGGTAAGCGTCTCCTTCTCAAGGAGGTAACGATGATAAGGGAGATCAACAACTAACATCATGTATCTGTAAGCCAAAACGATTCAATTAGGATTTTAAACATCAATAAACTTAGAAATTAAACCAATTTTAATTTCAACATTAAAACACACTTAACTCTCATTAGTGTTTCAATCTGACAAAGACCCAACAGGAATAAAGAGACATCGAGTGGGCTTTGGCCCAAACAAACCTCTTGTCTGATCACCTAAGGTAGATCATCTCATAATCGATCGTTCTAAATGATTCTTGGCGAGAGTGTGTGTATCTCATACAATACGTCTCTCTATCGCTCATGACTCTAGATCCTCTAGCCTGCCATTATGGACAGACCTAACTTCAACCCACTTATCTATGGATGACTTGCTTTGGCAATGACTTCCCATGATCCAAGTGGTGGTCTCCAGGGTCATCAATTACATGTCCAAATTTTGAGAGTTCAAATTTTATTATCCTAAACATGCGATCCTAGGTAAACCTAGTGAATCAAGCATGAAAGACATATTAAAATGATAAATACATAACTTCTATGTTGATGCTCCAAAAATAATAGAATAGAATCATAGAGATAATTGTGTTTTTTCTCTCCAAAAGGCGTGAGAACTAGGGCGGCGGCAAACCCTAGGGCTAATTGTGAGAGCGAGTGCCTCCGGCAAGGTGGGGCGATGGTTGATCGGTGTTTAGTCTCAGTGGTAGACTTGGGAAGACGTATAGCAGTCACAAATCTTGGGAAGGGTTTTTCTCTCATGGACGAGAGATAAAACACATTATAAATTTAGGGTTTTAACAAACGTATGGAACAAGTTAACTAGAAGGCATTCATGGCGGAAGTTCTAGACAGGAAATGGGGCAAACTAAAGTTGACCGAAGAGGAGGAAGAAGTCCTGGAGCTGGAGGATGATATCCCAACGGAGAAATAGCAAGAGATTGCCCTGAGTCTGGTTGGAACGCTGATGGCGACGACGACTTTCAACTCCAGGGCTTTGAAGTGAGTGCTCAAGAATGTATGGAGACTAGGAAAGGGAGTTGTGATTCGGGAACTAGCGAACAATCTCTTCTTGTTCTTATTTTTCTCTGATCAAGATAAGCGATATGTGATGAATGAGGGACCTTGGTCCTTTTACAACAAATTGCTTCTACTTCAAGAATGGACCGGGAAGGAGTAGTACTCAGAAATTGTGTTCACTACAGCCAGATTTTGGGTCAAGGCTACGAAGTACCGGCGATCCGGCAAACAGGGGCCTTTGCGAAGATTTTGGGCGATAAAGCTAAGTTGGAGTCTTTGTGGGATGTGAAGAGGAAACAATGTACGGGGCGGACAAGGCAATGTGCTTCTAGGTGGATGTGGATGTGGATGTGACGAAACCTCTCCGTAGACGCATAATGGTAAAAATAGAAGGCAAATCCATATGGATACACTTTAAGTACCTCAAGCTGCCAGATTTTTGCTATGGGTGTGGTAGGTTGGGACATGTGCTCAAACAATATGAAACGGTAAGCCCTAACCTAGACCCCGATGAATACCAGTATGGCACGTGGCTTAGGGCCTCACCCCTTAAAACAAGGAGAAGGAACACGGAGATTGAACTACATAAGGAAAAAAGATTGTTTCAGGCATTTAAAGGGGCGAGAACTAACTCAAGAGCAAGACAACAACTTGATTTCAACATGGGAGGCCCAGCAGACCGCACAGCAGCGCCATCGTGGAGGAGGACATGGGTGGAGGAGCAGGCGGGTGGGACCCATGAGGGGGAGATTGTGGAGCTGGGGGCGGATGTCTTTAAGAGAAAACTTGTTCGCTGTCATGAGAGCGGGCCAGTTGATAAAGTGAGAATAATTCCCCAGGACTCGAGCACTCTAATGAATTACACAGGAGCGGCAATGAGTCTTCTATGCCTGAACTGCAGAGGGCTAGGTGACCCCACGGCAGTTAAAAAGCTCCGATCTTTGATCAGGAGACAGCCACCAGATGTGGACTTCTTGTCGGAGACCAAGAGGATGCAATTCGAGATGGAGAACATAAAACGCAAAATCCAAGGTTACGATGGCATTGTAGTTGGAAGTATGGGAAGATCAGGAGGGCTAGCACTACTTTGGAAGAAGGGAATGAAGGTATCACTACTGTCATACTCTTTGCACCATATAGATGTTACCTTTGACAGTTAGGAGGTGGATTTGAGCTGGCGGTTCACAGGTACTTACGGTTGGCCTGAGGCGATAAACAAACTGAGAACTTGTGAAATGATTAGGGACTTACATACTCACAGCGACCTCCCTTGGCTAATAGGTGGAGATATAAATGAAATTTTCTACAATTATGAAAAGAGAGGAGGAGCAATGAAGAACCAGTAGGTGTTAGACAAATTTTGTGCAACTTTTGAAGCATGTGGATTGCACGACCTAAACTTTACGGGGTATGAATTTACATGGGAGAATAGGAGACATGATGGCGAAACTATTGAGGAACGCATTAACAGGTATTGTGCCTCTATCGAATGGATATCCTTATTCCTGGATGGGGATGTCACTCACCTAGATGAGAGTTTTTCGGACCATCAGCCTATCCTTCTCAAGCTTAAAAAGAAGCAAACCACAAGAAGTAGAAGGAGGAAGTTCAAATTTGAAAATATGTGGGCTAATGAAGCGGGCTGTAGGGAAACAATTGAGGAGGCTTGGAAGACCGTAGAGGGAGGAGACGCATGGAACAAGTTAGATGGGAAAATTGCTGCTACGACAGCAGCATTGACTAAGTGGAGCACTGAGTCCATCGGCTCGATATGGATGAGGATAGCAAACCTAAATGAGAGACTAAAACAGGAGAAATGCATCTAGAAAAGGAAAGATTTACTTCGAAAAATCAGTGAGTGGAGAAAAAAGGAGGAAGTGTTTTAGGCTCAGAGGGCGAAAACTCACTTTCTTATGCATGGCGATGCGAACACCCGATGGTTCCATTCGAGGGCCTCGACCAGGAGAGCTACAAACAAGATAGAAAAAATTCAACGAGAAGACGGGTCGTGGGTAGTGGAACTGGAGCAAATTGAAGAAGAAGTTTTGAAGTTTTTCACGACCCTATTCTCATCGGAGGGCAGCCTGGGAGGAGATGGGATAATGAAGCTGGTGGATAGGAAGGTGACTGAGGAAATGAACAACATCCTGACAGCCCAGTATTCGAACGAGGAGATTTATGCTGCACTGAAAGCTATGCACCCAAATAAAGCCCCGGGCTCGGATGGTCTAAATCCTTTGTTTTTCCAGAAGTTTTGGTCTATCGTGGGGGATGATGTGTGCTTGGTTGTGCGAGAAATATTGGAAGGAAGGGGCGTGCTAGACGGGTTAAATCACACGAATGTAGTGCTTATTCCAAAGGTGAGCAACCCGACAAATATCGGCGAGTGCCGACCTATCAGCCTATGTAACGTGGTGTACAAGCTAGCGACAAAGGTGATCTCCAACAGACTGAAACCCATGTTTAACAAGATTATATCCGAAGCCCAAAGTGCTTTCACCCCAGGAAAATTTATCTCGAATAATATCTTGGTTGCTTATGAAATTTTTCATTCCATGTCTAGTAGATATAACCAGTCAGGCTCGATGGCAATAAAACTATATATGGTCAAGGCATATGACAGGGTGGAATGGTGTTTCCTCCGGAGCGTGTTGTTGAAGCTGGGTTTTAGAAGGTCTTGGGTTGACATGGTGATGAATTGTGTGGAGTCAGCTTCGTTCTCGTTTTTGATAAATGGAGTTCCGATGGGCATGGTTAGGCCGACTAGAGGGCTATGGCAAGGTGATCCGATTTCTCCGTATCTATTCCTGACGGTGACGGAGGGGCTCATGGGTTTGCTCAGGCACGCTGAAGTACAAGGGAGAATTCACAGTCATCAGGTTTGTCGGGGGGCACCTAGAGTGTCCCAGTTATTATTTGCGGATGACTCAATATTTTTCTGTAAAGCGGATGTGTAAGAAACAATAGTGTTCAAATTACTAATGGAAGACTATGAGAAGGCATCCGGCCAGAGGGTTAATCTGTCTAAATCGAATGTAACCTTCTCCAAAGGTGTCCCACCAACTCGTAGAAGAGACATATGCAACACCCTCGACGTAAAGGAAGTTCTAGCACAAGAGAAATACCTCAGCCTACCGGCTTATGTGGGTCAATCAAAATTCAAGAGCCTGGTGCAAATTAAGGACAGGGTGGGGAAGAGGTTGTCGGGGTGGACGGACAGACTAGTGTCGGGGGCGGGGAGGGAGGTGTTGATCAAAGCAGTAGTGCAAGCAATCCCAACCTATGCTATGAGTGTTTTTAAACTGCCCGAGAGACTATGTCACGACATCCAAGCAATAATTACAAGATTCTGGTGGAGCAACGACCCGAGAAAGCGGAAAATACATTGGGTAGACAAAGACCTGCTATGTGATTCGAAGATGGATGCAGGGTTGGGGTTTCGGGATATGGAGGCTTTCAATGAGGCAATGCTTGCCAAGCAAGTTTGGAGACTTATGAAGAGCCCAGATAACCTAGCCTTGAAAATTCTCAAGGCAAGGTACTTCTCCGATAGAGACATTTTGGGTGCGAGTCTTGGACAAAGGCCAAGCTTCACATGGCGTAGCATATGGGGAGCCAGGGACCTGATCGCAAAGGGATCGAGATGGATCATGGGGAATGGGGAGAAAATAAGGATATGGAATGACAGATGGCTTGGCCGACCACACTCTTTCAAACCAATCACCCCAGCGGAATGCGCAGAGCCGGAGGCGCTGGTGGCAGATTTGATAGACAGAGATGGAGGAAAGTGGAAAAATGAGAGGGTCCGGGATGGTTCTTACCATGTAATGCTGATGAAATCTTGCGGACCCCACTGTGCACAACATGGCCAGAAGATGTGCTTGTGTGGCACTACACCCCGGACGGCAAATACACCGTCAGAACCGAATATCATGTGGCTATTAACATAGAAAAGCTTGATCGACCCTCAACCTCGACCGGGACTGACAAGAAATTTTGGAAAACACTATGGAATCTGAGAATACCACCAAGAATGCGTGTGTTCGGATGGAAGACCTGTGTTAATGCGCTGGCCACAAAATCAAACCTGTCGAGGAGAATAACGACTATAGATATGCAATGCACTCTATTCGGAGCACCGGAAGAGACTGCTATTCTCACTCCTTTTGAATGTCCAGCAGTGGAGGAAATATGGAAGAGCAGCCCCTTTGAAGAAGAGATGAAACTGCATGCATCTGAGACACCAATCGCAGCCTTGATTAGGATGGGAGAGCTCCTTGATGAGGAAAGCCTCGGAAATTTGATAGCGGTTATGGAAAGGGAACAACCTCCTGTGTTGGCGGCTGAGACGGGCTGGAAGCCGCCGGAGACGAGAGTGTACAAGCTAAATTTTGATGGCGGAAAAACGGGTGAAACGGAGTATGGTTGGGGGTTTATTGTGCGGAACCATCTCGGAGACATAGTGTTAGCAGGTACTGAGCAAGGAACGGGCTTCGTCGATTCGCTCATGGAGGAGACAAGAGCCTGCTTATTTGGAATAAAGGAAGCAACTGCAAGAGGTTTCAAGCGCCTGATAGTGGAGGGAGACTCACAAAGATTGATACATATACTCATACATAAACAGAAGCAAAATAGCATAGGGGGTTCTTTTGTGGATTTTATTTTGAGTTTGTGTGAAACTTTAGATTATGTTGTGTTTAATCATGTTAGAAGGGGTTGTAATTCAGTTGCGCATGCCATGGCTCACCTCCAACCCATCTCATAGTCGAGACGGATTTGGACGGACGGGCTACCAGATATTGTCTACGATCTGGCCTCGAAGGACATGTGCTCTTTTTTGAGTAATAATATTGTCTAGACCCCTTTTCTCTAAAAAAAAATGATAAATACATGCTAAGAACCATTCGAAGCTAAAAATAAAACCTGGTAAATCAACTTTTGATATATTACTTAGATTTTTGCTCACAACATACCATTGGCTAAGAACTACAAGTTTGTTCAACTAGACCAACTATTTTTTAAATTAAGCCCAAATAATTAAAGCACCTTATTTGTTTTAATTGTGGGGAATATGGTCACAGAAGAGAGGCGTGTCGGCGAAGGTCAGAGGATATCCCTAGAGTTCAGGAACTCACAGAAGAAAGGGGTACTTATCTCGCTTTCAATTTCGGCTCTGGAAATGTTGACTCTCCATCTGGATCACGATTCTCGCCACTGGACGATTCGATTAATGTGGAAAAAAACATACCAGCCCTAACCTTATAAATGTGTCCAATAATGGTGCATGGATTTGTTATGAGGAGTTAAACGGGTTAAATTTATCAACGATATTCATGATTGAGTGTATCTTATTGTTGATTATGTATATCGGTCCAAATAAAGTTTACAAACCATGTACAATACCTAATTAGTAAGAATATGTGGGTGAACAATGAATTTACTATACCTAATGGATAGGAGTTCGAGTATGGGTAGAATTTTAAAAAGTGGATATGGCTATGGGTACGACAAAAAAACACATATCCGTTTCGCAATCTTGCCTCATATGACTTGTGTTAAGTCCAAACCAGGTCAAACTAAAAGCCATTTGGATAAGAATGGCGAGTAATCTCCATTGTGCAAGGGTTGGCTAAGATTGGAATAATTAGATTCTATCTAGTTGTTAGCTTGTCATGAGAAATGAGCCGTAAAATACAAGGCAATCTATTATTGTTAGTACGTGTGAAAATCTCATGGAAGCTAGTGGTTCGGAAGTTAAAATCAACCATTGCTATGGGAAAGCTAACAAGCTAAGTGTCATTGCCCAAGTTAAATTGGGTGAGAGATCTAGAATTGAAATTATGTATTCTGAGTCGCCTCATATGAAGGCGAATGAGAGCAACGAAGCACATTGTAATGGATCTCACTTTCTCAAAGCAGTCAGACTTCAATAAAAATTTTATGTGCTGTTGGCCTCTCTCTTACACAAAATTTTTAAAAAAAAAACATAAATAATAAGGATTTAAGATTATAAAATACTCACCTTTTAGGGTATTGGATCGTAATATATCCACCGTTACTATTGGATATTAATATACCGACCTTATATCTATGTGATTTTATTATACTTACCATGACTTTATTATGGTGGTAAATCAGTCTCAAGGATGACTTAAATGGGTCCATATTGATTCCTTATGGGTCTGAAGAAGTTTCCATTGTCAGCCCACCCACATTATCCTTGAGGGTGGTTCATCACCACTTAAGTTATGGTCAATATATTCGTTTCCAATGGTAAAGTGGGTATATTACGATTCAATGCCCAAAAACATGGGTAAATTATGATCCAATCATTCAAATAATAATATAAACATTTTTTTTTATGTATTGTAGATGCAGAATTACTAAACAACAATAAAGAGAACGAATCATCATCATCTTTGTTATCTCTTTGAACATGCATAGTTAGAATTTTAATGCATTTTTCCATAACTTTCCTAGTCTATATCTCTGCTTCCTTCCTATTTGTTCTCCATCTCTTCCATCCCTTTGAACTAATTATATTTACCTCCACCAAGTATAGAAAAATGAGAATTTTACCCCCCCCCCCCCAACATATGAGAAATAACTTTTTTCCTACTTGACCTTTGCAATTATTTTAAATATGTACTATTTCCCGCAAGAGGTGAATTTTGACCATATTTTTTGACAAAAAATGCCCCTAACTTACTATAGTAAAAGACAAAAGTAACCCCTTAATTAAAATAATTTGTCAAAAATTTATTTGGCGCCCCTTCCTCTTCCTACGTTTCATCTTTCTTGTGTTTGTCCATGGCTTTGAGCGACCGAGCTGGATGTCATTCTTCCATCCAAATAGTTAGGGTTTTCGGGGTCAGTGATCGAGCATAATGACCGAGCATAGTTATCTTGGCATCAGTGAGAAACATCAGACGTCGAATTGTAGAAAAGCTTGTGAGATTCCTGCCATTGTTGGGGATAGAGGTGAGCTTTCTTATACAATTTCTGCAAATTTTAATTTTTGAGTAAAGATAATTCTTTTAATACATGAATGCATTGTCCATGTATGTATGCTGTTAGTAATCTGAATTTCGAATTAAGATATCAATATGTTGTTGAATTCATTTGTCCTCTCGCTTCCCCTGTTTTTTGCTTTTATTAGGATTTTTGTATTGTTTAATTTGAGTTTAGAAATCAATTTTTGGATTGGGATTTTAATTGCAATTGGTTGAACTATTTCTCTAGAACTGATGCAGATTATGTTAAGTTAACATTTTCAATTATAATTAGCGGCGGCACACACGGTCACACATACAACTCTAAGAAGCAGGTTTTTCTATCAGAAATAGTAATTTCCATACCGCAACATATAGCTCTTCTCAGTGAACTAAAGAATTGGGAGATATATCGAACTGGAAAGTCATACCCCTCCCTTTAGTTGTTGAAGAGACACATTGGAGCTCTGCATGTTGTTCTTCATCTATACCAAAAACAAAAAGTTTTACAAATCAATCTTGCAAAGTTCCCATCAAAACAACAAACACAATTATTACCTAGTGTGGGTTCTGATGCCTTGCCCTAAATCTAAACAAATATGATAATGAGAGGCATGATCAGAGGCGGGAAAGACCATGGGGATTTATAAGCCCCAAAAGGAGAAACACACATAAACTAATTCTCTACAACTATGCTCTTTTTGATGTCCTGCCCTCATCCTATATTAAAGAGAACTAGAAGAGTGCATATCATAATCAATCCTTAATAATTTCCTTTCAAAAAATTTGGTTCATGCCATGTCCTTGGAGAGGTTAATTCTGTTTATTTTGCTAAGTGTTGAATTTTGAATATTTGGATTATGGTTTTAATTGAAACCCTGAATGACATATGTGCGTTAACGGCACTATATCTCCAAGGTGTCCATGTATATATAGGATCCTAGAATTCTTTTTTTCCTGCCATTGAATACGCTGTAGAATTTAGATATCAATGTTTTGGTATACTGTTGATCAGAGATTTTATTTTGAATTCATGTGCCCCGACCTCTCTTCACCTATTTATTATTTTTATTAGAGATTTTATTTTGAATTTCAAATTTAGATATCAATTGTTGGATTGTTGATTTTAATATTCTCTTTAAATCCATGTAGGAATGACTAAACTCGATGTTGTTATTTCTTATAAAAGATATATGTGTAGCATGGGTGTGAGAGACTTTGCATATTATGGGTTGGAAGACTTACTAAGGGACGTTAGAGTATTCCTGGCAAAACCTAATATTAAGAGTGTGCCAAAATACTTTGCCCTTTGTTCTTATGTTCTGGGGGATTACAAAAAAAAAAAAAAAAGTGGTCGATTACATGTAACTCTGATGTTACTGATGTGGCAAAGCTTTGGGTTGAGAATAAGATGTATATTGATTTTTTGCATAGTTGAGAGGGACAAACAAACTAATATGATTAAGTCAGATGTATGAGACCATTGACGGAGGTTTGGACCTGAACTTGAACTGGAACACTGTTGTAGAGGTTTTTGACAGCATTGAGGAGGGATATTACGGGGAAGATTTGGCTGCAATGTATGATGAAGCTATAAGTACTAAGCCAATTAGTGATGGAGATGTTGTCGTTGATGACAATTTCTAGGATAACATTGTCTCATCCATCGATGAAAAACTGAACAAGATGAAGTCTAATCAACCTGTAAGAAAGTCACCTATGCATAAAGCCAAAGGTGTTGTCATCTCTGAGCTAAGTGAGACTAAGGTTGTTGTGAAGCCTAATCTTCCTTCTAGTGACACATTTGAAAAGGGCAAGGGTATATTATATGAAGCGGAGACAGGCAGGGATGATGAAGACACTGATGATGATGTCTGTGGGTTCAAAGGGTCAGCTTTTGATGGTGACGGCCACATGAAGTGGTCAACAGGAGTAGAACCAGTCGCAGGAGGGTCAAAACAGGTAGATGAAAAATCAAGTTCTAATGATCTTGATGAGTTTGTGTCTGAGGACGAAGACAATGATTTAGATGAGGGTTCTCTGGTTTACTCAGAAGATATATTTGATGATAGTGATGCCGAGGTAGAACCGAGGAAGTTGAAGATGTATGAAAATGGTCAATGGTGGGAGCTCGAACCTGATGGGTCGATTGAATTAAGAGAAGGGACATGTTTGAGGATACTAGGCATTTTCTTAAGGTGGTGAGGGACTTTCAAGTCCAACAGGGGTGGTACTTGAAGCAAATTAAGAATGAGGGCACTAAGTATAGAGCAATTTGTCGTAGAGAACATTGCAAGTGGAGAATTCATGCATCAAGGCTACCAGATAATGTGACATTTCAAGTGAGTCATGGTGTTTGAATTTTTTTTTTTTGGTGAACGTTACTAAAGGTTGATTCTTGGTTGAATCATTTTGGCATCTGATTTTTTTATTATTATTTTTTTCTAGGTGAAAGTTATTAAAGGTTCACATCATTGTTTATGGCTGCAAAATAATCGAGCAGCTTCAGCTCCATGGATTGCAGAGAAGCTTGAAGATGACTTTAGAGCAAACCCTACAATGGACTTGAAAGGTGTTGCCAACCTTTTGATGACCAGGTATGGGGTGGCTCGACCAAAGTATGTGCTCATAAATGCTAGATATCAAATGATAGATAGAATTGCAGGCAACCATTCTCAAGGTTTCCAACACCTGGCAAGGTATGTAGAGATGATAAAGAAATCCAACACTGGAAATGTGTGCTACATAAGATGGACAAGTCTACTAGACGAAGGAGGTCCTCCTGTATTTTTGAGGATGTTTGTGTGTTTTGACGCATGCAAGAGAGGGTTCTTAGAAGGATGTAGGAAGTTCATAGGCATTGATGGGTGTCATCTTAAGGGGCCTTATGGTTATATACTGTTGACTACGTTTGGCTTAGATGGAAACAACGATTGTTTCCTGGTAGCATATGGCATTGTTGACCAAGAGAGTAAAGAACATTGATGTACTTCTTGAATTGCTTGAGAGGAGTGATTGGCAATGATGACAGAGGTCAATACACATTAATTGCTAATAGAGGCCGGGTAAACTAAATTAATTCTATAGTTCTTGTTTTCTGATGAACCATGTTTTGCACATATATATGCAGGGAGTTATAGCTGCATTAAGACTAGTGTTTCCAACCTCCAAGAGAAGAACATGTGCGGTGCACTATATTAGGTGTTTTCATTATTTTCCATTAAACTATATTCATTGTATCTATTCAAATTGTTGGGCCATCTTCGTAAATATTTTCTTTATTGTACATGTCAGGAACTTTGAGATGCATTTCCCTAGAAAAAGGATCAAACTCTTCGCATAAAGAGCAGCTTATGCAAACAATGAGTTTGTGCACAAAAAGGCAATGGAGGACCTCGAGAAAGAGAACCTAGAGACTGTGCAATGGCTTATTCAAGAGCCTAAAAACCATGGGTGTAGGTATGTTATTTTGTGAACATTTTTCTTCTCGATCTGAACTTGACAAAAAACTGCATTTTGTCTCCACATTTAGTCTCACATACCAGAAAAATGTACATGTATAAGATGGTAAGAAAAAACCAAGTTTACAAATAAATATTTGATATTTTAATCCAGCAGACCTTAATTAAACAAAAAATTGTGAGATGATGTTTTAGTCTCAATATCATTTCCGTAATCTAAACATTCTTGGACATGCAATCAAATTTGTTTCAATAAGTGGTATATGATTTTGGTGTATTTCAATTAGTGTTCTTTCAATAATTGTTTGATTTTAGTGTATTTCATTTAGTTTTCTTTCAAAAAGAAAAGGTACTGATCTCACATGCTATTAGTGTATTTCAATTATTGTATTTCAAAAACACTCTTGGACAGTAACTCTAACATAGATCTTAATGTTTTGTGAGGCATTCTTGGACAATATCTCTGACAATAAGTGGTATTTGAAATACAATAATTGAAATACAATAATTGAAACCTAACAGCTTAATATTGTATTTGGACAGAACCTCTTTTTAGTTTGGACAATACCTCTCTTTTTTTATTTTTTTGGGACAATACCTCTTAATATTGTATTTCAAATTGACAATATCTTAATATTGTATTTGTTAGTTACACTGTTTTGTGAGGCACTCTTGGAGACTTGGACAATATCTCTGACAATAAGTGGTATTTGACTTTAGTTTTAGGTTACAACTTTAGTTTATAAGGAGCAATAAACTGTCAGATAAACAACATATAAAGGGAGTAGTACAGATTTGATTTACGTTTCCATAATCTGATGCTTTGACCTAGAATTTCAGTGCTATTACTTCAAAAGTATAGAAGGGGAGCAATAAATTGGCATGTTAATAAGCTCGATATGCTGACAAACAAAAACAACCTATCCAGGTTCTTCCAGAGGCATTCGTTACTAATAAATATGGCAATAGAAAAAATTATGTAGGATACAATATTTAACAGATAAATAGTCACATACAGGGGCTAATACATTGACTTTAAAATCAGAATTTTCTCCTCTCTCACATAGAACCAAACTACTACCATGCTCTAAAATCAAATGTTTGGTGTCTGAGTCATACTCATGTACAATATCCCTAAGTCATACTATAGTGCAATATGCCTGAGTCATACTAAGATAGCCTGAAAGCTACTGTAGTGCTCTTCTCCTACTATTTTTTTTTAAATTTTTTGATGGATCATTGTTGGTGTCTGAGTTGCTGCATTGAAATTTGGCAGGTACATGTTTTATCATAACACTAAGGTCCCTGATAACAGCACCAATTTCGTTGAATCATTCAACAACGTTATAAATTTTTATAGAGATAGACCAATGTATGCATTGTGTGAGGCCATCAAAGATAAGTGGCAAGAATGGATCAATGATAGAAGAAAGGAGGGCTTAAAGATGAAGGGAAAGTTGGTCACTAAAGTGAGGATCGAACTAAAAATATTGGAGAAGGACAGCTTTGGGTTGAGAGTAAAGTTTTCTGGTGAAGGGATGCTTGAGGTGGTTAAGGAGCAAACTAAATTTGTAGTCAACCTCAATAATAAGACTTATGAATGTCAAGATTGACAACTCAGTGGAATCCCTTGCAAGCATGCAGTTAGAGGTTTGTTGCATATGAATGAGAGACCTCATAATTGGGTTGACGAGTGCTATTCGGTTGAGAGGTTCAAAGCCGCCTACGCCCACAACATTGATACATTTTGGCACTTTCCAATTTGTATTACTCTCTCAAATGTCTCCTTTTTTCACAGGAAACAAAGATAAGAGTATTTGACAAATACATAGGAATAAGACACAAGAAACAAAAGATATGAGTTTGTTGTCCAAACAACCAAAGAAATTAAATGCAATCTAAAAAGACCAATTGATTCCTGTATTTATGCAACTCAGGTATACATTAGTCAAATAAAACACAACCCTTAAAACTTCATTCAAGTTTTCCCTTCACATCATCATCGCATTACATTGCCATTTCCATTGAACCCTACAATCACATTTATACTGTTTTAGTGCTAAGAACACAACAACAGTGACAATGAGCTCCTCCATGTCGATATTGTGTTCATTACTCCTGAGTGGCCTGCGATTTTCCCTTCAAGTTTGACCTCCTTGTTTGCCTTTCCAATATTCATCGTCTTCCTCCCAAATAAAAACTCTCCACATTTTCTGCAGCAGCAAAGTCCCCTAAAAAAAACCATTTTTTCTTTATACGCGGTAATCAATTTCAAATGGTCGTTTGCACTTGTAACAATTCACTCTCCTCTTTCCATGCTCCCCCGTTGTTGAAGTTGAATAACCACCCATGGCTCTGTCTAGTGAAGTGTTTGTTGTTAGGTGACAAAACAACACATATAAATTTCAGAAACACAACACTTACAATGTCCAATATACATACACACTAATTTCCAATATACATAAAAATTTCCATTGCAATGTCCAACATATATACAAATGTCCATTACAATTTCAGACATTAATATCTAGTAACGAATTTCCATAGCTGACATAAAACACATAGTTTTCTTTATTCATTCATTAATTGACATAAAACATAACACTTTAAATAACACAACAATTGACATATGTTGATGGAATATTGGATGGATTGGTTAACTCAATTCATCTCTTTTTCATATATCTAAGCTTTTTTTTTTTAACTCGGGTAAACAAGAGGCAACAAGAACTTAGGGGACCCTTCTATCAAGGCATCTCCCTAAGTTATCTGCATGAATAATAACAGAAAACTCCACCACAGGGTTACATGTCCAAAGACCGGCATAATGTAAAGAATGACCCAGATTAACCATCCAATCTGCCGCTGAGTTTGTTTCTCGATAGATGTGGCAAATAGTAGAATCTTCCAATTGCCTAATTAAGTGTTTGATATCTCTGACAATCATATCAATATACCAAGGTGTGTGGGTGGTTCTTTGGATAGCCTGGATGAGAATAAGACTATCACCTTCAATCTGAATTCTTGAGAAACCTTCTAAAATAGCTTGTTGAAGACCAAAACGGAGAGCCAAGGCTTCTGTCAACAGAATGAAGTGTGAATTAACTGGCATAGCACCAACTTTTCAAAGACAGCCATGGTGATCACGAACGATAAACTTACTGTTGAGCCTTGATGGTTTAGGGAGCCGTCGAAGTTCAACTTCACCCAACCGTAGCGTGGCTGTTTCCACCCTTCGCGAACAATATTTTGACGGCGCGGCACCTGAGACCGAGAATGTTGATGCTGGTTAAGATGTTGATCCTGGTAAGAGAATCTGCTTCTTGCTCGCCATTCTGCAAAAACTTCTCTTGACTCGGATGACGGCCCTTGTGGCGTTGAAGACAGAGTTATTGAAGACGCAATCATTACGCTCCTTCCAGATGCTCCAAATGAGGTAGAAGACTCTCAAAGTCTCGTTGGAGGGGAGAGAATTTTTTAGAGTTTGTAGCAAAATGCTACCATTACTGTCTGTAGGGCAATTGACAGCAGATGATAGTCATTTGTTATGTCAGTGCCATTTCATATATCTACGCTTATGGAACATTGGATGGATTGATTCCGGAAGAATATTGCAATTAATTTTATGTCAATTGTTGTTTTATTCGGTAAACAAATCAGTAGAATTGGGAGTTTTCGATCACAACTTCTTATTGCAATAAACAGTAAAATCTATTTCTCAACCCTAAACCCTAAACTAATTTTCACCACCGAATCCACCAAACCCAGTGGCGAGAAGAAGGATTACCTTGAATATTGTATGTATTGATTCTGGAAGATCTCTAAACCATTTGTCGAGAAGAAGAAAACGATTGATTAATTTTCTATTACTACCACCGGAATGAAGGAGTTGTCTCAAGAAATCGCTCGCAGCTTTGGGCAATAGGAAGAAGAGCATATGAAATTCAGAAGGAATGAAAGGCGTTCGGAAGAAAGAAATAATAAGGAAATAAAGAACTATGAAGAAAGGAAAATATTTTCAAAAAGAAGACAACAAGGGCTTTTTGGGAAATTTATATACATAATTTGACTAGCTAATCTGAAAAAGATACAAAAAAAAACTTTCAATTAAAAGGTTAGGTGGGATATTAAATGCAATTACTATAAGTTAGGTAGGGTAAAACTTATTTCTTATATATGGGGGTAAAATTCTCTTTTTTTTATACTTGGTCGGGGATACATATAATTAGTTCCTTTTAAAATAAATGTCACCGTAACTAACGTTATTTTTATAACATATGTCACTTTATATTCTCAATGACAAATTAAGTTATCACTGCATCCATTTTTAGACCATGTTCTTTAGAGATGTAAGTAAAAAATTATTTACTTTATCTATGTTTATTTACCTTACCTAATACAGTACTACCTAAAATACATCACATAATATATATTTAAAATTTTATATTTTTTATAAATAATGTGGCTTACTTTACTTACAGTACCTTATTAAAAATTATAAATTATATATTTAAAAAATCATATGTACTTATACAACCTTCTTTTTGCATATTTGATAATCACAAAAAGGTTAAAGTGCGTATAAGAGATACTACAAAAATCGGGAAAACCACGAAACAACAAAAGCCAACTGCAAGACAATCTACAATAGCTAAAAAGATACACATAGTTATTCCGCAGAAAAAATAAAAAAGAAAAAAACCTACCTCTTACACAAACCAATCCAAGAATTAAATCAAAAATTTTGTCTTGCAGGAGCAGGACATTGGCCCAAATATGGTTTGTAGGCCTTTATTTATTAAAACAAAGTTGGTGGCAATATGGGCTTGTTAGGCCCAAACTGGGGTCTCGATGAAACAAATCTCGTTCACCCCTTTCCTGCCAATGCCTTCCTTGTTCAACACCAACGTGATTGCCCCTTGTCCTCTTCTTCTCTCTCCCCATCACTTGATCAGGTGAACGTGATCACCCCAATCAACATCTTCTCTCCCTTGATTTTCCTCTCGACCTGATTCGAGATCTCTCCTCTTACAATCCCCAATTTCAAGGGATTTCTACGAAAATGTATGGATTCGAAGCTTTGACCTTCAACATCAATGGCGGGTACTTGGAAGCCATTGTTAGAGGTTACAGATCTGGATTGTTGACCGCCGCTGATTACAACAATTTGTGCCAGTGTGAGACGCTCGATGATATCAAGATGCATCTCTCTGCTACTGATTACGGGCCTTACCTTCAGAACGGTGAATTCTCTATCTCAATCCAAGCTTCAATTTAATGATCTTTAGTAAAGATCTGTTTCCATTCTTTTAGTTTTATTTCAACATAGAAATTCTTTGCTTCTGATTGTTCTCGGTAGAGAGTGAGATTTTATAATACGAGTTTACCATAATTTGAATGAAGATAGTGAAAAGCTTGCTGTTTTGCAAAATGAGGAGCTGGTTGGATCGGTTGTAACTTCTAAGAGAAGAAAGTGTGAGTAATGGATAGATGGTCAATGGTTTCTGACCTGGTGGATGTGGTACCAGGTTATGACACATTATGCATACTTGAGTATAGTGTTAGACAAAAAAGCACATTAACTATAAATTAGGGGTTTAATCTAAAAGGATAGTCCCCCCTGTGGAATTTGTTTTGGCCCTTGACGAATTTCTGTTCATTCCAAGCCGGCCCAGCTAAAACATTGTGATTCAATGATTTCTTGTGAGGCTCCAATTGCCAAAGAAGGCATATACGAATATGCTGATATGTGAGTTATTTAGTTCTGATTTGCTAAAGTGCGGGGAGTGAGTAATTGGCCTAGACACCACTTGCATTTTCAATTGTCCAGTCCCTGAATGACTCAAGAAGTTGGTTTTCAGTTTTTCCTCTCCTCCATCATCAAAGTAAAATGCTTGTCGTCCACGTCTTCTGTTTCTCTTTTTAAGGTAGAATAGCTGGCAGTGAATGTTTTCGACATGGTGGACTTGATCATTATCCACATTGAAATTCATGCCTCTCGACAATTGGGCTGATTTAGGGGTTAGAAGGAGGGCGGCAGCAGCCTTACCTTTGGATTGCAAAGAGGCCGTTCTATCAGACCCTAAATCAAAAATCATCAAGCAGAAAGGGCTGCCTTAGATTGACCTTTCCACCTATGCATAATGTGTCACTCGTTATAAACAATGTTCCTGAAATCGTTAGCTCCATGATCAGGTGGTTCTGTAGGGTATGGATTCGGACTTTGAGATTTGAAACTCTCCTTTTGAAAATGGATCTTTATGGGTGCAACTTTGCATCAATTCTTGACTGTGTTTAATATTTGTTATATTTAAGAAAGGTTTTCCTTGATTTCTAACTCAATGGGTAACGTAGTTTTAGACTGGTAGTGTTTATAAAACAAACTAATCAAGATTCGATTTTGAAAAGGAAATTGAACAGCAGTGAATTCATACTCTAGCCCAACAAAAACAAAAACAAAAACAAAAAAACCAAAAAAAAAAAAAAACAAAGAAGAAGAAGAAGAAGAAGAAAGGGAAAAAAAATCCACAAAGGTGCTAAAGATTATTGGAGAGGTACATTTGATCATTCCTTGTGTGAGACTCATGATTAATTTACGGCCTATGCTGATGTGCTGTTGGAGTCGCAGATGTGGGCTATTGTTCAGGAAAGTAGTTCATATAGGCGTCTTGTAGTAGGTCTTATGTTCTGAACACGTAACATATGGGATACATTGGGGACTGAGGTTTAAATTCTGAAAGATAATGGTTGGGTGGATTGTTGATTGTTTAGCTGGTACGAGGGGTAGGTTGTGTTTGAAGAGTAATCTGTGTGCGCTGGGGAAAATGGATCCAATATGTGATGGAGAAACAGGAAGTTTCTTTGCTCTTTCTGGGAGGATAACTTTGAATTTCTTGATGGTTGAGTTTTCCCTTGCAGTTTGGATAAACAGAGGCACGATGTTCCAGATTGAGCTTTTGTTTTGGATGATAACTCATTCATTCGGCAATCTTGTCGGGGCGAATAATAGAATTATCTACTGGACATGTTGTGACATTGTCGGTTGGACATCATGTTTTTTCTGTGTTGAGGTTAAAGTCATTACTCATTACACAAAATTGCTTGTCTTAATATTATGACAAGTCATGTAACTGCTAAACTAGGAAATATAGTTTGCAAGACTACGAAAGTGGGTGCTTTGTGCACGAACTGGTTGAGGTGTGCATCAATTTGGCTTTTTTTTTTTTAAAAAAAAAAAATATTCATGGAAGCTTCTTTGATTTCTTTCTTTATGGTGGACATTCCATTGCTTTATACTTGCTATCTAAAAATTGTATCCACTAATTTGAGTATCCAGTGTGCTTTTCCTCTCTTGCCTAAACATTTATTTTGTTGGATATGAATGTCTTGTGTTTGTGTCCTGCTTTGCTTCATTGTCTTTTGATTCAGTTAGTTGGTTGGTTTAATAATTTGTCAATTCTGCTTTGTGGAGATACCTTTTTTACTTGTCTCCTTATTTGTTGCAGAACCATCTCCTTTACACACAACTACCCTTGTGGAGAAATGTACCCTTAAATTGGTTGATGAATATAAGCACATGTTGTGCCAGGCCACAGAACCTTTGTCAACCTTCTTGGAGTATATCACGTAAGTAGAGTTTTTGAAATGCATACATAGTGCACTGGAACATTTTATTAATGTGTTGTTATGGAGACTAAGACTATGATGGAGCATAGGATTAGTTTCTGTGATTTCCCTGTTTTTTGTTGGCAGTATTTCAGTTTTGAATATTTATTGCCGACTTGGGTTGCTGTGACATGCATTGACATGCTAGTCCTATCACTTTATCTCCATTTTCTTTAATTGCTAGTCAATTATCCTATGGAGAAATCAATATCTGGAAGCTTATACTCAATGTGTCTCTATAGATTCACTACTTGGCTTATGGTTATTTATATAAATAGTTTTATGACAAAACTTTTTTGAGAGGCTTATTGGGTTCAAATACACCAGGCATTCTTATGGGATATCTTTATTTGTTGCTCTTAATTCATACACCGTGTTACTTTAAAATGACGTATGGATGAGAATCCAGTATCTGCATCCTTTGTCTCCATTTTTATTTTGTTCTGTTTCCTTCCAGTATATTAAAGGAAAAGAGGGGGAGAGAGACTTTGTGTGTGTGTTGGGGGGGGGGGGGGCACATATCTGATGGACATAGCAAAATGTTACTATTGAGTTGTTCGAGATAAGTGGATAACAAAGAGTTACATAGGACGCATCCTCCCATTTTTATCTGAATGATTTCAATTGTATTTTTTATGTTAACCAAGGTGTAATTTCATCTCAAGTGTCCGCAAATCCTTGCCCATTCTCGTTGTAATCGGTCAGTTTGCAGCATAGGGTTGTTATGAATTTTAACCATCTGATTTTCACAATGTATTCAAAATTCAAGTTAAATTGATGCAAGGAAATGGTGGATGTTATAAAGAGTTGTCCAAATAAGCAAATTTCTGTATTTGAGGTATCTAGGAGGTGTCTCTGACCCTCTTTACTCCAACAAAGGCTCCTCTGTTTATCACTTTTATGTACTTTAAAGTCAGAGTGATGAATCACCTTGATGACTTCCAAAGTATTTTTTTCCCCTTACTGGGCATACCCCCGAGCCTGCATTTGTTAATTCAATATTTTAGTGACAATTCATGAAGGAAAGCCCATGCAAGTGCCAAGTTGAAAGCTAATACCCAAAGATCTCTTGTAGATGGACTATGAAGCAACCTGAATGGGAATTAAAATTACTACTTAGAAGACATGCTGTCCATTAACATTCATTGAAAGTTTAAGTTGCTTTTAATGGATTATGTTTGTTAGTCTTTATTTTATTTGGATGCTCAGGTTTGCTTGTTATACTATACAATCATGATTGACCTTTCCTTTTTTTTTTTGGGGGGGGGTGTGGAGGGGGTTTTTTTTTAATTTAATTTAATTTTTTTTAAAAGTACCATAGCCAACCTATTGCATTAGGTGATGGTGCCTGTTTGCTTGCATTTGGGGTTTCATGCATGAATCTATCGTCAAATGTGGCTGAGGTCAATTCTTGTGGGGGGTGAAGCTGTGGAAGCCTGATTGTTATTTTTTATGTTTTGATCATCATTATATTCCCTTTACTGTTTTTTCTTCTTCCTGGTACGAAACAGTCTAACTACATCGCTAGACCCCTCAGGCTAAAGTTTAAACAATTGCATGCATGACTTGTTCTCACTTAAGCCTAAGGTGGAAAGCCTTGTGCTGGAACCCAACAAATGCAGTATCTTTGAGAAAAATTGCCAACTGGGACAAACTCCCTTTTGTGTATATACACATGTACATATTTGGTGTGTTGCTATATCAGCGATATCTCAACCGCTTCTTGTAGCTCAAATGTGTCATTATATGCGTTTGCAGATATGGTCACATGATTGATAATGTTGTCCTTATTGTTACTGGAACATTGCATGAGAGGGATGTGCAGGAGTTATTGGAGAAATGTCACCCTTTGGGAATGTTTGACAGGTATTGACTTCCTTCCAAGTTCCAACAGTGTGAATTGATCACCTCCTAACAGTACTAACCTCTTCTTGTGTATAGTATTGCCACTTTAGCCGTTGCTCAAAACATGAGGGAGTTATATAGGTTGGTGCTGGTTGACACACCTTTGGCTCCTTACTTCTCTGAATGTATCACATCTGAGGTACTGTCATGATATCTACATTTCATTCATTTGTGTTTTTGAGGTTGCCATCTTTCTTTTTGCCTCTCGTTTATTTTTGGTTTTTTTTTTTTTTGGGGGGGGGGGGGGGTTGAATTTCATTAAGAACATGATGGCATTCTCATGTGTTGATAGTTTGTAATTGATCCCATTGCAAGAATCCATGTTCATGATGAAGTATAAACCATAAGCATTATGACAACTGTTTATTAATATAGAAATCTTGATCAATCATGGCCACACCAGATTAGTGTAATTTGCAGAGGAAATCAGTCTTTATTTTTTAATTTGGGTGGGAGGAGGGGACGGGTGTAGCTGCTTTACGAGCTATTACATTGATCAAGTAGGATTCTGTCTTGGAACCCCCAGGTATTGGCTCCAGGGAAAGAGGAGCCGTTACTTGCTAATTCTGTAGCCCTCCATACTGGCATTGTCTTCATGCAGTTCATGGATATGACATTAACAGCCAAAAAGTCAAAAAAAAAAAAAAGGAAAAACCCTGAACTGCCTCGCTTCGACCATGCCCTTTTTTGTAGGGATAGTGGGGTAGAAGAATTCATGTCCTCCACTTGTGTGAAACAATTTTATAGTGCATCCACTATTATTTTTAGTAGTAATAAAAAATTGCATTAGGGATACATCAAGGGAAAGGGCATGCCACCCATCTACAACGGGGTAAGTGCAAAAATCATCCTGCTAGCAAGCTCTCATAGTCTCATGCATGATCTTATCCACAAAATTCGTAAAACTCTTATTTCCACCTTGAAGAATTTTTAGAAGGTAGAGCTTGAAATTTTGAAGTTATTTTTATTTTTATTAATTCTTTTTAAAAAAAATTAGTAATCAAAAGACTGGTGAATTTAGGGATGGCAATGGGGTGGGGAATCCCCGAACCCGCTGGGGCCCCGCCCCGCTCTGGGGAAAAATCTCCACCCCCATTGGGGATGGGGACGGGGACGGGGACGATTTTTCAAAATTCGCTCGGGGACGGGGCATGGATGGGAACAAAATTTTCCCCATCCCCTTCCCCATTTTCCCCGCCAAGGAAAATTCCCCATCCCCGAATCCCCGTCCCCGAAAATTTTAAAATTACCAAATAACCTTTATTCTAATTCAATATATATATTAATAGCAAGTATAAAGTAGTAGTTTATGCCTTTTACATATTAATACCAAATAATTCAATTTATATATATATATATATATATATATATATATATATATATTAATACCAAATAACCGTGTGTGTTTATGCTTTTTTTATTGTTTTTTAGTTTACTTTATGCTTGTCATTAAATTCGAGGAGGATGTATGTTACTCTGATTCACACTTGAGGAGGATGTATTATTGTATTTTTTTTTTTCCGAATAACACTTGTTGATGTATTATTGTTTTATTTTGATGTATTATTGCTTGAGCAAGTTAAATACGTTGTATTTTGAATAGGTTAAAAATCGGGTCCGATTAAAATTTGGTTAGATTTTGGATAGCTTTAAAAAATCCCCGTTGGGGATAGGGAATCCGCAGGGATGGGGATGGGGCAAGAATCATTCCCCAAAGCGGGGACGAGGACGGGGATAGGGACGAGTTTTGGGAGCGGGGATGGGGACGGGGATATACTCCCCCGTCCCCGATCCGCCCCGTTGCCATTTCCTCTCCTTCCAAATGTACCAACAAATTGCCAAAGGAATCATATTCCAAACATCGTCAACCTAGGTCATCCTCCTTCCCCAAGCTACTGCAGCATCCTTGACTGAAGAAGGTTGAATTTCTAGTGCATCCACTTTTAATGCTGCCTTTGCTCTAGTTTCTAGAAATTTGAAGCTCCTAGTATTCTTTAGGGTCAACCGATCTACCTAATACATGTTTTTAGTCTTGTTTTGTATTGGTCATTACGAACTTTTAAGGTATGAATGGGAGGGGATGGTTGCATGGTGTTGTGTGGGCCCTTGTAAGGTAAAGGATGGAGTAGCTAAGGGTTGGGAGAAGTGGTCCTAGCAACACTTCCATTCAATATTCATGGATATTTTTTTATTTCCTTGCGTTCATCATGCAGGACTTGGATGATATGAACATTGAGATTATGAGGAATACGCTCTACAAAGCATACCTTGAGGATTTCTACAGGTTTTGTCAGGTGAATATTGAATGCTTACAGATGAATTTCTTGCCTTCATCTCTCTTTCACTCTTGCAGCCGCGCACTCATTTTTTTCTGTTAACTGTCTACTGCTGTGCTCTTATGCTCTTATAATTAGATTGCATTTTATAGGTTGGTATCACCCGCTTGATATATATATATATATATATATATATATTGGTTAATCAAAAGATATGTTGCAAGGACACCAAGGGGATGTCACTCATTTACCGTAGGGGCAAGTACAAAAGGGGTTATAGATACCCCCTTTGATCAATATTGATAATGGATTACTGAATTCATCTATATGTGATAGTTCTTCCTTTTGCCACTCGCTTTTCTCTCTCTTCCTTGTGCTAATGATTGCTAACTTGTTGCTCCTCTTTCTTTTCTCTCCTCCTAGCCTTACCAATCTGTTGTTTTGTATATCTAACTTGATGTATGTAATACAGAAACTTGGTGGGGCTACTGCAGAGATTATGTCTGATCTCCTTGCTTTTGAGGCAGACAGGAGAGCCGTCAACATAACAATTAACAGGTGCGTAAGCTGCAGATAAGCTTCTCTGATATCATAAGTGAAGTCTGATACCACAATTGAATAATAAAGTATGTTGCAATGTTTATGTTGCTTAAGTAACTAAAAACCTAAGGGGTTGACTTTTGCAGTATTGGAACCGAGCTTACAAGGGAAGACCGTAAGAAGCTGTACTCAAATTTTGGTCTTTTGTAAGTGCCTTCAGTATTTGTGTTTCATCCATATAATTTGGGTTTATCTTTCTGACTAGAGGTGCTTTTGAATTTCAGGTATCCTTACGGGCATGAAGAGCTTGCCGTTTGCGAGGATATCGATCAGGTAATTTTTTTCCCTTTTTCAAGAGAACAAATGTGTATATGAATAGCAAAAGGATGGATGCAATTAACATCCTAGAAAAGGCTATACACCTCCGACACTATAGATGCTTACCACAATCTACAAGATCAAGAAAAGAATAACGATCTGTTTATCCCCATAAGTAGAGAGTCTTGATCGATTATCCTTAAAAGGCTGAGGAGGCAATGTTATGCCCTCAAACACTTTTCTGTTTCTTTCATGCTTAAATGTTGATAAATATTGCTTGTGGAATTAAAATAGCATTCCTTTTAGCTTTCCTACCAAAAGAAACCTTCCTTGTCAATGAGATGGTCCCTTCTGGATTTAGAAACAACTCAAGAAACTCCAATAGGGGTGGGAATTGATACCCATATATTGGGTACCCACCCTTAGCCACCCATAATGGGTGGGTAAAACCCATTAGAGATGGGTAATGGGTAGGATGGGTATGGGTTACCCATAATTTGGTGTGGGTATCCATTATTCATGGGTATCCATATACCCATTGATGTCTTAACTATATGTATATCGAGTTGTATTGCGTTTATATACTGAAATTTAAGGCAAAATTCAACTTTATCGGTTTGACATGAAACTTTGTAATACGATAGTATTGATTAAGAAAAGACAAAATATGAATTTTGAGCTCCTAATTCTTTTTATTCAATAACATTTATCGCGACATATATAGACATAACATTTATCGCGACATATATAGACATTATTTGCCACAAAAACTAACTGAAACTTTAAATTAAAATTCAACTTTATCAGTTTGACATGAAACTTTGTAATACGATAGTATTGATTAAAGAAAGATCAAATATGAATTTTGAGCTCCTAATTCTTTTTATTCGATAACATTTACCGCGACATATATAGACATTTTTTGTCACAAAAACTAACTGAAACTTTAAATTAAAATTCAACTTTATCAGTTTGGCATGAAACTTTGTAATATGGTAGTATTAACTAAAAAAAGATCAAATATGAATTTTGAGCTCCTAATTTTTTTTATTCGATAACATTTATCGCAACATATATAGACATTTTTTGCCGCAAAAACTAACTGAAACTTTAAATTAAAATTCAATTTTAACGATTTAAATTTAAACTTTATAATATGATAGGATAGATTAGAAAAAGTTCAAATATGAATTTTGAGCTCCAAATATAAATTTATTATCTAAAAAGTTAGAATACAAAATAAGAATAGTTAGTTGAATAGTTTGATACCCATGAATACCCATGGGTAATACCCATGGAAGTAATACCCAAGTGGGTATTACCCAAGTGGGTAATATCCATGTGGGTATTAAGAGCCATGGGTAGGGTATGGGTAGGGTCTTATAATCTTTAGGTAAAATGTGGGTATGGACTGTGCCCATCCATACCCACCCAATTCCCACCCATAAACTCCAAGGAGCTAAAGGCAAGGGCCCTGTTTAGCAACTAGCTGTTAACTATTAGTTGTTTAGATTAACTATTTTGCTTAGCTGTTTGGATCAGTTGTTTGTAGGAAAATGTTTGGTATATCTGTTTTTGAGAAGCTATTCCAAAAATATACTCCAAATAGCTTTTTGTAAAATTTTTTTTTTTTTTTTTGGTCCAAAAAGCTAATATGTAAAGCAATTTTACCAAACATTTCCACTAGATTTTTGACGAATGTCAAAGGGCTAATAACCTCAAATAGAGCTTTTGGAGGCCAAACTAGTGAACGGTTTTAAAATATTGGGTCAATTGGAACCAATCTCTCTGAATTGCTGATTTTAGGGGTAAGATTGCTACATGCAACCCCTCCATACCCTGCTCTATGACAGTATTTTGGAGGATTCGTTTTGGTTTGGAATTAGGCAGCTAGTGTTCTGGAGACTCAGCATTTTCTTTGCATGAAAAGCACATATTCACCAAGAATTTACCCCTTTTTTCCAAAATTATCTAGAAATCAATATGTTTTTGTAGTTTTTCATTTGAGATTGTCTAATCTGAATGGAATTTGTTGATAGTTCATACTTCCCATTCACTTGGACGGGTGTATTGAGTTTTTTGTTAGTTTTGCACCTGAAGAAATGAGATGGGGGGTTTGTACCTATGATGGATGATGGACATGTGGACCGAGTATAAGTGTATGCTCTGAGCCGAAGCTCACCCTTTGTTTTGATTTGACAAGGGAAGGAATAGAAGGTGATTAAGTACCATCTTGGTTGGATTTATATTACAGAGGACAATGGAGGTGTGAGAGGGTCGCTATATTAAAAATATCCCCTTTCTCCCTTTTCCTTCTCTGTTCCCCCGTTTTTGGGTTTTGGGTGAAGGTGTTTCTGCGTAACTAGGGTGAAAAGGTGTGAAGTGATCACCCTGCTGTTCTTTTAATTGTCCCAAACAAAGGCAACGTGGGTTTATTAAGTGCTGTTTGTTTTGGTTCTGCCACTTCTCTGTAGTCTACACTCAATCCAGGACGTCCATGCCCAATCCCAATGGTTTGCGACTCTGCAAAGATTATACTTTGTCTACTTCCTCCTGCCACCTTAGAAATGGAATTTGAACAATGGGCCCAACTGGTTTATCAATTACAGGAGAGGAGTGACAGGACAGAACTGTAGCGATAGTTTAACCCCCCCCCCCCCCAACGGGAGTTTTGGGATGGTCGTTCGGCCATTTGAGCCTGAAATTGCATACCTGTACTTACACAAAATGTTACTCTTATATTTCTCTTGTGTTGTATGCTAGAGGGAATTCAAAGGTGCTCTAATTGTATCTGCAATTCGAACATGCTTAGAGATCTTGCTAGCATTCCTAATAGAGGGCTTCTACTGTTGTAGGTCCGTGGTGTTATGGAAAAGTATCCTCCTTATCAAGCCATATTCTCCAAGATGTCTTATGGAGAAAGCCAGATGTTAGACAAGGCGTTCTATGAAGAGGAGGTCAAGAGGCTCTGCTTAGCATTTGAACAGCAGGTTCTTCTCTAACAATTGGCTTGGTGGTCTTATATAATAGCTAAACTGCTGTACCCAGGGCAACTGAAAAAATTTCTGTCTTGATGATCTGCAGTTCCACTATGCTGTTTTCTTTGCTTACATGAGGCTAAGGGAGCAGGAGATCAGGAACCTGATGTGGATATCAGAGTGTGTGGCGCAGAATCAGAAGTCCAGAGTGCATGACAGTGTTGTCTTCACATTCTAATCCCCCTGAAGTGAATGTGAGCAGGCCTACTAAGCCTTGTGGAGTATCAGAAAGAGAAACGACAATCCTCAAACTTGTTGTGCGGTTGTACATGTCCCTTGTGTTTCACTTGTAGCATTGAGCTGCAGACGTTATTTTTGCAGCGTAAGGTGGAATAAAGCTCTATTTATCTTATGATTCTTCTGCTTTAGACTTTGAGGAGGCATTGTCTCTTTCGATTCCCGTTTTGTTGTTGGGGAAAGAGAAGTTCAAAGGGTTGAAACAGCGTGTTTAACTGAATATTAGTTTATCAGACGTGAGCTACATTCTTTGTGTGTCATATTAATAATGAATAAATGTGTATTTCGCATTGTTTGGAAGAGGATCGAAATTTTACCCGATGGTCAGCTGCCTGCAATTGGAGTTATGAATAATTTTCATCCTGAATGTGCATACAGGGCAATGGAAACGGGTGTTGTTTCTTTTGAAGGCTTAGAGCAGAATTAGTCTACCTGACACAGCCGGTATATTGTATAATACATACAGGGAGGACGATTGCCATAATGCTTTTGTGATAGTCTCTTTTGGGGCGATTTTGTGGCGACTCAACTTCCTTGCAGTGCCAACCCCATTCTCTCTCTCTCTGTCTTCCCATTCACTCGTATTTCCAGCGTTCTTTCCCGTTATTTTACCATCACCATCCCCGTCCTAGATCTTCATGTGTTTGTTTTTTCGAAAGGTTTGATATGCTTCCCTAAGAGTGGAATTTTTGTTATGTTGGTCTCCGGGTTCTTTTGAGGTTCCAAAATTATTGCTTTCATGCGTGTTTAGATTGGCTTTTGTTACTGTTTGGAATTCTTGCATGTCATGTCTTAGTCTCATATGAAAATGGGTTCTTTTGCCCAATTATTTTTTCAAATATACTTCTCTTCCCTTCTTTCCCTATTTTTCTTATATAAAAACGATTCATCCTAATAATATGTCCTGGTTCCACCCTTGTCAACCACCATGGTTGCCTCTTCTCTCCCTCCTCCTAGCCTTCTTCGACCTCATGGAGTTCAACAAAGGCCACCCTCCAGAACCTTCCAACGACTTAGTTCAGTTCTTCAACGACCATTTTGCCCATTCCTCCTCGTAGGTCCGATCTATTTCTTTAGAGTCAACAATTGGAGATCCGCCCAATGACTCAAGGTTATTTAGATTATTTGAGGGTAATTAAAGGTCAAACTGATGTTAAATATAAGTTGGGTTAAGCAAATGCCAAAAATTAATTCAATTGGGGGATCGCTTGTTTGTGAATTTAAAGATAAATGGGTTTGCAAATTGATAAGATGAGGGTGTGGAGAAGTTGGGCAATGGGTAGGTAAGGGGATGAAGCTGGGAAGTTGGGGGGGGGGGGGAGGGTATGAAATTGGGTGGTAACTCAGAGGTGCTTAGCAGTTTTCTAAGTGGATTGAGCAGCATTTTTAGGTGTTTTATGGTGAGATTTTGTCTGAGGTCGATAAGTATGAATTTAGTTTGAAATGTTTGAGTTGTGGGTGTGAGTATTTGAGTATTGATATCATGAGTTTGAGATGAATGAGAGAGATGAGTGGGAAGGGATTAGGCATTTTGGTGGTTGTAATGGTGGTGGTTTCTAGGTGGTTTTGGAGTTTGATGGTGGACAAATTAAGGTGGGCGATGGTGGTCTTATGGTGTCATTAATTGCAGCCAAAAGTTGTTGTTGGTTGTGTGAAGTGGTGGTACTGGTTGGTGAGGGGTATGAAGAAAGAGGTGGGTGGGTGGAGGAGGAGGAGGGCATGAGATACGGGTGGAGGTGAGGCTAGAGACAGTTTCTGGGGCAGTGGGTGGGTAATATTAAAGGGAAATTGGCTGAGGAAAAGGAAGAAGAAGGTGACGGAGATTGAAAGTGGTGGAAGGAGATGGTGGTGGTGGGGCAGCATGGTGGTGATTAATTAAGGAAGATTTTTGGGTTAATTATTTCTTTTTTAATTAGGATGTGTTTTAACTTGTTATTTAAGGTGTTAACCTGTTACATCAGGTTAAAATGACATATTAAACTATTTTATCAAGCTAAATGATATATTGGGACAAAAAAAAAAATTTCGTGACAATTTGAACTTTTTTGACAAGTTTAGTGGCAATTTAAGCCCAGTACTTGTCAAGAGTATCCCTATTAGAGTTTCATTAGTGGACAACCTTTACATCAAACTTGGTGAGAATTGTTCATTGTGAATCATTTGGGTGTTGGTGAAATTCTCCTTTAGGCATCCATTTGGGTCTCCAAAGATCAATCTTGGTGAATATACTCTTTACGGATTGATCATACCTTGTTATTTATGTTTTGTTGTTATTAATCATCCTTAAAATCATAAAAGAAAAATAGTTGTGTTGATTGTATGAGTTCTACTTGGTTGTTGGGGTTGTTCTTGGATGAATAGTGATCCTAGGTCTACATTCAATATTTGTGATACTTGGCTAGACGCATGCGGAGGCGAAATTCACCGAAGTTTTTGGGTGTAGTGGTATGACATGAACTTGGTTAGACTTTCTAGGCATCCTCTAATTTGGCAAAGCTCATTTGTTGGTAGATTGCTGTTGTTAGCAACACATAAATGGTTGCATTAATCTCATTAGTTTTCTCATTTAAAACTATCTATTTCTCAGCAATAACAAACATAATATTAATAAGAAATTAATCTGTCTTTTTCTTTTTCAAACATTTCTTCGAGCTCTTTCAAACTATGAGATTTAAGTTCCTCCATCTTCATTTTCTTGATTAGCAGATTCCTCATCTTTTCTTTTAGGAGCCTCTTCGGGGTCCAAATTTTTTTTTCTTGATAGAAGGTATAAGAAAATGAACTTTATTTTACTGATTTTGGAAAGGATATTGATAAGTCATGCTAGTACTATTAAAAGCTTTAATTTGATGAGTTCGATGCCTTGAATCGTTTAGTAGACTTAAAAAGATAAGGATAATTGTACTTCAATTCTAATAGTTTCCAAATCTTTTTTAATATCTAGAATTAAGTCAACAATGCAATTTAATTGTAGTGCTATCGCCTTCCTGATCTTGATTATAGATATGAGAATATTCAAGATAAGGATAATTGGGCAAGCTCATTAATTTTTTTAAATAAACTATTAAATTCACTAATTATAATCAGTGAAATTTGACATGTGACTTTGATACCAAAATAAAAATGATTAAAAACAATGTCGGAAAATTAAACATACAACAAATAGAATTATTAAATGTTTTAACACTAATTTTTTAATCATTAGGATCAAAAACAAAATATTAAACAATGTAAGGGTACATTTATAAATATGAAAAGGCAAAATATCTGTCTAGAGATTATTAATATATAACTGGTAAAGTGTGGATTAGGATAAATTGGTAAAATGTAGATAAAAGTTGATAAATTGATAAAGTGTGGATATGATGAATAAAAGTAGAAAAACATTTATAATTTTTAATAACTTTTAATAAAGTAATGTGAGTAAGGTAAATCACATTAAAATATATAAGTTTTTTTAGTCTCTATAAATATTGTTATTTCAGGGTTGAAGCAGTGCTTTTTTGGTATAGTGTAGATAATACGATAGTGAATCAGAATATATTCGGATGTTCGCCTGCACTTAGAATCACATTGAAGATTTTGGGATCATAAAATTGTAGAATCGTAGGAAAATTTAATACTCCCTCCGTCCCAAATAATTTGTCCTGTATGGCTTTACGCGGTCTTCAATGCAATGGTTTGACCATTAATTTTTTGTATTTTATCTCGTCAAGACTTGTAATGTTGTATTCAAGTATAAATATTTTATATCACAAATCTGATAATAATAATTTTATACACTAAGTCATCATATAATTTTACAAATTAACGGTCAAAGTTCATTAGTCAAACCGGGACAAATTTTTTGGGGCGGAGGGAGCAACTATGATCCTAACTTAAATCTAACGCTCCACTTAAATCTTATGAAACCCGGACAAAATCAAAAGAGTCTAAAAAAGAAATTAGATGAGCGATGAAGCTATGGTGCTTCATGGTCTAAGGTTGCACGGTCTATAATGCTTGCATTCTTGGGTAGTACGTAATTGATACCAAAATTGGGGGCTAGAATCCTAGTCAAAACTCACAAGATGATAAATGACAAGTACACTTCATACTAGCCTCATTCAGCAACCTAGTTTCTTCATTTTCTCTTCCTCCTCCACTCAATTCTAAAACCCTTGCAATCCCTTCTCAGTGTTAAAAACCCTAAATCGATTGTAATTTGGTCCGTTAATTTATCAAATTGCATTTTTCACTCTTCAATTGAGTCAATCAGCCAATTCAGAGAGAGAGAGAGAGAGAGAGAGAGAGAGAGAGAGAGAGAGAGAGTTGATTCAATAGTAAGTAATGGAGGAGTCTTCATCTTCTATGTATGAGCATTATTCAACGACAATCACAGATTTGGACATTGATTCACTGGCACAGTGCGGTAGTTACTTGAGCCTTCAAGACCTCTCCAACATGGCCATGACCTGCAAATTGTTCAAAAGAGCCGCTTATTCTGACTCCATTTGGCATCCTCTCTTCAGGTTCTTTCTGTTTCTATATTTTGTGAGCATCTGTAATGCTGCCAATTTTATTTTCATCTTTAATATGGAGATGGAAGGTGTCTTTCCAGCAAGGATCAATGCTCGTGGTATGCTGACAAAGTGGAAATTGCACTCAAATTCTAATAAAAATATTTTTTAATGAAAAGTAAAATTTTTACTACTCTATTTTTCCAAAAAAAAAAAAGAATGACATTTGACATTCTGTGGCAATTGAGAAAATATATGAACTTATAGAAATTGTGGTTTGCAATTCTAATTTTGGCAAGAGTGGTTGCTTATATGAGCTGGGAAATATATAGTTAAGAGTTGCAATTTGTTTCTTACAACTTTAGGGAAAGTGAGATTTTTTTTTAAAAAAAATACTTTTTGAGAGGGGGGGGGGGGGGAGGTTATGATTGATAGTGATAGATATGCGACTTTTGTTGTTCATGTATTTCAGATAGAGAACTTGCTCTGATACCAAATTGATAAGAGAGCCGGAAATAACAAAGATTAAAGATAAGAATTCAAAGTACCCGTGTCCGATTCTAGAGATGAATCCAGCGTCCCCGTGCTGAATTCATGAAAAGATTAGCATCCCTGTGCGTAATCAATAAGAATTCATAATATTCAACATTTAATAATCAATGTAGAGTCCCTCACAAAGGCAAGCAGAGCCCTTATTTATAGGTAACAATCTTCCTAATGCTCAACCTAACAGAAATAGGAAACTAGAATAATATTGCTAGGAAATCAAACTAGGAAATTATAATATTCCGAACGAGAATGGGAAACTATATGTAATATGAACTAAATATTCTAATGTTGCTTTCCAAGTTCCCATCATCCTCCCTTGCTTGAAAAAAAACTCGCCTCTAGAGAGTTTGCATAAAGATATGCAGCTAGAAAATCAACGCAACAGGTCTCCCAGCCTCCCAGTTGTGAGAAACACGGCCTCTGTGATGTATAAAATATACATCACTCTGGTTTTGTGAAAGACTAGAAACACGAAAATCAAACAAAGGAACAACATATGCACTTTATCACACATAAAAAAATAGTGCAAAACTTTGAGCTTCTCTAGAAAAAGTAGCAATTAAATGATGGGATGTAGCCTCTTGCCAACAAAGCATTCTTTAGGGAGAAATAAATTAATATGCTCAGTTGCTCTTGGTGCCTTCACATGTTTAACCGGCGACTAGCTAGAAAATGACCATAAGTAAGTAGGCAATGTCTTGCAGTCATGTGTTGCTTTTGGAGATACCTTATCTTCAAGATCGACTTCAACAATATCAATAACAAACACCAGAGGACACAACGGGCATCAATATGGGCTTTGTTATAGATGAAGTCGTAGAACCATATGGTGTACACAGAAAACATATGACGCTCGAAACTACCTTGAGAAAGTGTCAAAACCTCAACACTAAAGATATGGCTAATAAATAAATAAATAAACTAGGAGGTAAATTAAGTAAGTCAACCTTGGAGCCAAGTTGTTCACTCTTGATATCAGTTGAGGAGTGATCACATGAGTCACATCTCATAAGAGATGGAGCTCTCATCCTCTTCTTCATTCTCACGAGAATTTTCATGAGAATGGAGTTCACTTGCAACCCCATAATGCTCTTTTGGAAATGACTTTCGAAAGTCATATATCCTAGAAGGAATTCTTTTAACAATTTCTAAGAGATCATCTTCAAACTCCTTGTTTGAATCCTCCATCTTTTCACAAAATTTTGTATCCATTTTGAATCTATAACACTTGTCTCAAGTCCCTTGACTCTTTCTACCCATAGCATTACCAAAGGGAACATGCAAATTAAAGTTTCTTTTTTTTTTTTCCAAAACAAAAAGTGATTTTAAAGTTCCAAGCAACCCAATTAACAACCAACTGATTATCAATTATCCTAAAATCATAGAAGAATTTAACAAATACCGAAATGAAGTTGACCATTGAAGAGTTTTTGCAAGAGCATAAAAGTAGCCCACAAACTCCCTAGCAAGCTTCTTGAAGCAGCAAGACACAACAACAACCAACAACTAGAAGTGGCAGTTTGGTGTTTGGCAAGCTAAGATGAACTGGGATAGCAAGGTTGATGTATGTGTAGCTTGAATAGGATCAGAGTGCACCAAGGTTCACACACACCGTGGCTATGGATTCAAGATAGTAAGGTTATGGTCTTTTTTAGGCTCAAGCACAGGTTGATTATGGAGATTGTAACTTTCATGCCCACTCATTAGCAAAGGGTGAGGCAAATAAAACTTCTCTTGCTTCTGAAGTTCTTCGCAAATAAACACCACTTCCTTATTGGCCATTGGAGTGGTCAGCAGCTCAATGGAATCATGTTGCTCTTCTAACTCCATAAGCTCTTCCTCATTGTCATACACATCAAAGATAGGTGGTTGATCATAACAAATGGGACTGTCATCTTCTAAGAGATTATCACCTTCAAATGGGTAGTATACAACCTCCATGATTCAAGTTCTTTCGTGGACTATGTGGTTGGACATGGGATTGTGTTCAGGCTTAGGGAAGCTTAGCGAAGACGGTAAGCCAACTCTGACACCAAAAATGATGTATGTGTAGCTCGAATTGAATCAGAGTGCACCAAGCTATACATACACCAATACAAGACTCGAAGGTAGGATATGTGGTTTTCAACAATCTAAGTTATGAACTCAGATTAAAGGAAAGAAAAACAAACGATGGGATGGATAAACAAGTGTTTCTGTATCAAGCTAAGCCCTTGTGATTTGTGATTGTGGTGTTTCTATATCGATCATAGATCACTTGTTTGATCCATCCCTCGTTTGTGTTTCTTTCCTTGAATCTAGTTCATAACTTAGACTGTTGAAAAGCACTCATCCTACCTTTAAGTCTTGCATTGGTGTGTGTCTAGCTTGGTGCACTTTGATTCAATTCAAGCTACACATACATCAAAGGTAGTAGCTAGGGTTGACTATTTGAGCAGATTTTTTTTATGGCAATGGAAATTAGGGTTTGGTTAAGGCTTGGGATCAAGAACTTGCTTCGATACTATGTTGATAGAGAACTTGCTCTGATACCAAGTGGATAGACAACCAAAAATAACAAAAGATTAAAGATAAGAATTCCACATTCCTGTGTTGAATTCTAGAGACGAATTCAGCTTCCTCGTGTTGGATTTATGAACAGATTAGCATCCCAGTGCGTTATCAATAAGAATTCACAATTTTCAATATTCAATATTCAATATTCGATGTCAGTTTCTCAAAATGGCTAGCAAAACCCTTATTTATAGGTAACAACCTTCCTAATACTAAACTTAATAGAAATAGGAAAGCAGAATAATATTTCTAATTAAACTAGGAAACTATAATATTCCTAATAAGAACAAGAAACTATATACAATAAAATCATAAATATACTAAATATTATTATTCCTAAATATTCTAATTCTACTTTCCATCAGTTTGTTGTGCATGCTGCTTCCTTTTTCATGTGAACAATATACTTCATCATAGAGGAACAACAAAAAAAAAAAAAAAAAAAAAGAGGAGGAAAAAGGTGAAACAATGATTCCAGTCAGCCCACAACTTAACGGTCTCCAATTATGTGTTCCATCAATCTTATGTATTATATATATTGTGAGCTGGTTTCACTCGAGTATTTGCATTGGTGCTATAGGCCTATAGTTATTAGTTATTACCCTTATGTCATACTGATATTGTGTGTTTATTTGCTAAAGTCAAAGAATAAAAAGGGATTGGTTAAATTTCTGCTATAATTGTATGTTAGTTTAACAAAGCTGTTTTTCAGGGAGAAATGGCCTGAAGAGATGTTGTGTCGATATTTACCAGGCACACAGGCGAGGGAAGCTTATTTGGCCAGGCGTAAAGCAGTCATGCAATTCAGCTTTGTTGATCCCTTGGTTGCTGACTTCCATACTGATGCCAGGCCTTTCAGTCATGTTTTGTTGGAAAAAGATGATATCATATTCTCTCAGGTATCTTCCTTGCTCTTTCGCTTGATTTCAATTTTCAGTGAGAGAAGGATGTTGGTTGTTTGAGTCCATAAATTCTTCTCCTTCCCATCAAAGAAAAGAAGAGAGGGGGGGGGGGTCAACCTGAAGTAAATCTGAACTTGGTCAATGGTCATGAATCAAGCTTTTTTTTTCCATGTAGAGGAACCCACTTCTGAATGACTAGCTAAGGAAACATAGATCTGATTAATAGTTCATTTACGATCTGTCTGCAGATGCATTATTCTACTTTTTGAGGACATTTGCAGTGGCAAACTTTCTTGTAAGGACTTATAACAATCCGAATATAGTGATAGACAGTTTTCTTCCCCTGTTCTATAGCAAATAAAAATTTTCCTTGTGGGGTTCGGTAGATGACTATTTAACTTTATCTCATTCCAAAAAGTAACATGCTGCCCAAACAATAAAATATATGGATAGAGGAACACAATTCTAATTGACTGTATGATGTCTTACCTTTAGCTTAATGCATCTGCTATGTGTTTTATATTATCATCTAGCGCCAGTAGACCTCATAAATTAATCATTAAGCAGCATTCTGCCTCAAACTAACGGATGCATGACTTGAATACGTTTGTGTATAAAAGCTACTGATGTGGCAAGAACAGCGTTCATTGTATCGATACCATATATAAACGCTCTTATGAAGGAAAAGCCAAGAAAGCAAATGATGATATAATAGCTAAATTTAAGAGAGTTATCGTCTTGTATTCTGGTTTACTATACAGAGTGAAACCAAGTTTGTAAATTGCAACAGTTACAAGGTGCATGGATGGAACTATAGATAAGCAAGGAGATATCCAGGCCAAGTTATGCAGCCTTACAATATATTGTTCGCTGAAATTTCCATTTTTCAACTATATGATGTATGACGATCTTAATTATGACTCACTCATAGTCTAACCTAGGCCTTCCTTGTTACTCATCAATTGAAAGATGCTACTGGATGTGCTTAGTGTGCTTCTTTTGTGCCTTCATACTGCTTTCCAAGTTTGCTTCTGTCATTGTCATTTGCTAGTGTGGTTAAAACATAAGGTTGAGTTTTGTTTTACACAAACACAAAAATCTTGACCACCACCATTAATTGCTGCTTTCCTACTATGTTATCTAAATTGACATGGAGAAGGAAATTAGTCCTAGGTACCTTATATTGGTATACTTTGTGTCTCTGTGAGGAATGCCTAATATATGTTAAGCTTCTATTTAGTCATTGCAACTGTCGGCATAGCTTCAATTTTAATGATTGGGCAGCCATTCATAAGATTGTTACATGATTTGTTTGGACTTCATCTAGCAAATATGTTTGACAGTTTTATTTCTTCACTGTCATGAAGCCATCCATGAATCAAACACAGTAGTTTAATGGAATATATCGTAATGAAAAGGCTCTTTTTACCTTTAGCTAAAGACTAAGAAAACAATGACCACAGATATATTACTTGATTTAGTCCATACATTTCATGATTTTGTTAGTCCGGGGCCTTTCCAATTAGTTTACTGTGTCCCTCCCCCCCCCCTCTTCTTCCTAAATGTTGTTCACCGATCCGGTGTGTTGCGACGTTGCCACCCAATGAACTCTTTTTCGTATGCCCGACATTTGTTAGTTACCATGTTGCCAACAATGTTCGGGATTCATTTTTCTGTGTGTGACTTGACAGGGATCATTGATACAAATTCTCAAGATTGACAACTTTGTAAAGGGCAAGGACTGCTTTTCCTCACTGAGGGATCATAATGCACGAATTACATGTATAAGGTGAGTTCAAGGGGAGATGGCTCCGTCTGCTATTTCTTGATTTTTTTTTTCATTGCATGACTTGCAATGTATGCTGTAGACCATATGATTTTCTGCACTAATTTTTTCTGAATAGTAGTCCCTTATATTCACTTTTGAATTGGAATGGGCAAGCTGCAGAAAATTATTCAGACATCATCACTGCTTCTAAATTTCTAATATGATTTTCTGATGGGCTCTGATTGCTGGGAGTCTATGAATAATAAGTTCTTTTATTTTCCAGACAAAGAAATTTTACATTAGTCAAGGGCCCGAGGGTGTATACTATGCTTCAATCAAGAGCAGAATTACAAATGATTGTTTGCAGACTGCTTTGGTTGAAATAGGGAGTATGCCTTATTCATTTTCATGATCTAATGACTTGAGCAATAACATCTTGGCTTCAGAGTTACATAGAAATTCTGATTTGTGTAACATTAGTACAGTAACATGTTTCTGTAGGTTGTTTCCTTCCAGTGAAGCTTGTTTTACTAAAAGCGAGGCTCAGAGTGGTGGAAATATATTGATAACCTCAAGTTGTGATCGCACCATTCGCCTTTGGTGGAAGGTATGGTTCTTATTCTCTTCCATGTATGCATCAGACAGAGTCTGTTCCTTGTTCGTCTTAGGCCTAAAAGTAGTTACTAAGGCACTTTTTGTTTGTGAAGATTTTGACAATTTTGTGCTTGTTATCTTTATATATACCTAAGCCATAGCTGGTTGTTTGTTTCCCCTAAAAGCGAGTACTTTCCTTTCCTCGAATATAGGAGTAGGTTAAAGCCTATGTTACTCGGACTCAAGTACGTGTGTCTATATCGGACTCGGATACGGGTGTCGGACTCGACTGTTTTAAAGAAATTTTATGCATTTTCATTGTAATTTAAAGTGTCGAGTGTCGTACCCTTGTCCGGGTATCAAGGGCCCGACACGGGTACGGCAGGGAAAATGAAGAATCAGAGTAACATAGGGTTAAACCTTCTCTGGTATTCGTCTTTCTAAAATATAGAGTTTGAAACGGGTTTGGAAACACATATTCTTGTCATTCATGTTCACACTTTCCATTCTTGCATTTTTTTGCGAATGGTTGTATTGGACGAAAGTGCCTTTCTTTGCCGTATCAATCAAGTGTTGTTGGAGCGTATCGTGGTCGGAATCAATGATGCTTGAGTTGGAGATGATGGAGATGAACAACACCAAGAATCAACAAGAACCAAAATATAGACTAAGGATAAAGGTTAAACCACCATCAAAGAACTACAACTCACCAAGAATTTGATAAAGGATAATCCACCACAAATTCTCTAAAGGGAAGACTTGGAATACCATCATAACCTAGCTCCACAAAATTTCCCTAAACACAATCCGTCCTTCACCTATTCTTCTTGGTATGGAACACCCCAACGATCCAAACCGAGAGAAATCTAGTCGGCGTCAAAGGACCTCCATGAGTTCCTCGCTCGAAGGGGCCCCTAACCCGGGCTACGAGAGCTGGTTCTCATGCATCGAAAACGTCCTTGATGCCATTACTGCCAGGCTCATCCAAATCGATGCACACCTCCAGGTGCGACCCCCCCCCCACCACCACATACAAGGCGAGAGAGACCTTCCCCGAGCCCCATCCGTCCTCCTAACGTTGAGTCGAGTGACGACAATGAGGGTTCCGTGCATATGTTCCGACGAAGGGGAACATCCGCCTAGGGATGATTTTCACGACATCAAAGTTGAACTCCCGGAATTCCATGGTTCCCTTGATCCGCATGTGATAGAGAACTGGAAATAAATAAAGGCTAAAGATAAGAATTCAACATCCCCGTGTTGAATTCAAGAGAAGAATTCAGCATCCCCGTGTTGGATTTAGGAAAGAATTAGCATCCCCGTGCATAATCAATAAGAATTCATAATAATTCAATATTCAATATCAATGTAGTGTAATGTGTTTGATAAAGGCTAGCAAAGCCCTTATTTATAGGTAAACAACTTTCCTAATACTAAACCTAATAGAAATAGGAAACTAGAATAATCTTCCTCAACAATTGGGAAACTATAATATTCCTAACAAGAATAAGAAGTTAAATTTTGGTAATTTTTGGTAAATTTTGGCAATTTTTGGTAACTTTTGTCAAATTTATCCTGATATATTAAAGTTAATTTATTTATTTTTTTTGTTTTTTAACTTTGGTAATTTTTGGTAAATTTTGGTAAATTTAGGTAAAGCTGGTAAATTTGATTTACCCATGAATTTGACAGGCCATATGATAAAATCATATATCTACTAAATATTATCATTCGTAAATATTCTAATTCTACTTTCCATCATTGTCCCTGGCTTGAAAGAACTCGCCTCCGGAGAGTTTGCATGAAGATATGCAACCAGAAAATCAATGCAATAGATATCCTAATTGCGAAAAACACGGCCTCTGGTGTGTAGAAGTGTAGAAACAAGAAAATCTAACAAAGGAAGAGCAAATTCACTTCTTCACACATAAGAAAATAGTGTACAACTGTGAGCTTCTCCAGAAAAAGTAGCAGTTGAATGATGGGATGTAGCTTCTTCCAAGCAAAACATTCTTCGGGAGAAAGAAATCAATATACTCTATCATTGCTGTTGAATTCTCCATATCTTTATTTAGATGACTAAATTGAAAATTCACATCAGTAGGCATTCAATAGCTTCTGGATACTCCTCTTCTGGGGTACCACTTTCAATTTTAGCAATGTGAAGACATTCAGAGCCTATAATCTGACCAGCAAGCACTTCAAGAGGTTGTTGATTTTCAATTTGAACACTCACAAATGGTTGAAATCTTATAACCTGTGATGCACAATTGTCCAACACACCCTTGCATAATCTTTGTTCAATGTGTGGTTCTCTAGCATTTTGTGCATCATATAGCATGAAAACTAGGAACTCTACTAGAAAATGATTAGCTTCTTGAAGAAGACCACAAAGATTGGACTTCATGTGTGAGAGAATTATTGGTGGATGGTAGTCCCTAATAGATGCAAGAAAATAAAGGAAAATATCCAAGACAAGAGCATCACATTCAAGATCTAACATCACAAGATAAGATCTTACTTTGGCAATAGTCTTAAGCACATGGAGCCTTCTGTGGTATGATAAGCTAGATGTATTCTCTAGGTTCTGAAAAGATGACACGATCAACATAAAAACCTTCTTCATAGAGGCATCATCAAATGGAGGATCTGGGGTAGTGATTCGAATAAGCTCAGATAGACATGAGGAAAGAACAACCCTAACATCAACATTGGCATGATTAAGGAGCACTTCTGAAATCAAGAGTCCCTGTAGTGGTTTGAGAGCATCCTGAATGGATTTTGGAGGGTACTGAGATACCTGGGACAAAGGGCTTCCAACTCTATCCAATAACTCGATAAGATCATAAGAAGATGATGGGGGAGTGCTCAATTGAGTTCCAACTTTTAACAGTTGGCTTGGAAACTCTTTGTGCAGTAGCCATGTTGGTTTAAGAGATAACATGGCAACAAAAAATAGATCAGGAAACTGGAATCAACCGTACATAAAACTCAGCAGCAGCAGTCCGAAGACAACCAGTAGCAGTGATATGACAACCAGCAGACCAGACTTATTTGCCAGCTTCCTTGAACAGCAAGGCACAGCAGCGACTAACACTCAAAACTGGTAGTTTGGTGGTTGGCGAAGATGAACTGGGACAGCAGGGCAGTGGCTAGGGTTGTCTTGGCAGCTTTTTTTTTTTTTTTTTCTTCCCCAAAGATTGGATGGTAGCGGGAAAAAAAAAAGTTTAGGTGAAGGCTTAGAATCGAAAACTTGCTCTGATACTAATTTGATAGAGAACTAGAAATAAATAAAGGCTAAAGATGAGAATTCAACATCCCCGTGTTGAATTCAAGAGAAGAATTCAACATCCCCGTGCTGGATTCAGAAAAAGATTAGCATCCTTGGGCATAATCAATAAAGAATTCATAATAATTCAATATTCAATATCAATGTAAGGCAATGTGTTTGATAAAGGCTAGCAAATCCCTTATTTATTGGTAAACAACCTTCCTAATACTAAACCTAATAGAAATAGGAAACTAAAATAATCTTCCTAAACAATTAGGAAACTATAATATTCCTAACAAGAATAGGAAACTAAATATAATAATATCATATATCTACTAAATATTATCATTTGTAACATTCTAATTGTACTTTCCATTAGGATTAGTATTTGGAGTGGGTTCAACTGGTTGAGCGGATATTCGAGGCCAAGGGATATAGCGATGAAAAGGCTTTTAAGGTGGCAAGCTTGAAGTTAACCTAGGTAGCGTCATTATGGTTCGAAAGTTTGAAGACACAACGAGCTAGGGATGGTCGACGAAAATTTTCTTCATGAGAAAAACTCAAGTTAATGAATCAACGGTTCCTTCTTCGCACTTACAAACAAGACGTCTTGAGGAGGCTCTTTGCTTTAGAGCAAGGCAAAAGGAGTGTGAACAAGTACATTCAAGAGTTTGAGCAACTTTTGATCAAAAGTGATCTCCAAGAGCCCCAAGGGCAAACCGCTATGAGGTTTTTGAATGGATTGTCCCCCGCCATCGTCGAGATAGTTGAGACTCAACCCTCACACTTTGAATGACTTGTGCAACATGGCTACCGTGGTTGAAAGGAGAAGGAATGAAAAGACTACCTCTAAGTCCTATGGCCGTGTGGCACCACCACCTATTGAATCTCCTCGCCCGGCTACTTCTAGCCCTATCGAGGCTCCTAAGCCTGCACCATTACCTAGGGTCGACAAAGGGAAAACGCCACTTTTTCCTCCCCTAAGGATCTCCCAATGAAGATGGAAGGCAAGAAATGCTTCAAGTGCCTTGGCTATGGTCACTTCGAACTTGAGTGCCCCACTTGTAGAACTATGACCATACAAGAGGTGCAAGAGATTGATGATGAGCATGTGATGGCCCAAGAAGAAGAAGCCAACCACAATGAGGTAGACTCTAGTGAAGATGAGGTCGAGCTTAAGGCAGACACCGGTGAGTTGCTAGTTTGTGGAGGCTTTCACATCCTCATGAAGTGCCCCTTGACGATGAGGTCGTGATATGTGTTTGTGCCCCTTGCTGAAATCCCAGTTACGAATGCTGCATTCGAGGGATACTAGGTAATCCTATTCTCGCAAATCCTATCTGCTCCTTTTACCAACACCAATCCTTGAATGTAATGTTAGGGAAGAAATTTGTGCTCCGGTGTGGAAGACGTGGCACCTCCAATGTTGGAGGTTCTAGTTTCAAAAGTGAATGTCACTGTCTGACTCAGCCATGTCCTAAAATATTTAATGTTTAATTGGAATTAAAGGTCACTGTCCATATGTGTGGCAGAATGTGAGGGTTGCGGCATCTCTCTTTTGGGCTCCTTTCCTTCCATACCCATCTTAATATATATGTTCATGTATTGGATAAATAAGATGATTTGGATGGACATGAGATGATTTGGATGGACATGACTTGGGAAGGGAGGGGAGAATGAAGGGGAGAAACCTTCCCACATTCCCAACTCCTGTGTACATCTATGGCTTGTTTGGTTGATTGTAACCAACCATGTAATGAAATCAAAACTACAAAGATGGTTGCACTACATTGTTTGGTAACATTTAAACCTTGTAATGAGAATTCCCTTGTAATAAGGATTACATCTACTATGATAATTGTGAATATTTCTCATGAACTCACATCTTATTTCTCATATCTTATTTCTTTCACATTTTCACCTCTCCGTGTGTGTGTCTGTCTCTTACTCTCACACATACACACACATGCAAATATAATATGACTAATTTATTTAATTTCCGATTACATTATCTATTTTAAGTAACCAAACATGGTATGCAATCACTTTTCCATACATTGCATAGTATTCCCTCAAAAAAAAAAAAAAAAAACATTGCATGGTATTGCATTACATAGTTGATTGGATAATACCCCCGTTACATTATTACCAGCCAAACCATATGCTAGTGGGATTAATGAAATGGGACGTATGCTATCTCATCCATGTTTTGTTGGTGCCAATTGTTATCTCTTTGTTAGCAAGATGGCTTATAACGATGATTATTTCCTTTCTGACTTTGTGACTATTAGGGTTTTTTTTTTTTTTGTTCCTCTTATGCAATTCATAGTTACTATTTGCTAGAACACCTGATGTGTTGAGTCTTTCTTCCACCTGTGTCCTGTGGGACAGATTGATAACATGTTCTTAACCATCATAGGTTTGTTTTTTTGCATTGGTTCCCGTGTCTATTGCAGGGTTCTTGCCTGCGATCTTTCAAAGGTCATAACGGTCCTGTTTCCACCCTCTCAGATAAACTATTAGGAGACAAGGATAGCAAATTACTTGCAAGCGGAGGCGAAGATGGTACAGTTCGTCTGTGGTCATTGAGCTCCAACGGTAAACGTGGTCAGCATGCCTTGAGTGCAACACTACACGGGCATGAGAAACCAGTTAAATTTGTGGCAGTTGCTGGGTATGAGCCTTGTCTTGACTTGCATCATTATGTTTTGACTGAACACCACAATTTTTTGCAATGGTAAAACTGTTTATCATTGTCTGGCTGTGGTATTAGGATGTGATTGCTTGGAACGTTCTTCTGATTACAAAATGATGACACCATTTTGTCTTTCATTTGTATGGTAGAAGTAGAGGATGTGTTCTCAGAACTATACAGGTTCGAGAGTACAAATAAAAATGACACTGTCAATGATCAATCTGCCTTTGCGATGTGAGATATTTTACTTAGCTACTGTGGTTGACAGCTTTACATGCTCAAACTTTACCCTGAATCTTGTCCCATTAGTGGCAAGTCAGCAATGGTATTTGTGGGCCATCTTGTTGCTTGAGCTACAGGAGATTGTTGGACCTAAGAACTGTAATACAAAATGCTGTATATTTCTTTGTCTATGCCCTTTTGAACCATAATGTCTCCAGTTACTAACTTAAAGATGGATTCTACTGATTTGGAACTGAGACACTGATGCAGATGCACCATAGAAGGCCATCTCTACCTTGTGAAATGATAGAAGTAACACAACAATAATGCGCCCTCAAAAAGTTCCTTACCATGGTTGATGAAATGGAGTTAGATTGCCTAGTAAACTCTCTTCCCATCTTTTCCGAACCCAAATGACTTACTTAGGATGTGCCAAAACTCCATCAGAGCTGGCTGCATCGTCTACAGTTCAAATCAATACATTCACAATGGCAGGCTGTGTGTCTACCTTAGAGAATACAGTTGCTTCTTATTTACGCCGTTGCCACAGCATAATGCTGTTGCTCTTTTTGTCATTCTTGAATGGTCATAATGCATACCTTATTTTGTTCTTTTCAGGCACAAGACTTCACTTCTGGTCAGTGTGGCAACTGATTCCAAGGTACCATATTCATTCGCTTTGTACATCTTTTCTCCCTTTCCATATTTTTCATCTCATGTACTTCCATCTGTATGGTAATCTTGGTGGATGGGAAGCCCTGAGAAAATTACAAGTCTCCTAGGTACTCTTAAACTAGCTAAATCATAGTTATTACCTCCATCATGCTATAATCCACCATCCAGGATCCTCGTTTCATGTTGCAATTCCTTGTTAAAGAAATCAGAGAATTTATCAATCGCAAAATCTCAGAGAGACAGTAAATCCAAAAGGATAGTCAGACCATCTTTTAGATACGACAATTAACCATTGCCCTTTTCCGATTCAGTATAGGGATGAGAATGAGGAGGTGAGAATGAAGGGGGCAAGGAGTTAGGACTGTTTGCCTTTCTTATCAAATGGGGAAGTGATGTAAAATTAAGAAAATTGATCATCCAAGAATCACACATTAATTGGACAAACATACATCGAGACAAATGCACCATCATTTCTCATTCTCTTGTTCTTTCCATAGTAGCGCTCTAAATGAACTACCCTGTGATTTGCGTTCTTCCTTTATTGGAGGTTCCTGAACCTTAGTGATTATGGTTAAAATTGCAGAAACCATACTCATGGAAGATGATTTCCTGTGGAGTATGGGGAATTCATTAGACCATAACTGGGAAACCTCATCTACAAGCATAGGAAGAGAGCTAACTTGGGGATGCTGATCAACTCTCTTATGAAAGTCAGGCAACTAATATTTACTAATATAAAGGGAAAAAACACAATCCCTTAAGGCTTAAATTAATATGTTCTTAGATTATGTTTTCGTCTTCAAGTAATGTTCCCAGTACCTTCCAACAAAGCTCGATTGTACAATACTCAAGTATTCCCCCCCCCCCCCGACCCCAACATACGCATGCGTGTTTGCACAAGGAAAAATGAAAGATGAGTTCTTATGCGTGCTAATCAAATTGGCAAATTGTATAGCTATGGTATAGATGTCTTGTTGTCTTGTTAGTCCGTTGCTTCATGATTTGTTGATCAGATAATGTCTGTCATGCCAGATCAGAGTGTGGGACTCAACCCTGGGATCGGCATCCCGAACATCTACCTGTGTGGGAATGGCCTCTGTGCCAGGTGCTCCTGTTGGGATCAAATGCTTCGAGTCCATGTTATATATGGCTGCAGGTTCCTCTGTCCATGTAATTGATTTGAGAACAATGAAGAAGTCTTTTACTGCTGCCATTTGTCCGCCACATCTCTATTCATTTGAGGTGCTGCCCTCTAGATCTTTACTCTGTACGGGTGGAAGCAATAGGTATGGATATCGTGAACAAAGAAATAGGGAGTATATTTTTTGAGTAGTATCTCTTTCAAATATATATTCCATATTATGCTTTAAGTTTCTTTTACAATGCTGATGGTGATCATGTTTGCCATGTCATTGCCCATAATCTATATCTATTATCCTTGGCCTTGGTATATCTTTTTACATCTAGGGTTACCTTATCTAAAAAGTTTGATTAATTCCAATTCCATGTCATTCAAAGTTAGCTTATGTAGAGAGAGAGAGAGGAAGAAGAAGAAAGAGGGAAAAAAAGGTTGGGGGGGGGGGGGGACATCAACTAGATTTTGAAGTTTTTGTTTATCCTACTCTACGGCCAGCCTGGGTAAAGTTGCAATTATCATTCTCCTTGGTGATTGCATCATTTTACTGATTTAGGATGATAATCATGTTCAAAAGGTTGTCAGGATAGGCATGCATGATATACCAGAACTTATATGGGATGATTTACACAGGTCCCCAGAAGGCAAGAATGAAGGTCTATATTTTTCATGCATTTACTTGCCAACAGTTTCTAATGGGGGGAATGCATAAAATCTAGTGTTCTGTGTATCAATTATGTCGTTGATTTTATGCTGCTTTTGCATATTCATTGTTTAGTCTATTTTGATTGCTTTGCTTTATCATTGAGAATGAACACTGAACTGGACAAGGACTGATATATTAGGAATCGAACTCTTGCAGAGGTCTCCTATGGGATATCAGGAAAAGCCAAGAGAGAGCCAAAATAGACCCCATAGCTGAGTTGGAGGGTCACAATGGTCGTGTCACACACTTGCATATGGACCCATACAAAATAGTTACAGGTAGCCCTAATGATCTTTACACCAATGTTTGGGATGTCGAAACGGGCACTCTGGTCAATTCTTTGAATTGTTGCGAGTTGGAGGAGCTATCGGGTTGTGATGCAATGGCCGTCGATGGATCTCGCATTGTTACTGCAAGCTGTGGTGATGGAGGACTTGTACGCTTCAGGGACTTCACCGACGCTTCATGCTCCGTCTCGTCTTTTGAGGATGCCGTTGCTTCCAAATTCTGGAATTCAAATACCTACCTGGATTCAGATTCTGATGAGTGAAGTAATTTTCCTTTTCAGTGGGAAGTACAGAGGCAGATGTACAGTTCAAGTGACTACAAGAATAGCAGATTAGAAGTCAGACTCATCTTTTCATTTTTCAACCGAATGCAGTATGGCAATACCACATTGCAGGTCAAATTGTGGTTAATGTCTGTCTATCAGTAGAGACTGGAAACTGGAAACTGGAAACTGCTGATCTGATCGTGTTGCGCTGACTAGACTATGGGGTATTTGGGAGCATTGTTTGTTGGGTATTGGCTTTTTGGTGTCAATTTGTTTTGTTAATTTGTTTGTGTTAGTTGTTTCTGCAAAAAGTGTTTGGTAGAGTTAGTTGTTTGTAGTATGACTTTTTTGTTTGATTTCCAATTATACCCTTAGCTTTATCTTCAGTATTTTTTAACATTATGATTTTTTATTCATTTTTTGGTTTTTCCTCCATATTTCTAGTATTTTTTCCATCGAATTTGTGTGTTTAACAAATAATCACTAAAAATTGGAATTTGTATTAATAGGCTAATAACTAAATTGTTCATTGATTGCCAAATTTTCTTGAGTAAGACTAAAATTTCCGTCCAAATTTACTTTTAAAACTAATGTCAATGACTCAATATTATAGAAATTTTTATCCCAAATTTACTTTTAAAATTTGTATTAATTGCAAAGATATTTTTTATTTATACATCTTAGATACTTACATGGTAATCTAGTAATCTACATTATAAACAATTAAAATGATTTGGATGGTTGTTTTGATGGAAGATGGAAGAAAAATTAAAAAAATAATCTTAAATAATTTGAATGACAGTTTTTGTAATTTTTATGAAGTGTATGGTCAATATGGTAATTTACATCCCAAAAAGCCAAAAGCCATTTACAAAAAGCTATTCTTTGTAGCTTTTTGTAAAATAGCTTTTTGGGGTGAAAAGCTATTTCAATCCGCCAAATTACCAAACACTTCATATTAGCTTTTTGAACAGTCAAACAGCTAAATATCCCCCAAAAAGCCATTTTCTCCAAAAGCTATCCAAAAAGCCAGACACCAAACGCCCCCTATATGTCAACACTGTATCAGTAATTTGAACAAGGCAGGCAACAACCGACAACAGAGTTATCTTAGCTCTTGTTGTCCTCCCTGTTGTGTACAGGATGTTGCCTGAATCCTTGCTTTTACTTTTTGTGGCTATTCTATTTTATATGTTTACAAGAATTGACTAGTGTTTGCTTGTAAGGGAGATGCTTTATAGCCAAAAGAATATCATTTGAGAATCGATCTTGGTGATGAAATTTGACACTTACATTTAGCCTAGGGGAGATGGGAATGAACCCATCCATCCATAGACAGTAAAGCCTATTTTCTGTCTATTCAACGTGGCTTGTTCTTGATCTATAAGTAGGTGGTTGAAGGCAGCAACCATAAGCATACCCTATTTCCTACCAGTTTAAGCCCTGTTTGGCAACAACGTTTGCAGTAGCGTTTAGCTTTTTCACTAATCAAAATGTTATTTTATCAAATTAGACCGTTTAGCTTTTTCACTAATCAAAATGCTATTTTATCAAATTAGAAACGTTCGGTAAAATAGTTTTTACAATGGATGGCGTTTCACACCCAATAAGCTAAATGTTACTATGTTTAACGTCTGGAGAATTCAATCAGCGTTTAGGACCTTTAGGTGTTGTAATTCCAAAACTGCCCTCAAGGTTTTGTCCCATATTACATCTCATATTAGTATAAAATGCATCATAAAGCACAAACTCTGTAACCATTTATCCTTCATCTCCCCAAGTGCTCTCAAGTTTTCCAATCAATAGTTGACTGGCCCTGTTCTTTTATGCGGTATTTTGCGGAATGGTTTGGTGAGGTGTGGTGGAATTGTGGCAGGTATGGTGGAATTGTGATGGGTTATTGGTATGTGGGGTAGGTGAGGAGAGAGGATGTAAAAAGTAGAGGAGAAGTGAGGAGAGAGAAAAGTAATGATTTGCGGTAAAATGTGGCAGGTTGTGGCAAACTGCGGTAGGCTATGACACCGTAGTTTGCCAACCGCAGAAAAGAACAGGCCTCAGAGAAGCCATTGACGAACAACAAAAATAGCTACTCTTCTGAGTGCCAATAAGTAGCCAATCATGAGTATTTAATTGTGAAAATTGTGTTAGTAAATTTTAGTTTGATTTTATATCTAATGCGAAGATTTTTTTTTTTTTAATTTCATGTGATAAATTGGGATTTTGTTTGAGTTTATACCTTGGTTGTTCTTGTTGCATGTAGGAATTGATTAGAATTTGGGTTGAATGAACTTTGGTTGTATTTAGGATTTGCCTTACGAAATTATTTTGTGTTGATTTCATTAAAAATTCCTCTGTAAATGGTGAATTATTAAATAAAGGTTGGTTTTGAAGTGCAATGTTGTTTCAAATGGTGATGGTTGTTTGATCTATTTGGCCCGGTTCTTTTGTGCGGATGGTAGAGTGTGAATGATGGTATGATAGGGAAGTACTGAAAGCGTGTAATAGTATAAATTTGTGGTAATAATGATTATGAGGTAGGAGATGAGAGAAAAGTGAGAAATAGAAGAGAAAAGTCGAGAGAGATAAAATTATGATTATTATGGTAAAGTGTGGAATGATATGCAACAATTGTTGTAAATGTGGTAAAATATGGTAGGTACGGTGTGGAACCGCACAAAAGAAGATGGCCTTGTTCATTATTGATTTTTGAGAAATAAACTTACCCGGTTTCCCCGTAGCACAAGCTTCTACATGAGTTGATGTTATGTCATGTATCTCTATTATTCTTAATATCATATAAAGTACACATATTGACTTTCGTTGGGAATTAAGAACTCTCAAAGTCTCGTTCCAAATTTGGTTGTAAAAGAAGGCTTTTTGCAATTGTTCCGATGGAGAGGAGGATGGTCTTTTTTGTTTTTCATAATCTAGGGCATGCCTCCAATAATAATAATAATAATAATAATAATAATAATAATAATAATAATAATAATGATAATAATAATAATAATAATGTCCATTTTAGTCATTTTATGTTTGTCAATCAATCTAATTGATAATTTTACCGAACGCATTTTTATAAACTACCAGGTAAACAAAGTTATCAGCTATTCGCTATTGAAACAACTATACACTACTGAAATAGTTATCCGGTACTCAAACAGTTATCTGCTACTCAAACAACTATCCGCTATTTTTTACCGAAGAGGGCTCAAACAAAGTACTATGCGGAAAAGGGGTGCAATCGTGCAATCATTCTACTACATGTCTCAATATATATAGCCATAGGTGGTCAAATCACACGACATGTAGTGTATCTATACAACACCTAATTAAGGAAGCTTACTAGGCCGAAGCCCTTAATGTTTACATGTTTATATGGAAGCATGCATTTTCCAAGTTTTGAGAATTATGGTATTTATGGTAAATGCCACAATATTCACGGTATATTTGGCAAGATTTAATCTGATATGTGTTGATCTTATTTATTTTTTAAAATATTAAATTTTAATTTTTAAAATTGTAGGATGTGTTTGTTAATTAAATAGGAAGTGAGGAAATTTTTCCCCCAACCAACAACAACCTGAATCGTATCGGACTAGGGTCCGAGCTTCAAAATTCGTGGTCACCAAACCTTCCCACATCCCCTTTGAGAAACACGAGTGAATCCACTTCAAGGTCGGCTGTGGAGTCCATTTTAAGGTGGACCCATGACCTTGGAGGCATATTCGGGTCATTGTTCGCATTCACTACAAATGGGATCCCGACCCTTGGAATGGAGCTACGAGTCCTCATCGGGAGCTACTTCGTGCCTTTGAAGGGGTTCGAAATTTTTCGGCAAGAATAAGCGAGAAGAGTCAACATGGGAAGTTGAAATGGATATGCTTTTCACTCTTTCAACCATAACTCCTTCAATAAAACTCTGATGGGCTTCAAATTTTGGTAGCTTAAAATCGATATATTATGGGCCTAAAACGGAGTTCGTATGAAGAAATTATTCGAGTTAGAAGTCGACAGAAAATTGCCCAGAAGGGTCACGCCCGTGACGGTGCTTTCCGCAGTGGAGTCCCTCGCGACTCCTTTTTCTTTTCTTTTCTTTTCTTTTCTTTTCCTTTGTTTTCCTTGAAGTGTTTTATTTTTGATGGCAAATTTGTAATTATTAGCATCTTTCTATTCCACTCCCAAGTATTATATCTCTTCGTTTTGGGGAGAAAGGCCATTAGTTTTTTGGCGATTGAAATGAAAGCAAGGGTTTACTCCCTATTTTCTCTTTCAAATCTTGTTCTTACTTTATCCATTGTTAATGATAGTGTTAACAAGTCATTTTCTTTATATATTAGTGATGATTATCTTTATCTAATCTTGGTGGATTCGCAAGTTCTCAACATTGGTCCATTGTTGAGTTCATATCAAGGTCTCAAGCTTTCTTCAAGTTATCGGGTTCGTTTTCTACATCTTCTTCAACTCAAGCACATTGTTCCCACCATGCTCATGCTCCACAACCCATCGACCTCCATTTTTTTCCGACGAAAGATCGCCGGATTGTAACCGAAGCAAGATGAACTCCAACGCAACCCGATTAATGCTTAGTCACTCGCCATTGCTCGCGCCGCTGCCCTCCCAGGCATTCAGAAAACCTGTTTTTAGGGCAGACTACATTAACGTTGTTAACCTCCTCCTCCGATCGAGTTCGGCGGCAAATACGAAACCTTTATCGTTGTTGAGAACATCTTGTCGGCGATTGTGCTATGCAAATAACTGACACCGGAATTCATGGGGAAGGCGGAAGGTTTGGATCGGGGTTGTAATTCCTGGTTCTAATATAATACACATATGTTGATGTTGTTTTCTATCTCGAATAAAAACACATGTGCTGTAATGGTAAAGTGATGTATGTGCAACTCAATAATCATAGTGCAAGAATTGGACAACACCAATGGTCCTAGAAAAACCAAGATAGATTTTCAACATAAGTTTGCTTTGGAAGCAAAGTCAACATCGAGGTAAGGACAACAAACAAAGAAAAATAGAAAGACTTGTGTTCTAACTGATACAAGAACACCACAACAAAAAACACAAGGACATAACTCAATCCACACCTATTGATATAAAATAGACCACCATAAGTAGGGGTGGAAATGGTGCGGTTTCGGTGTCTCGAAGCGGTGCATCGGACGAAACGATGCGCTAAAGCCTTAAACCGGAACCGAATCACCCGGTTTTTTAAAACCGGTGCACCGCATTTAACGGTGCGGTTTCACCGGTGAACCGAAACCTTAATTTATGTTAAAATTAAAAAATCTCTATTCAATAAAAAAAATTATATATATATATATATATATATATATATATATTTATATTAACGGTTCGGTATTAATTTTTGGGTAGAATTTACACTGTTTTTTTTAACAAGTTAATTTACACTGTTTCTGGATTAATTTCTGGATAAAAAATTTTTTTAACCAAAATTTATATTTATATTTATACTAACGGTTCGATGCCGGTTCCCCGTCGATTTGAATATCCCAAACCGGAACCGCTCCGTTTAGCACCCGGTTTTTCCGGTGCGGTGCACCGGAATTTTAAGCTGGTTTAGTATTGCCCGTTTCCGATTTTTATTTATCCGGTTTCCGATTCGGTGTGTCGGTTCCGGATTTTTCTTCCACCCCTAACCATAAGCATGAACTAAACTCCACTGTCACCATTAGATTTGCCAAAATCTAGATACATGAGTGGAAATAGTTGAGATTTATTATATACTCACAAACAAGAGAAGCAGCAATCTCCATTTTCATTCATAAACTCGATGATAGACAAAAGCTCCAGAAGCTTGACTAATATACAACATCTAGGAAAGTAGTCAGCTAGCTAAATAAGCTAATGAGGTTTCCTAATGATGAAGGAACCTCTAACTAGCCTTAAATAAGTTAAATTACATCAAGATGAGCTGCTTAAGATAATTTACAAACATAATTACCATGTTTAGCATCAAATTGAGTCAGCAAAAACTAAGTTGCTACTTGGCTATATCTGATTGGTCCAACAGAAGACCTTCATGCAATTTTACTCCACTTCCTTGTGATTTAGTTGTACCAAGTGAATTCTCAGTTGCATAATTACTACAGTAACTTGTATTCACTGAGGATGGCTCGATCATAACTGGAAAAGACCATGATAGCCTCTATTGTAGTTGGAAATGCAAACTGACTTTAGTAGCGTCCTCAAAACAGGCTGCAACTGATGTGGCTATAGAAAATACCCGAGGAAATCAGTTATCTGCACTCTTGGATCATAGATAGTAGACATTTCTAAGATCATAATGATGTTGAATATGACCATTATGATCACCATGTCTCCATGCACGAGCCTGATATACATAGCTTGACAAGACAGGGGTTCTGCAAAAACTCAATCTGGAAACTGAGTTATGTTTATAGGCCAAACATCTCCCTTTATAGTTGTACATAGGCTTCTTGGAAACCTTATTCATTTCCCTTCAAAATTCTCCTAGGGCTCTTCTCCTACAAAGACCTCAATTAAGCTGCATTGAAGTTACATAACCTCTTTTTGAATTGTCTGAGTAAATAGGCTTATTGTGTGATCTATTTGGAATATCTTGGGTTGAATATTCAACCAAGTAGCATGCTTGGATCAGGGCCGAGGATATAGGATGATCTATGATATGCCGCAAGTGCACGGGTGCTCGTGTAGCAAGTATCAAGGTCGATCCCACAGGAACTTTGCTAACTACACACCAAACTAGCTTCCTATGTGATTGCTAAATCGGTCGGGTTTTGTTTTGAACTCACGAATTTCTACTTCTAATCACTATTAAGGGCAAATAAACCAAATATTCACACTAACTTTTCTGGATTAATCAATATAAAAAGACGTTCAGGGGATAAAGTCTAAGTAACTCTATGAATCAAACAAGTGGATTGAACATGTAAGTCACTAATTTGGTACATTTTAGGGTCGATAATCGCATAAATTCTTCCGTAGCGAGCTTTTGACAATGAAACGGATTGCTCTGTAAAATCAATCATCTACTTTCGTGGTTATTTCAATTTTAACTAAGTTAAAGATCAAATTATCCAATGACCCCTAATTACAAAGTCTTCTATGTCTAGTTCACTTCATAATCAGTTTAATCCTAAGGGTGCGGAAACAAAAGCAATGACATACATAATCAAAGGATAAATAAAATGCATTCAAACTAGATTAACAAACTTGTTCAATCCAACAAAATTCAATCCATAAGAGAAACTAACAAGGGTTTATCCCCCAAACTAATAAAACTACTCACTACTCATGTTCAAAACACAAAACATATCAAAATCTATACTAAAATGCATGAAAACCATAAGAAAGAGGAATAAACCGAGTTGGAATTCAAGCCTTGCTTGAATGATGGTCCGCGAGGACTTTTGCTCCTCCACTTCTCTCCAATTCTTGAGAACTGATCTTCCAAAGCTCAATAAATCTCTCTATCTTCACTAGCATGAACGTGGATGGAAATATGGGTGAAGGGATGATGATTGTAGAGATGAATATGATGACGAATGAGAATGAATGACAACAAAAACAGCTGGATACATCAATTATACAACATTAAGAGCAACCAAAACGCCATTTTTGCATTAAACAGGGCCAACACGGTCCGTTCTAGGCCAACACGGACCGTGTTGAATGCAACATGGGTCGTGTTGCTATGACACTGGTCGTGTTGCCCACTGGAATCCAATTCTGAACCTTCTGGGCTGTGAAACGACTTGTGCTGGGTGAAATGTCACCCGTGTTGATCCCAGACGGTATCCAATGTCTTTTTGGGCCTGAGTTGGAGCCTTGGGGTGGATTTATTCTTCAATTGTGATCCTCTTGGACTCCATACACTTGATTTTGAGCTTGAATTGATCAATACTAGTTCAATTTCCTACAAAATCATACCAAACTCCTACCAAGCATAATATAGAGAATTCGAGTATAAAAATAATACTTTCATATCCAAAATCACTCAAATTAACTCTAAATAATTCAAGATCACATATATATAAAATACACTTATCAAATCCCCCCATGCTTACACCTATCTTGTCCCTAAGCAAGGCTAAACTCACAAATAAAGTAGGAAAATAAAGAAAAGAACGAAAATAGAAAATAAATGGGACAAAATGACTCAAGTAAAAAGAAAAAGTTTCAAAGTGAAAATAAAAAATTTATTTACAAATCTCCTCAGGAAGGCTTCGATAAGACATTCAATTAATCCAACTTAATCAGCCATAGCCCAAGTATGAAAGAAAGTCTATATACAAGAGAAAATGAAACCATAGAAAGAATTACAAAAACTATACCTATCAAGATCAAACTAATTACCCTCCTAATCTCTAATGAAACAAGCAATCACGTACACAATAATTGATGAAACTATGTAATTGAGAGCAACCTCACTTTAGGGAATGTGGAATCACTCCTCTCATGTGTTTGAAAAATAAATAAAACAATGAAGGTGCACTCAATACTCAATCACAAAGTAACATTCTACCATAAGCTTGCAAATAATCTCAATTCTCTATCGCTAATATGCAATGCACAAAGATAATCAAGAGGACTTTCAAATTCTTATTGGATCGACCTTGATACTTGCTACACGAGCACCCGTGCACTTGCGGCATATCAAGTTTTTGGCGCCGTTGCCGGGGACTACAGGCAAACGAAAGATTTGGGCAAATTGGGCTAGTGTCAAATTATGCTCCTCTTCATCTATCCTAAAGGTAATCATACCCTCTTGTGTTCTAAGGTTCACATCAAAGGTGCTAAGCACCTCTAAGGTAAGGTTCCTATAGGTCGGGTCTCTCATCCTCGTGAAATCTAACACCCCTTTCCTATTCAAAAGCCATTCAACATCATCCAACATTCCAGTAGTTTGCAAGAACGGCTCATTCATATAACGAGTAGGGATGATATTACGCTTAGACAAAGCTAGGTAACGTTCAAATTGAACACCTTCTAGATTAAAAGGATTGTTACCTCGCGTTTTCCTTGAGGATGATCCCGCTTTGCCCTTGCCTTTGTCTCCGTTGTCACCTTTGCGCTTCCTTGACGATTGCTCCTCACCACGAGTTGTCCTGACCATCTTTATACACAAAATATACAAGCTAAGAAGTTAGTGATATGCATAGGGTTACAAAGAAAAGTTAACTAAAACTAAGAAAGTACCTAAACTAATCCTACACTTATTTACATATGACTCAAAGCAATCTAAATTCTAAAGTAGCGAAGACCCGTAAATTCTAAACTAACTCAAATTCTAATAAATTAAAGACTCTTACAAAACTAACACAATAGGAAAAGACTCTAACTTAGCTAACTAAACTAGACTATGGTGTAATGCTAGGTACTTAACTTATACAGATTATACAAGCTAACTACTCCAATACATGTACATAAACAACATTATACGACATGAATCTAATTCTACACTGAGACTAACATATGCAACAAATACATATAAAATCAAACACTTAAATAAAACCAAGTGAAACTAATTTAAACCCTAATATACACTAAAGTTAACTAACATTAGAAAATTAAACTAACAAAGAGCTCAAGAACAACTAAGGAAACTAGAAAAAAAAAACAATTAAAAACGAACTAGTTAAAATTCGGAAAAAAACAAAACAAACCAAAAGCTTGAAACACAACAATAATGGACATCAATGGAGATTTACATATTATACATGAAAATTAGAACTAAAAGCGAAAATAAAATGAAAATAAACTAACAAAAACAAAGATATTAGAAAAACTAAACCTTTTGCCTAAAACTATTACATCAGATGTAACACTTGGCAAAAATTTTTGCCTAAACCTCTTCTCAAACTCAAAGGATCAAAGAAGAAGGATCATCCTCTTCACAGTTGCCAAATATCAAAAAAAAAATCCCAGAATGATACTCAACGAGATATTATCAAGGGAAAAGCATCAAACCCCTCTCTTGAAAAAGAGAAAGAGATGCTACAACGTCAAGCTAGAACTCTAGCTCAAAGACCTGTTATTCAAATCACAGGCGAAATAATTATTCAGATAATATCCCCAATAGATATCAATGATCCATTCTATATAGAATACAAAAGGATCAATGAGATTGCTTATTCAAGGATCTCATAATACCAAAACATCTTTTATATTATTGGAGATTCTAACTTTCCCAGAATAATAGCCACAAAAGCCGACCCAGACATCATATATCAGTTTTACAAAGTTGGATACTTTGATCTTGTATACCCAGACTAGAATTTAACCCAATTATCCAAATTCCCTCCAATAATCATAGAAAAATTAATGGACTTCAGATCCATTACAATGAGAGACATATATGTAAAATTTTCTGTAATTCCCCCAGAAAAAGATGAAACAACAAAATAATTTTTTCTAATCATATCCATGATAGAAGCTGGAAACGTAGCAGATGGATATCAGATTGAAGGCACGTTATCTAGATCTTATAAGCCATTTAAGTTCAATTTATCTGGAATACAATACAGAAGAATCAATGGAGCAATTGCAGTCAGAAGCCTCAGTGGAAAATATTATGGAGAACAATTCAGGTCTCTCTACGACACTAAAGAAAAAGATTTGCTCTTTGTTACCAAGAAAGGTACCAATTCCAACCATTTTGGTGATCCAATATTTTATTTCTACCAAAATCTTGAACCCGGACGATCCAAGAGCAGCAATATAGTCCAAAGAAAATATCCAGATCATATCAGCGAATGAAGCAGATAAAAAACCAACAGTTTGAGGTTTATGAAGAGTCAACATCAGGCTACAGGATACCTACACCTGGAAGCAATATTTACACAAATGCAGATGAATCATCAGAAGAAATAGTTATAAGAAGATATTTTAAAAAAATGATGTAAGACATGATGTAATTTACAAAAAATTGACGCATGCAATGATGTTGTAGAACTCCCTACATCTATAAATAAGGGAGGCAATAAGCACATTGATCATGCTACTGTCAATTTAGATCTTAGGGTCTCCGATGTTTTCACGATTGACAAACAATGGAACCTGAATATTCTCTGTAGTTTGGTTAATGACCATTCGATTCGCTTAATACGGGGCATTCTCATTCCTGATAACGACGCTAGCGATCACTGCTGTTGGGGTTTATCTAGTAGTGGATCCTTTACCACTAAGTCAGCCACTTGGCTTGTTCATGATCTCAAGGTGGATGCTCAACCTTGCGAATACCAGTGGATTTGGAATTTGGATATCCTCCCGAAATTGAAAGTTTTCCTATGGCTCCTTTGCAGGCATGCTCTGCCCACCAACGCTTCGCTGGTGTATGGGGGTGCTCTGTCACCCCTTATTGTCTTTGTTGTACCAATGTAATTGAAGATCAGAACCATATTTTTCTTCATTGTAGCCAAGCCAAAAACGCTTGGAAGATCGCTGCGGAGCAATCTTGGCTTCATTCTCCCCCGCACTCTTTCATGGATATTCTCAGCCTCCTCAAGCACTACAGCAAGACAGAAGCAGTAGACACCTCGAGCAGTTTGTTGCTTTCCTTTGGAGCATCTGGAAAGCTAGGAATTCTCTCACTTTCCAAAATCTTCGTACGCATCCTAATGGTGTTTTCATCAGAGCCAAGAAGATCATCACTGAATGGAGAACCCGCAACAAGCTCGACAACCTCCTCTCGGACTTGACTTCTAAAACTGATGTACCCCCCAAGCGGCCTTCTTTGCATTGGGTTTCCTGGTCTCCTCCGCCGGTTGGTGCGTACAAACTCAATTTTGATGGTGCCAAGTGCCCTAATGGAGCCACTGGTGATTTTATCATCCGTGGTTGGGCCGACAACTTTGTTTCTGGCAGCTCTTTCAATTTGGGTCACTCCTCCATCCTCGTGACGAGGCTACCGCTCTTCGTAATGGTCTCCGGGAAGCCATTAATTTTGGAATTACCAGCCTTATCATCGAAGGTGACAATAAAATCGTCATAGACGCCCTCAATGGGCTTTGTGATTCTCCCTGGTCGATCCACCAACTGCCTTGTGACATCAAAAAGTACATGTCTCAATGTTCCTTCTCCAAGGTCATTCACGTTTACCGCGAAGCGAATAGGTCGGCAGATTGCCTGGCTAAGGCGGGCCTTAGTATTATTGGCTCTTGTTTTTGGAATCCTGAGGATGCTCACGCCCTAAAATGTATTTTGAGAGAAGATAGACTAGGCATGTCTCTTGTGAGAAGAGCGGTCTAGGTTCTTTGCTTACCATTGTAATTTAAAAAAAAAGGGAGGCAATAAGCAACTAGGGGCAGAGAGTTGTATGAAGTGCTTCTGTATTTGAGTGTTTAAGTCTTGTAAAAATGTTCTAAGTTCTTACCATTTGGGAAAGCAGAAATAAAATAAGTATGTTTTATAAATTTCTGATATCTTTATATCTTTCCAATTCTGAGAGAAAGAAAGATTGTGAGATTAGAAAGTCGAAATAGACCAATAAGACCTGAAGAGAAGGCGTGCCAACAGGCTTAACAATTTCCATACTCTCTATATTTCAGAATAAGAAAGGTATAAATTTATTCTGAAATTCACAGATTCAGTTTATTTTATTCTGTAAGTACCAATATTAATCTTGTTAAAGAAATCACGTTAATTAAAGTTGTTGATACCCCAACTTGCTCTCTAAGAAATAGTTTTAAACCTTTTTCTACAAAAAGTTACCAGACATTTGAGATTGATGATATCAGAGCCTAGAGAACAAATAAAAAAGCAATAAAATGAATGAAGAACATGATAAAAGAATTTTCCGCAGAACTTTAGATATGAATATAGAGAAATTTATAATAGAAATAATTTCCGGAATGTATTGTGAAGATTGACTATTACGATTAATTAACTATTTATGTCAGAATAAAATAAAATGTATTAATTTTCATACAAAAATCATTTATTTAGCTGAAAGAATATCTAAAATTCATTACTCAAAGTGAAAGAAATAAATATGTTGAAAAATAGATTTCAAACTAATTCCAAACTAACAAAAAAAGGAGATTATGCATTAGAACAAACCTTTAATTTTCCTGAACTTAAGGCATATAATATCGAAGAAGCTTCGAATTTTTTAAGAACAATTGATCAAACAACAAAAAATTTTAGAAAAAACTTATTAGAACATAAAAAATCAAGGTATATATATCTAATAACATTACCTTCAAGTGTTCAGAGAAACACCTTAAATTTAATTAAAGACCAAATTGCATTATTAGAAAAAATGTTTGAATATACTATTTGGTATGAACCAAATAAAAAATTGGACGAATCTGTTATATATCATTTTACAGACGAAGAATAGAATAATTTGAATAACGTATAAAAAGATTCGTAAAACAAAAACAATCAAACAAAAGCATTTTTCACTGAAAGCTTTGAGAACCACGTACGAAAGCGACAGGTTCAATTGAAATAAATAAGCGACAAAAAATTTAATGCAAACAGTAAAAGTTGTTGTTGCCAACCCGTTTAAAACCCGTAACTAAAATACACCCGAAATAAAGAAATGACCAAAATGTCCAACCCGAAAATGACCCGTTCTGACCCGATTGCCACCTCTAAATGTAGCACGTGGGTGGTTGTGTGGTGTTTGTTTTTCAAATGACATTGACAACCCAATGGGGTTATACTAGTGCTGAAGAGCATCATTGGAAGTTTTTTTGGACTATTGCCTGTGACTTATCAAAAAAAACTTGGAGAAGAAGATTGAAGCGATCACGAAGAAAACTTTGGCTGGAGATTGAAGACCCAACTGGAATTAGTGAAGATTGTTCAAACCGAATTTATCTTGTGGTGTTTTGAGGTTTAATTATCATGTTTAGAACTTCCATTATGCTTTCAACAATCATAATTCATAAGTGAGTTGATTTTAATTATCTAGGGATTTGTGAACCAAAACAACGATATCTAGTTATAATTTCTATAGTTTGTGCTTGAATTCTCAGTTTAAATCAATAGAAAGTTGTGTTTATTCATGCTTATGAGTACTTTTAACCACTTGAACACTTGTAATTTCTTATTAACCTAAGAAGTATTGAAAGATGCATTAGATTAATTAGACAGCCTTTTCTACCTAGTATATGAATTTGAGAAAGACTAGTAAACTAGGAACCACTTTGATAATTTGAGATAGCTAAATTTATATAACTAGAAAAGCATACGAAAGTTGTTTGTAAGGTTAATTAGAGTAATTGTTTTAAGCATCGAAAGAATAATAGAATTTATTGAATAGTTCTTGATTCGAATGAAAGTATGAATGCAAAAACTAGGTTTTAGTAATCAAACTCGTTGCTAGGAAAGCAAATCCTAAGGTGTTCTTTACTCATTGATTAAATCTTAGATTAATTGCATCGTTCTTAGTTAGAATTAGCAAGTTAAACAAACCAAATGCAAAACCAACTAACTTAGCAATTAAGTATAAGGCTAGTCCACTGTGTTGCTAGATTGAGTCCCTGAACGATTGACCTTGACGGGCCTGTCACTCCAATGAGGGCAGCCTAACTTAGCTATTCTCAACCCTATGCAATTTATAGCCTACCCAAGCAGTCACTCCAATTCAACTACAACTCGCAAGCAGGGCAATTCATGGTTAGTGGGATACCTGTCAAAAACAGATAAGAAAAATATGATACAGAAACTCAACCTAGATCTCATTATCCTTCAGTCTGTTTCTGTAATTCGACTCCATATAAACAAAGACACAATAGATATATACCAACAGTTGAGGAAAAAATACTTATTGTGGCATCTATATCATCTGCATTCATTTTACTTTTTCTCTATGGATACTTTTCACGCCATGATATCCTCGGACAAAATGGATGTCATGAACCTTAACCTGGGACATATCAAATTGGATATTCGAATATTAGGTGAAAACAAAAGAGATGAATAAGAATAAGAGTGACATGAGGCACAAGTTAAAAGATACAAATATAATCAACTCACCTTTGAATGGAGAAAATAGAAGCAACATAAAAATTCAATTATACACGTATAAACTGCATGATCCTAACATCAGTTCTCTCATTATCTGACAGCCCCAATGCCCCCAGACCATTTCAAGTGAGCCATATAACCAAAGTAGTGAAAGCGGGACCAGAGGAAGAGAAACTCAACAAATCATCCCACATTGTTCATTGTTATAAACAGCTGCAATCTCGTGGAAAAAGAGCTATAGCAAATGAATATTGATTGTATCCATAGTGTTGAACATAAGAGCTCATACTGCATATGGTTGGCTTCACTAAGCTACACCGCTCTCTGGCTGATTTTATTTCATAATGGCTAACTATCAGCACGTATAAATAGTGTCAGATTGCCAAATAGAAGCACAAAGACCCTCCCTCCCCAAAAAAACATATCATCACAAGAATTCATGACTAAGCTAAAGAACTCCAAGCATGTCAGTCCAACTTGCGATTGTAAGCGGTTTCTGTGAGGGATAGATCTAAGGTGAAGAATCTTCAATTATATTTAATTTGATTGATGTCAAATTGTCAACAACCCCCAGCACTAAAAAAAATTACATTCTGCATTAAACTGAATTAAGTAATGAGTTAAAATCCGGAAGCCTGGCACTTATAGGGGAATGTGTAATAAGAACCATTCTCAACTGCATACCAAGAGAACATCATATGCAAGCCTGCAGCAGTGTGGCACAAGCTTTACACAGAAGAGTACAAGTCATAATGAAACCCTAAGCTAATTCGTCAATGCAAATTGCAGTTTTAACAGTACATTATTTTATAAACCAAGAAAATGAGTCGGACTTTGTCGACGGACAATCACAATGCTTGCCCAATTTCAATAATAAGTAGAACCATACCTGTATGTCTGCTCGGTCATTCGTCAAATTGATTGGCAGTGGATCTGGAGTCAGTTGTCCAGCTACGTGCACAATATCCTGTACCTTAAGATGCATAGAAGCTGTGTGGGCCATGTCACCTTCAAATATTATGGGAATCCTAGTTGAAGCAGGGATAGCAGAAAACGTAATTAGTTGAAGTTCAGCAATGCACAGGTATAGAACAATAGAGTGAAATAAATTATGTAAATTTCATATGTTCAAGGAAATGATAGAGATTCTTTGCTCACATATCATTCCTTTATTGTAATGGAAGAAACACGCAAGGGGAGAATCAACGAGAAGATCATCACCTCCTATAAATTAATTGCAACTCAACATCGGTAACTACAATGTACAATATAATGATGGTGGTATGCAGGACCTAGATATGATAGTTACAATGCTGATTCCCTAAACCACCTACTTTTTTAATGAGTAACCAAAGAATATATTATTAATAAGACACCAAAGGGGAGTCACCCCCATACAAAAGAAGTGTAAAGCACCAAAATTATGCCTTTGCACTGTTGGGCCTGATATCATAAACTATCTATGACATATGCGTAGCAAACCATCCCGCATATATAATTAAATCATGTCCTAAGATGTTGCTCAAAAAGCATCACAAGGAAGGCAGAAATCACAATATTTTGTTCAGTATTGAACCATGACAATCAATAGTTCCAATCCATATCAAAACTTGATAACAATGTTGATGTTCATGCTTGAAGTTGAGGGGGTTACAGCCTTGCGGATGTGTGGGCATATGTTTATATGAGATTTCTTCTTTTCCCCCCCCTGTGCCTCACCTGTGTTTATATGGGGGGATAATGTCTACCTCACACTCCCATTACAAGAACCAGCACCACAGTGGCTCTTGCAAATAGAGAGACCAAACACACAAAAGTACAAGACAGAAGTACCTTAGCCCTCCATGCAAAGAGACCAATAAAAATTTTGGACCGCTAGATGGATTTCCAAGATTGATATTTCAAGTGATAATATAGCAGATACTGTGAGTTTCATACTTGGATTATTTGGTTACAATAATGTGTACTTTGAGCCATTGGATAATAATAGCCCTACTTTAGAATTGTACAGCAGTGAGCCCTACATTGCACCCTTTGGATTACGATGATCCCTACCTTATAAAATTAACTATATAACAACCCCTACTTCATATATTACTACTAGTGGTGGTCTACAATCCAAGGATGTAAAGTGGGTCTTATTGTGGTACAATTTCAAAGTAGCGATTATTATAAAATATGGATCATCAATGGCAGATCGACGCAACTGAGCTCGAAAGCATTCATATTTGATATCCCAATATTCTATGTATAGTAATAGTGCCAAAGTTAGGTTTATAAAGTTGTTCTTTAGTTGAATTGGGCATGCATCATGAAAATCAGATAATGAAACCCTTGTAAGTAGCTACAACTTAGGTAATAATTCACAAAATTCAACCTTGGTTTTGTACCCCTCTGACGGAATAATCGGCATACACAAACGCAATAGTTGCCCACTTGCCCAAGCCCATTTTCTTCATTTTAAGAAAGAAAACATAGACACAGGATACCAAAAAAGGGGGCAGGGAGGATGGTAGACAGCGAGAGTTACAACTTACAAAGCCGCTAACAAAGCAATTTGCCATTATGCAGACACATTTAAACAATAAGAGCAAGGCACATCATACATCAAAGAACATGATCCGAATATGTAGTGGAATATGTCTTGTAGATCTCCAACGCAACCATTCTTTTGGAACCATTGGTGTTGGAACTCTTGATCCATAAATCTGGTTCATAATATATATTCCCTTATGCAATGTAACCTAACCCCCCCCCCCCCCCCTCCTTCCCTTCTCGCAATTGGTGTTGGATTCTTGATCCATAAATGTTTGTCTAAATATTTGTCCCTCCTCATTAGGTATCAGCAAGCAAAGAACCCTTGCCTTTCAGATAGGATGGGAAACAAAATAATGGTTGTTGCTGTTGTACAGGACAGAAGCTTCCATGCAGAGGCGACCAAATTTCCCAGATAAACCAACATTTTCTGTGAGAACTTGTTACTAATAGTGAATAGTATAGAAACAGATAACTATATATGACCCTTCTTCTAAAAGAGAGATTGTTTCACCGCCACTCCAAGAAAAATCAAGAAAGCAGCAAAAAGGTTCTCTATCTGCAATTAAGGAAAGAGTAATTGATCATCATAACTTGTCTAATAACCCTTCAGATTTTTCCCTTTGTGCATTGTTGAACCCGTGGGAATAAGGCTAGAAACCACAATTTGTATGTCTTAGCTTAGTTTCAAAAAGCATAATTGTGGAGGAACCAGGCTTAAACTTCATTGCCGAAGTTGCTGGGAAGAATAAAGTTTCACGAGGGTCATTGAATATAGTGTCCCTGGCCACAGCCAAAGTGCCACACTTTTTAGCTCTGCCTTACTGACATAGTGACATCTTAAGCAAGAAATAAGATACCCCAGCTATCATAGCTAAATATATTTCATTCAGACTTATCATTCTCCAAGAAGGTTGATTGTTGACACCCTCTCAAGCAAATGTGCAAAATTTGTCACAAAAACCCCAAATTGAAGATCCAATCTGTTGAAAGACCTACCTTCTAAATCACTTGTAGGCTAGTCAAAACATTTGACTCAGCTACACAAGGTAATTTCATCAGGTTAATCATTCCATAATTCCCAACTTCCCACTAAGAATGAAACAGTCGGTAACAAGAAAAACTAGAATATTAAAAGCACCAAAATGTCAACTAATAACCAGTTTAAGAAAGATAAGCCCCCCCCCCCCAACATACATGATTTGTGCCTCCTTCCTTGCACATCATACCACAGCTTTAGGAACCTTACTATTTTAGCATTATTGACTCGTTGAACCCTACAATTTTCAACACTAAATCTAATCAGCACCCTATTTCGATGCTCAAAATTTGACTCCACACAATTTAATGAGTGCGAGATAAAATGGTACACCTTGTAAATGTTCAAAGCATTATTTTGAAATGCCTAATGGTTAGCATTATGGTCACACACACTGGGCTCTACACTACTTTTAGTTGGCAAACACAGAATATTCTTAGCAGAGATCAGGAGCATATCATATTTGTTTAACTACACAATTTTTTTAGTTAAAAATATCCTCATCATTTAAGATAGCCACCATTTCGTCATCAAAGAGGTCATCGTGATGACAAAACAGAAAACCCTCAACCTGGATAATAGTTGTAAAATGCCACAAACAATTTCAATGTTCAAAATAGACAAAGACTCAACATTTTTCCCAACTTCATGAAAAAAAAAATTTTAAAAAACAGTGTATTGAGCTTCCACAATCACTGTTGGAGTTTACAGGGGATAACAGTTCCAGACGGAATGATAGAACTCGTATCTATTTCAACAAGCGAGGAGGCTTTCACCATCTTCTGAATCCCAAATAAAAAGGTTCACCCCCCAAACAAAAAAAAAACAAAAAAATCTCCGGAAAAGAAATAGGTGTGGTAAATGTAACAGAGACAGAAATACCCGTAACTTGAACAATCTCAACAATTAATATTGATAGAAGATATAAAATATTTAAAATTGAGGGGATTACCAAAAAAGACGGGAATCAGGGTTGTTGCGATGATGAGAAAGAAGAGTGCCGGCCCAGGAATCGCCATTTGGCAAAGTGAGGAATCGAACTGGCATTCGAATCTTTCCGATCAAATTGACCCAATTGGCGACTTTCGACTGGAATGGAATCTCGCTAGGTCTTCGCCAATTATTGAGCCGAGTATTCTCCTCCATAGCCACAGCACCTTGAGCTTGAGCTTGAGGTTGAACGGCTGAGTAGGCCCAGAATTTGGAGGTGGAGTAATTGCAAGACAGTCGGAGAGTTGGGGTTTTGGTGACTCTTCTGTACAGTGAGGTCATCATCACGCACAAATCCTTCGTCGAGAAAACAAGATCAAGCCCCAATCCTCCAAATTTCGACAACGATGCCACCTAATGGTTCAAATGGCGTTTGAAAGGGTAATCGCTCTGTTTACCTCATAAGTCATATGTATTGCAACTTATCATGTGCGTACAAGCACCATCTACTACAAATATTGCCATGGTTGGAATTTTCAAATAGTAGGCCCTAATTATTGGTTATTTCATGTTGTCAATACCTTTTTTAACATATTTTAAATGATAGGTTTAATTTATCAAAAAAAATGGTAGGTTTAATAACTAAAAAAATTCTATCCCATAGATATGATTCGAAATTGCTGTGGGGATCAAAAAAACAAAAAAAAGAGAATTATGTTTTGAATTGAGAATTGCTCGGAACGCCTCTATGCTAACCCTCATTGTCATCTCCTCCCTTGAAACACCAAGCCCAGCCTTACTTCCATTGTTTGTCATCTCCGACCGTGACTCACATATCCTCCTCTTAAGTCTCCTGTCATTGTTTGCCAAAATGTTGCTCTCATGCCCATCAAAGATCGTGGCATGACCACCATGGACCGTGGTGACCAACCACGGGTCGTGGTGGGTTGGTCTTCCCAAACACAAGCCCCACGCTTCCCTAGATCAAATCCCATCTTGTCCCGGACCTTATTTCAAATACACATTGTCTTCAAGTCGCTGACTTATGAGACCTGTTGGATTTTAGGTGATCTATTTCCTAAACATCTACAGATTAATTAACAGAATATTCATAACAATTATAAAACAATTAATCACCCAGGAAAGAGTACAACTGCAGAGGCTTAATATTATACTTGATCGCTAATCCGAGTGAATAAGATGTTGACCTTTGAGATTACAATGCAGAAATCCTCTACTGTTGGTCCACGCAACACTCCAGAAACTCGATTGATAGATCGACCTGATTAAGACTAATCTGAATCTAAGATGTATGTGTTTAGGGTATTTTGTGGATTGTTTCAAGAAACAATAGAGATAATTGTTAGACTAGTAGTATCTCTCTAGGAGTCTCAAACAGTTGATTGATTAGTCTCTCAAATAGATTCTCTGTTTATAGTGTTGGGTTGGGTTGATTTTTCCAAGAAATCAACTTCTAACACTTTCCAAAATAGTACTTTATTATTTTGGACTACATACATTGTTTCAGCGCACTGACTTGTGTGACCTAGTAGGACCAAATAATATAATTGTAATTAAATATATTTAATTACCAAATATGGAGGTCTCTAGCAAGACATATAATCACTATATTATTTTGACTTAAACTCTATGTATCGAACATTGTCAGGACACTCCCATGACCAACTAACTCGGTTGTGATCGAACTTATTCGATCATTGATTAATGGGACTTCTAGCAAAGTCATTAATCACTGAATTAACTTGGCTAGAGTATTAAGATGAAATTGAACATTGTCGGGACATTCTCAACAAAATCGACCCCCGAGCCTACATTTGTTCTCTACTAAGTTCCTTTGTCAGCTTGCTTGATTGCTTTAGTTAGTTCTTTACCAAATCACCATTCCTTAGATTTGTTTTATTCTACCTTAAATTAGGTCTCGTAGTGAAAGAATTGACTTAAAAGATCCTTGCTCCATGTGGAAAATGATTTTTAACGCCGACTATACTGCAGCTCAACAGTTGTCATCACCTTTAAACGACTCTTTGTCAGATTCTTCCTTGTCTATCTCTTTGTCAGACTCTCGATGGGGGCACTTCTTTATTTTCTTCACCAACTTTGCGATCAGCTCACTTTGTTCGCTAATCTTCTTGTCTTTCTTTGCACTTTCCCAAGCAAGCCTATTCACCATAGCCTTCAATTCTGCCATCCTTTCTTCCATGTTGATTGCACCAATTGTCATCACCGGCATGATGACAATCTAGGTAGATTTAATCTCAACTTGTGAGAAGATAGATTCTTTTGCAGAGATTGGGGAAGAGTCTTCACTGGAGTAATCGTGGTCTTCAAAGCCTTCAAATGGGAAATGGGTTTGTGCAAGTGTTGAATTCATCCATCCCACGAGGTGTAGTCTTCACTGAGTTGAAGATAATCAAAGTTGGCTTTCACAAGTGAATATCCCTTGGAGGTGCCCCCAGTATGGTAGATTCAACATCTTGACTCTTTTGCAACTGACTTGATGCATTCACCATTCCAACACAGTAGATACAGCAACGGTGACAATTGTCGCGAAGACTTTTGCTAGAAGCTCGAGTCCTCCTCATCTTTAAGAGTTGAGAGACAACTTTCTTGGGTGTCATCGCATCGCTTGAATCGAAGCTTGAACTTGACTTCTTGGAGAACAAGATGAGAGACAAAGTGGTCCCACGGAGTGTGCCAAATTTGTAAATACAAATTTTTAATCTAAAATTTAATAAGATAGAAAATTGAGAAACAAATTAATTCGTATTAATATTTGGATGTATGCGAGTAAAATCTCTATATTAAAATGCAAAATGATGATCCTCTAATTTGGCCTCCTTGAGACTTGGATGAGCTGAGGGCGTGGACGCTTTATCTCGATTTCGGATTCACATTTAGCTTAAGAACTCATGTAGTAGGTCTTAAGTTGAAGGTCTTGAAAGGTTGATTGTTGATTGTAGTTCTTTAGGTTCTTGGATACAAGGGCTTGATATCAATCGATGAACTAGACGAAAAAAACGATTGCAATCTTTGACATGAAGAATAGAAGTTTTTGAACTAGTCAACGTTGGTCTTTGTCACTTGTAGTTGGAGAACGTCTATAGTTCGATCTTCTGAAGGCTTTGCATGTCTAGTTAAAGAATTTTGTAACAGTTCTTGATCATGACGTGGTAGAGACTTGGAGTTTTTGCAGACATTCATACTTGACGCTTGGTAGTTACAGGTCGTTTGCAGCTTAATTTTTCTAGAGCTCTAGGAATGCAGAATGTCTAATGTCTAGTGCGAAATCTAGAGTCTTGAATGCAGAATTGATAGGGTCGCAAGCGCACGGTGTACGGTGTAGCACGTCAAGGTTGATTCCATAGGGACTCAATTAGCAGCGCGGTAAACTAGCACTCTATGTGATTGCTAAGCCAATCGGGTTTTAGGTTTTGGAAAAGGTTTAATAACTAATCAAACTAATAAAGCAGGGAAATCAATCAAAGGTTCAATCAAGAGAGAAAGACTTCTAGGGAAATGTTAACCTAACAACGAGTTTGACACTTAAAACCTAGCTTGCACAATCATCCATTTAAGAATGAATCAAGAACGAAAACCATAAGAACTCTACTGGTCTTTCGATGCTAATAGAATTACCTCAATTAACCTAAATTACAACTTTCGTATGCTTTTCAAGTTAATCAAAGTTGAAGGTCTCAAATATTCTAGTTATCAAAATGTTCCCTAGTTTGCTATTCTTTTGTCAAATTTTACAAAACTAGGTAGAAATGTTGGTAATCAAATTATCCTAATTCACCTTTCAGTACTTCTCAGGCTAATCTCAAATCATGAGTATTCGAGCGCTCAAAGAACACACATGAACATGGAAAACACAATCTTCTATTGATTCAGGCAAGAATTCATGCATAAACTAAAACATTCAATCAAACTACATTGTTTTGGGTTGCAAAACCCTAGAATTCAAGAAATCTACTCACTTATATTCAAAGAAAACACGAAACAAGTTCCAATCATCAAAACCAAATCTCAAAACAAAGAAGGAATACAAAAAGAAAGAACAAACTGCGAAGAATACGTCCCGATTGAGTCTTTCGATCCCGGGGTGGAACTTTCTTTGCAAACGTCGCTACTTTCTTCTCAAATCTTGATCCTTGTTTCTCTTGACTCGATTTGATCTTGAATCTTGATGGATTTAAGAAAGAGGAGTAGTATGGAAGTATTAGGTCTCTGTTTCTCTCCTTGACGTCCCTAGAACGAAGGAAGAATGATAGATTAATAAAAATAACCGCAACTGGCTATCTTTTTCTATTCGCTGGAACAGAACGGCGCGACCCGGCCGAGGATGCCACGGGGTCCGTACAAGTCCGTACGGTCCGTGGTGTCCGTACAAGTCCATACTACGTACCGTGGACTCACCACGGGCTGACCGTGGTGGCCTCTAGCCATGGAGGTCTTGCTCCGTTCCGTCCCAAATTCATGCCATGGTCTGGTTTTAACGAGTAGAGGCCCGTGGTGTGTCCATTCTTATCAAGTGTTGAGGAATTGTTGGTGTTTTGGTCTCAAATCCTACAAATTTGCATCAAAAACAACCACATTAAGCGTAATAGGGAAATTGGAATATAAATAAAGATTTACAATCAAAGTTTTCCCTAATTCACTGTCAAAATCCCCTAAAAACAAAGTCATAAAAAGCATTTATCAAGAATCTAAGTGCTCTGTTTCCAATGGCAAAATGTCAAGGGCAGGGGGAATAGGGATGGCAACGGGGCGGGGGGGTGCAGGGGGTATATTTCCCGTCCCCATCCCCGCACTGGCACCCCACCCCCATCTTTGCTCCATTACCTATTGCGAGTGGAAAATCTTCCCCCATCCCCATCCCCTGCGGGGATGAGACTAAAACAAAAACTTGTTCGGTTGTAATTTTTAGTGGTTTTTAGGTAAGGGTTGTCGGTCCACGAGGATGGGTGTTTAGGCTTGATTTGGGGAATCGATATGTGTTTGGGATTTTTCTCAATGCAGAAAGCGGTAAATTATGTAAATAAAGAAATTAAATCTAACCTAGGCATCAATCAAAGAAAGCAATAAAGATGAAAGCAATTAAAAAGCTAGAAATAGGAAAACAATAAAAAGCATGAACAATGAAATTAGGGACAAGAATTATACCTTCGATGACCAAAGCACTAAATCTTCACTTGTAATTTCCCCCGAACACACAAGAAATGTGCATTGGATTACCAAGGATCTCCCAAATTCTCACTAGTAAGTAGAATTGGTAACCCTTGACCCTCTCCTCCCCCCCCCCCCCCACTAAAAGTGGATTTGTGGTGAGATTAACCCTAGAAAGCTTTGAAATCAAGACATCAATGGAGATTAGAGAGAAGGAGAGAAAGAGAGAAAGAGAGAAAGCTACGGAAACTTTGCTTAAATTGAGAAAGTTTGAAAAAGTTTGAATACAAATGCAAGAAATCAAAGAAAGTTTGAAGAACAATTGAAAACTTGAAGAACAATTAAAGAAGGCAAGTAAATCTAATCTAACCTAATTCCACTCCTAAACTACCTAGGCTCCTTGATAAAAGTGCTGAATACAAGTGGGTATTTATAGAAGAAGGAAATTACAACCCCTAAACCCTAGGATTTTAATCGCAGCAGAGCGCAGCATTTCCGCAGCTCGGTCGGTCGTGGGCGAGTCGCCAATGGTCGCGGGCGAGTCAGCCTACTGCCCATCGTCAACTGTCGTGTATTCTCCAGACGTCGCGGGCGCGATCACAGAGGTCGCGGCGCGCGACCTATTAGTGACTCGGGCGAGTCACCGCTTGACTCGAGCGAGTCGACAATCTGTCCGAGACACATCCTTCTCTCAGCAACACGTTGCGGGCGCGACGGCTGGGGTCGCGGGCGCGACCCTCTGCTGCTCGGCTGGTGTTGGCGCGGCAGTCAGTAGTCACGGGAACGACCTCCTCTGACTCAGGTGCGACCTTTATCTGCTCATATTGCCCTGTTTTGCGCCAGAAAATGGAAATGGACTTCCGGGTTGGTTTCGTCTCGGGTCTCGACTCGGGTTGACTTGGTTTGACTCGGGAAATCGCTCGGGATTCCCTAAAACCCTCAATTAAGCCCAAACTTCTTCTAACTCCTTATTTTCCTACAAAACACAAAATCACTATATCTAATATATATACAAGAGGCTAAAATAAACACAAACACCCATCCTCGTGGACCGACAACCCTTACCTAAAAACCACTAAAAATTACAACCGAACAAGTGAGATTGAGGAATTATGGTTAGAGAGAATAAATTATTTATATACGCTTAGAGTTTTTGATTAACTAAAATTACAAATTACCCAAAATTATACATATAAATTTAATGTAGGAAGGTTATTTTTGTATTTTAAAAGAAATTAAGGACGGGGATGGGGAATATGTGGTGGGTAATTTTCTTGAGTGGGTAAACGGGGACAGAAAAATTATTTGTCCCCATCCCCGCCCCATTCCCACGCGGGGATTTAATTCTTTGCTCCATCCCCATCCCCGTCTCCATCGGAAGTGAGGATTTTTCCCCAGAGCGGGGTGGAGCCTTGGCGAGTACGGGGATTCTCTGCCCCACTATCATCTCTAGGGGGGAATGTGGGGAGGACCAACCTTGGAGACTTAGGGTTTGAGTTGAGCTTTGAGTCTGAATCCAAATCAATTAATTATTCTTTCAATTTTAAAGAAGAAATCATTATCATTTTCTGCATCACTTTTGACATTTAATAGCTTTTGATTGACCAAAATATAATGTTGACGAGGAGTCAATTTGACATATGAAAATTTGTAATTTTTTTCTTTTTTAATAGAAAAGAGTATTTGTATTAAGAATCAAATGCAATACATAATCATCTGCCACTAGATCATGGATCAAGCCTGGTCCCTCATTCCACCAGACCCGGCGGCCTAGCTCAAAAGGCTGGAGGTGGGCGAGGCGTGAGCCACTCTGTTGCCCCCTCTATGAATAAAATTGAACGAACAAGAATTAAAACTTCTTGCTAAAGCTAAAATTTCTTCTAGTATCAATCCTAACTCTTTATTTGGGATAAATCTACTTCTCAGCTTTGCTATGATGGCCATGATCCCCCTCTATGATCACCTTTTGGCCTCTCTATTCTCTTGCTAGCTTCAAGGCTAACACTACCGCCTTCGCTTCTGCCCATTCCGGACCACTCGCCTCAGCCCATTGCTCGATGCCCCCAATCATCACCATCCCCTGATTGTCTCTCTCGCTACTACCGCCACTCCTGAGCCCCACTCTCCCATTTGGGCGTCGTCCACATTTATCTTTAACACCCCCACAACTGGAGGTGTCCAAGAGCTCTGTGCAGTCATGCTTGGGCTCCCCACCGTGATCTTCAAGGCTCGGTACTCATTGACAAACTCCTTTGTCTTTCTCACCACCTCCATCGGATTACCCCCTCTACCTCCACGGACCAATGTGTTTCTTCGGTTCTATATAGCCCAGGCGATACTGATGTAGTCACCCCATTCTTCCTCCCCTTTCTCCATGAGAGCTTCCATATTATTAAAGATTGACCTCCCCTCCTTGCGCCACAAGTCAACCTCGATACCGCTCAACCACCAAATTTTCTCGGCTGCCCCACACTGGAATAGAGCGTGTTGTGTGGTTTCAATGTCTTCCCCACACAACTCACACACTCCACTCACCGAGGGTATGCGATGATTGATCGCTGCCTTTACTGGGAGTGCTCCCACAATGGTTCTCCATAAGAATATCTTGATTCTTGGAGGTATGTTGAGAGCCCAAGCTCTCTTCCAAAAGCCTTTTAAACCCCTCGGGTCGCTAGTAGTTGACTCTCCTCATTCTTCCACAGTCGGATCATATGATATATTGACTTCACTAAAGCATTCTCATCTGAGGTGTAGTGCCATGTTAGCTTATCCTCTGGCCATGAGCTACAAAGTGGGATTCTTTTGATAGGTGTCGCATCCACTTCTAGAAAGATATTGTCCACCATGTATGTTCTCCACACTCCCCCTTCCTAGTCGATGAGGTCCCCCACTCGGAGTAGGGCACACTCTGGTTTGATGGGAGTGATGACCTTGAAGGATGATGGTCTCGGGATCCATCTCGACTCCCAAATGTTGAGCGTCATGCCATCTCCTACAACCCAATGGACCCCTTTCTTTATGACCTACAATACTCCCTGCAAGCTTTTCCAGATGTAACTCGTATTTATATGCTCTTGTGCATCAAGGATACCCCCATAGCTGAAGTACTTGGCCTTGAGAACCTTATATGACAGTGAGTTCGGATTGTTCAGTAGTCTCCAAACCTGTCTAGCTAGTAGGGCCTCATTAAAGTTTCCGAAATCCCGGAATCCCAGGCCTCCATTCTCTTTACTATCACATAATCTGTCCTGGCCAACCCAATGAATTTTGCGCCCGTTCTCCTTCGCGCACCACCAATATCTGTTGACAACTCTTTGAATGTCTTCACAAAATGAGGTTAGGAGCTTAAACACACTCATGGCATAGGTCGGTATAGCTTGGGCCACAACCTTTATGAGGACTTTCCTCCCCGCCCATGACAAGTTCCGCCCCATCCACCCCTTGAGTTTTTTCACCACTCTATCTTTTATGCCAGCAAACGCCTTTTGCTTCGAGCGTCCAATATATGTCGGGAGTTCGAGGTATTTTTCGTGAGACAGTACTTCCCTCATGTTCGAGGGAAATCAGGATCACGTCCCGGCGGCTTTGAGGGACTCCCTTGCTCAACATCACGCTGGATTTAGCGTAGTTGACCTTTTGCCCCGATGCATGTTCATAGTCTTGTAGCAATTTTTTCAAGTGATGGGTCTGCTGCTCACTTGCTTTCGCAAAAGCAATAGAGTCATGTACGAATAGCAAGCGTGAGACCATTGGGGCTTTGCGGCATACCTCAATACCCCTCAAGTCCCTTTGTGCTGTAGCCTTGGACAGCAAGCATGACAGCGCCTCTGCCTGAACAAAAATAAGTATGACCATATCGGGTCGCCCTGCCTTAGACCTCTGCTTGGTTTAACAAAGCCACACACCTCGCCATTAATAACGAAGGAAAAGGTAGCCGACTCTACACAGTTCATCACGAGCTTCAACCAGCTCTATGCAAACCCCATTCTTAGCAAAAACTATCTCAGAAAACACCATTCCACTCTGTCATAAGCCTTCGCCATGTCTAGCTTAGCTGCCATATTCCCAGTTTTTGCCTGATTATTTCTCATAGCATGAAAGATTTCAAACGCTACTAGAATATTATCTGAAATATTGCGCCCTGGGGTGAAGGCGCTCTGATTAGGGGAAACAATAGACAATAAAGACTTTAATCTATTCGTGATTATCTTCGTCACAAGTTTGTAGCAGACATTACAAAGACTGATCGGACGAAAATCAGCAACTTGCTCCGGCTTGCTTTTCTTCGGGATTAGAACCACATGGGTGTGGTCGAGCTTCTCCAGAAGCTCCCTTCCATTCAAAACCTGTAACACTGCCTCTGTGACGTCATCCCCAACAATCCCTCAGTACCTCTGATAGAATAGTGGGTTCAAGCCATCCGGGCTCGGTGCCTTACTGGGTGCATCGCTTAAAGTGCTTCATAGACCTCCTCCTTAGTGTATGCTTTGGACAACTCATCGTTCATGGCATCCGGCACTTTGGGTTCAATTGTGTCAATGACCCGATCCATGTTCGTAGGCATATCCGATGTGAAGAGCTGCTCAAAGTAGGTCACAACTAATTGTTGTATGTTTTGCATGTCTGACTTGAGCTCTCCATCTTGATTCCTCAATGCCTCAATTGTGTTTGCTTTCTTGCGGCCATTGGCCCGTTGGTGAAACCAACTAGAATTCTTATCTCCATAGCTTAGGTATTGGACTCTAGATCTTTGCCACCACATTATCTCCTCCCTTTGTCTCCGTTCCCTCGTTTGACCAAGCAACTCCTTCCTAGCGCTCGGGCTATGCGTGTACTTCAGAGCGTTAGTGATGCATGTCAGCTCCTGTTGTACATGCCCGAACTCTTCCTGATTCCCAGCGCTGAAGTTCCTTCATGCAGTCTTTAATTTTTTGCTAGGCATTTATCCATGCTCGTCGTCCCTAGGCCCTCCCACGTATGCCGGATAACATTTGCACAGTTCTCATGTGTCGTCCACATTGCTTCAAAGCGTTTCCTTCTATTTCGCCATCTATGTTGATATGTGTTCAAACATTTGAGGATAATGGGCAAGTGATCTGATATGTCCACATCAAGGTGATGCACCACTGCAGCCGGGAACATCACTGACCATTTCGGTTGTGCACAGAACCGATCCAACACCTCCTCCACCGACTTCTCTCTGTTTTGGTCGTTCCACCAAGTGTATTTGTGCCCCGTGAACCCTAAATCAATTAAGCCGCAAGTCTCGAAGGTTTCTTGGAACGCTTCCAGGACTGAGTCGGGTTTTTGAGGCCCCCCCTTCTCAAAGTGGCACAAGATTTCATTAACGTCCCCTCAACTACCCAAGGCAGATTCGAGTGTAGCTTCAAGTCCAACAGCATATCACACGTTTTAAGTTTGTTCGACGTTTTCGGATATCTGTAGATGCCTGAAATCTCCACTCTTCCTCCATGTTTGCGCATCTCATCTTGACATCAATATGGTTGCTTGACATAGACAATAGGTCCACCTGAATGTTGTCTCTCCAACCCATTTCCAAGCCCCCCGATCACCCTCTGCAGTCCACTGCCACTCTCGTAAATCCTTCTCAATGGTTAATCAGAACTCCCATCTCCTTGTTGCTGAGCTTGGTCTCGAAGACAAAGACCAAGCTGGGCTTCTGCTCTCTCACTAGTCGGTGGAGATCCGTCAATGCTCGGGAGTTGCCCAGCCCCCGACAGTTTAGGCATAATATACTTATTGATCTAAGCGGGGCTGGGACCCAACCTCCACCTCTAGGTTACGCATGAATGATGTACTGCCCCCCTTTTTTCCCTTCCTTCATGTCATTTTTCTCCCCATGCATGCCATGTCCTCCATCCGGGGATTTCCTCTTAAAGACTTCAGAGTTGACCTCGACTTCCATCTCACTGTCTACCAATACCATCATCCCTATGGTTCCCCTCTCATCTGTCTTGTCCCCAAATAACAGTTACTTCGCCCTCTTGTTTCTCCTACTTTATTTAAAAGCCATGATCAATTTTTTCTCTTCCTCCTTCTCTGCCTCCCATCCCCTTCACCTGACCTTGATCGGTGACACTCTGAGGCCCGGGCTGTAGAGCAAGCTATCCTCTCCAATCCCTTCTTCATACAGGTCACACCCTTTATACGTATGACCAAGTTTACCGCAACCGTAGCAAAAGTCCGACAATCTAACGTATTTCACGTCAAACCATGTTGGTTTCCCCGCGATTTTGGCCTTAATCCTTCTCCTCAACGGTTTGTTGATGTCGAGATCAACGCAAAAATTGAGGGATTTGTCTATTACGATTAAATTACTATCATCCACACTCACAAACTTCCCCATGGCATTCGCAAGGCATTTCGCAAACGCCTTGGTTTGTTTTATGCTGGGAACCTCATACACCTTTACCCAGAAACGGAGCATGTCGAACACTATGTCTGAATATTTTTTCTATCCCTGTAAGCTCTTTCAATAGTAAAGGACAACCATCGAAGGTCCATGGCCCTTCGTTCATCACCATCTTCTTGTCTGCGTTAGAGAAGAACTGAAATATAAAGAAGTTTTTATCCAGTTCTTTGATGATCACGCCCTTTGCTGGTTTCCATATGTTCTTTAACGTCGATTTCATTGCTCCTATGTTAAAAGGGTACTTAGTATGGAGTTTTCCGATCAGGCTCAACGCTATTTGCTCTGCCTTCTCCGCATCGACCTCCTCCTCAAACTCTACCACCTGTTCTTCCTCCTCTGTCAACGCCAACTTCTCAAACGCCTTCTCCACACCCTTCTCCATCTGCGTCATACTCCGGTCAGGCAATCCTTGGTTCATGCAAGGAGGCCTTGGTCGTCTGTCGTTGGTAACTCTCTCTCCCTACCGCCATCTGCCGAGGGACTTTTTCCCCTTCACACAACCCTAAGGCACTAGGGTTCGGAGGGATTTTTTATGAAAATTTGTAATTAACCAAATAAAAATAATTAATTTTCCACATGTAATTGGTTGACAAAATTTTGATTCCTACCGTCCTACGGTGAAGTTTGAACCGGGGGCCTGTGCTCTCACCGGGTCGCAGTCGCAGTCGCAGAGCAGCGCCAGCACTATTGCAGTAAGAGCAAGAGTAAGAGAGAGACGGAGAGAAAAAGGAGGGGGCAGATGAGATGAGGAGTTACAGACTAAACTGGAGTCGTCGTTGGAAAATGGCCGGCGCCAATTATGTCCTCCTGGTGGTTCTCCTCTTCCTGCAGTCGCCTTTGTTTAGCTCCGGGGCGATCCCTGGGCTTGATTCCTTCTTAACCCGCCAATTCCAGGTTGATCCACACGGCAGCAACGACACTCTCAACATCCTCTCATCACGCCTCAAATCCTCCATCTCAGCCTCACCCACTGACTCCGGCGATCGCATATCCTCCCTCCTTTCCCTCTCCCTTCCCGTCTCAATCCATGTCAAGCTCGTCGGCTCCTACTTCTCCTCCGACTCCCTCAAACTTCTCTCCTCCTTCATCTCCGCCTCCCTCTCCGATGATTCCTTCACCGTCATAACTCCCTTCCATAGTCAATCTCAACCCCAATCCCACCGTCTTACTCTCTCTCATTCTCTCCATCTTCATCCCTCTCTCGCATCTCCCTCTCTTTCCTCCTCTCTCTCTGCTGCACTTCAATCCGCCCTTAACTCCACCCCCTCTTCCCTCCGTTCCCCTCTCTCTTCCATTCATTACTCTGTCATCGATGATTTGATTGCCGCTGACTATCACAAGGAGACTCAGTCTGTGCATGGGGTTTATATTTATCTCATTCATTTAGGCCCCAGATCCAAACCCTATGCTTACACCTACTCATCACCTTCTGGCTCCGAGTCTTCCCCTGCTTTCACCAAGTGCTTGGGTACCATTTGGACGGGCAAAGGCAGGTACATCTGGGTTGATCTTGCTGCTGGTCCGGTTGACTATGGTCCGGCTTTATCTGGTGATGGGTTGGTCCCAAAGGGTGAGTTTCACCATCTTGCTGCTCTCCATGGAAAACCCAGGTCCCAAAAGGCCGTCCATGCTGACCTTGCATCCTTGGTTTACAGTGCTTATCAACTACTTGTTGTCCCTTCTTTGAGAATCCCTGTCCCCTTTGAGAATTCCCTTCTTGTTCAGTTTATTCATGTTTATCAGGGTAGTCTTCATAATGACGAGGGCAGTAAGTATGGGTTGGATTGGAAAATGATCGAAACAACCTTCCTTGATGAGGCAAATGACAAAGGCTTGTTGGTCGGGGATCAGTCTCTTAGTTTTAAAAAGTATGAGATTAAGTATGACGAGTGTGCTCTTTGTTCTTTTGCAATTTCTAAGTCAATTAGCTCATATACATCGAGGTTTCTGTTTGACAACTATACTTTGATTGTGAGTGAGTACGTGGACTCCAAGAAGTTGCATCAAATATTGTCGGATTCTGCTGAGGAGATTAAAAGGTTGGCTGGTGTTCATGAAGACGATGATTATGGACGGGTGCTTCCTGTGTATGTGTTTGATTTGGATTATAATATGTTGCTCATGCTTGATCGGTATCATCAGTCTGTTGCGTTCAAGGATATGGTGGTTGCTATCAGAACGAGGAATACTCAGACTGTGAGTGAGTACAGCTGCAACGGCCGTCATGTTTTCACTCAAACACGGGAGCTTGAAAGACCCCTTGTTGGCTCAATTTTGCAGAGTATGTGGGGAGTGTCCCCTACCCATTTGATATGGAGTCCGAGGCATAACAGCACTCTAGTTGACTATACCTGGAGTGTTGGCCAAACTCCATTTGGGCCTTTCTCGGATATTTCTTCCTTGTCTTTTGTGCAGAAGGATGCCGCTCGGAGAAACGTCCTCTTGACCTCGTTGAATTACAGTATTACCAGTGCTATAGATGTTCTTGAATCTGTCAAGGCACATGGCGGGTATCAAAAGCTACTCAAGGGGCATCAAAATGTTGAGTTTTCACAGAGATGGTTTCTGTTCAAGTACAAGCTGGATAAAATGATTTCTTCGTTATCCCATTGGGACTTCGAGCTGGCCTCCTATTACTTGAGATCATCAGATCATGATTTGTTTTCAATGCACTCGATTGTTTACCATGCATCGCAGGAGTTAGAGGCTTCACTTAATTGCTTCAAGGATCCTCCATTTCCGTGGGCTTCGGTCTCAATGTCTGCTGCAACTTTCATTCTTCTTTGCTATGTTTATGCCAAAAGAGACAAGTTTTTTAAGAACAAGAGAAAGCAGTTCTGAAATTTCTAGGTAGGAAGTGCACCTTGAGGAAAACGGAGTAATGTTTATCTGTAAGTGTTCACGCTAGCAGTTGGAAATCATTGTTCAGTCTGAACTAGATTTGTATTTCAGTTGAAACATTTTTTGTTACTGCGAATAGTTCCCCATAACAACATTTTACCTCTCAGTTTTGTCTTGTGTATACTTTAGCTTCCTTCTTTTCCTTCTGTATTTGAGGCTTTAGTGGAAAGCTAGTTGGCCATGTATCAAGATGCTTATATATGGTCTATAAACTGTCTTTGTGACCATCTTTAATCCATTGCCCACTGGCCCTGATTCACTGGATGTAGGATGCTTGGTCTTGCTTCGTTTTTACCTCGAAGAAACACTTAAATTGTGGTCTCATAGTTTCCGTAGATTTATCTCTGTAAAATGTTTGAGCACCACCTAACTGTGGCATCTTCATGCAGTTGAATGAATTTCATTGGTTGATGTATGTATGTATGTATGTATGTATGTTTGTGAATGTCCTTGTAACTGCTGTCAACACGTCAGTGCTGACTCTGAGTCCATAGATCTTGGATGTTGTATGTTCTTTTCAAAATAGATACCAAACTTTGGTCTAAGTAGTTTTCATAGCATGCCCTTTAAGAAATATGCTAGACCCCAACTTGAATAGCTTTGTCTTATTGTTCTGTGGGCTCTGCGCCTCAGCCTAATTCAAATCATTGAATAGCTTTGTCTTATTGTGAATAGCTTTGTCTGTCTCTGGTGTTCTTCGGGTTTATCACTGAAATTTTTGCTTAAGTCTCCCCCTTGTACCATAGCGAGCACTGTCTCGTAAGTTCGATGCAAATATGGGCATCATTTACCATGGATTATGGAGTCCATCTATCGCCATAACTTTTTTCTCAGCTCCTGGTCCCATTCACACTTGAAGCATTGAACTTCTGTTGCACTTAAAGCTATTGATGGATTTCAAAATGAGTGGTTTTTCTCTGATATTCATCAGTAATGTATTGTGCTGGACAGTCTCTGACCTACTAGAATTTCATTAGGAAATGCATTGAAGGAAATAGACGTCATGTTTCTCTGTAAGTGCTGGTTAGCATGTTGGAAAACCTTGCTCAGTCTGAACTTGGTTTGTATTTCAGTTGAAACATTTTTATGGGAGCAATTCTCCGAGTTAATACTGCATCTTGGCTTTGTCTTATGTATACCTTTTCCCTTGATTTCCCCGCTGAATTTGAGGCTTTGATGATGTGTTATGTGGTCATGTATCCAGATGCTGATATCATTACTTAAAAGGGCATGCCTGCTCGAGGTGAGACTCATCAAAATAGCCCATAGAATGTGCGCCTTTTTGTGCCTTTTAGATCATAGTGAAAGACAATATAATAAAGGATCTTTTTGCTGTGGGAATGGGTTTCATGCCAAGTATATGAAGTTCTCCTCACGTTCAAAAGGCTCACACCTTTTTGCCTTGGATGTATAAGTATCTGTCTTTGTTGATGATAGCAGTTTCAACTTTCAAGACACATACTATATGTCATTCCTCACATTCACATATAACACCCCCCCCCCCCCTCATCTGACCCAGTGATAGTGATACTAAATATGAAGATAACTTCATTGGATATCTAAAGGTTCCTGACTGGAGTCTGTTTTATAACATATTGGCATCTTGCCTTTAAGTTCCATTTTCCCTCGTAGGAAGCCCAGTAACTGTAGGGCATATATTACTATGTTTTTGGTGGTCTTCATCTTGGACGTTGGCATCCTCAGCTACTCGCCTGTGGCCCCTGAGATACTCTCAGATTGTTACATGCTTGCCAAATGCTGTTTGTTTTATGTAAGTATTGTTGATCTTGGATTGTGGAAGTCTACATGTAAGTGTAATTTTCTTCAGATGATTCATACTTGCAAGAACTGTCTCTCTCCCCCCCCCCCCCCTCCCTTTTTATGTTTTCCCCTTTTCTGGTGGTTCTTTCTTTAGGGGATGGGTGAAGAGACTGAGGGGAGAAAGGTTAATGAAACAGGAACATTGAATTCTTGCCATGCTTTCAGCTGCAGATGAGGGATTTTGCATAATACTTGTTAGTAATCTATTGTGCAGGCAATCTTAATTGCTAATAACTTACAAATTTATTTATTCTCCAAGTGTTCTATCCTGTCCATGATTTGTTATGTTCTGTTTGTGGATCTCTTTAGAAACAACTTTCTAGCTGAACTGGATAAGTTTTTCGTGAATTTGTAGCATCTTTTTACCCTGTCCTGACAGGATTTACACTATGTGGTGGGTTGATCGTTATTATTTTACTCCTATCCGTACATCCTGTCTCACGAAAAACTAAAAGGAAATGTTGAATGCAGTTGTTCTATGTTTCAAATCCTGGGTATAGAAAACTTTATGGTGTTTAGTATTGTGTGCATACTAGTGGCCCAAATTTCTGGTACAGTTGTCATTTTGGTGTTTATCACTTGATTAATATGTAGCCATGTAGGAACGCTCTACCTTTCTGCTGTATAAACCACTAGATTGGTGATCCATTTTGCTTGATTCTCATGCTTGGCTTGCTTTAACAGCTAAATTTGACCAGCATTTGCCGATCTACATCACCATGCATTTGGACAGCAATGAACCTTTCACAGTACAGATGGAGGCTTGTCCATTCTCACGATGGCAACTACCCAAGATAATGCATGCCATCTTTGAAGGATAGACTTTTGGAGGATCTAACTCAAGTAAGCAAATACTCTCAAAGATATTAGGAAATTGTAAGCAACGTTGTCTTGCCTCCATGCCAATGTAAATGGTACATTAATGGAATGATAAGTGTTTGGACTTGACTTTGAAAAAACTTTGTTCGAGGTGTGTTGCTTTACATTTCTTCAAATTTCGTTCCTGGGTATCACAATTTCAGTTCTGTCCTGATTTTTTAAATATTTTTGTTACTTTCTTTTCATTTCAATCCTAGAAATCTCAATTTGATATGTTCAAATATATGAAGAATGTGCTCTACATAAGCATCCATAATCTTTATCTGCAGAACAAACACTTTTGTAGCTGTAGGTTACTTTCTTTTATGTTGAACAGATGATGTTGTGCTTATAAAAATGCAAAAGTTCTGGACAGCCAATGAAGTAGATTTTGTTTGCATTCATCCCTGGTGATCTGACAATTGGGATCACTAGTCGATAACAGTTGACCAGAACTACTATTTTTCTCTTTTGTTCGTGTAATGAATGGACAACCGTTGCAACTATAACTAAACTATTCTAGATGGAGCATATTCCTTTTACTAACTACGTGGAATTCTCTCGTTCTAGCTAGTTTGTTGAAGTAGCATGCTTTTCTCTTCCAGGTGGAACTAACTTGAGCATTTTTGGATCATAACTAATTCCAAAAATGCCGAGAAAAAGATAATAGTTGATAACTAGCCGTCTAGCACTTCCTGCCTTCTATGCACCTGAGAAAACCAGCAAATCGAGTAAGCCTCCTAACATAAGGTCCGGGTTTGGATTTGATGAATGCCTTCTTGAAAGGCTTCTTCTTCAAGGGCTCCCCTGATTGAATGAAATAGGCTCCATCCATGAAAAAGTCTTTCTCTGATCTCCATTGCCACTTCTTCCATTCCTCTTCTGATGCAAAGTTTCTGTGGGTAATCTACATTGTATTGAAAAAAAATACATGCATGATGAGTAGACAAAAATAGGACTGTGATGCTTATGCTTATGGTGTTGATTAGATTAGGATAGGATACCAGCTTAGCATTGGGATCTGGTGGGGCAATATATCGGTTGCCATTACTGATGATTGTGGGGTGTGATGAACCACCGATGGCGTACATGAGCCAATGTGTGTAGTCATTGTTGACAACATGGAAGAAACCAAACCTGCATCTGGGCATCCTTTGGATGAGTCCCTTTCCAAAGTGGTTGAAAGCAATGGTTATTTGCATGATCTCATCAGCCGGGTCACTGTCACTGGCTCCAAACAAGAACACCTGCATGCAATTGTTGACACTCGGGATTATAAGTAACCAAGCTGGGTGTTTATCTGTGGCAGAGACAGTAAAGTAGTTTGGCTGCAGATAAATGTATGGTGTTACTGACATGGTCATGGCGAGCCAAATGGACATTGGAAATGGTAATGCCAGTGGAACCTTTGACAATGTCGATCATGCCATCTCGACAATTCCACATAGAAATATGGTCGATCCAAACGTTGGAGGCAGCAAAGAGACCTATACAATCGCCATCATCGATACCCCTTATCCCCACATGTTCAGCTGTGTCTCGCATATTCCCTCCTTTCCCAGGGCTAATGTCATGAACCTTTATGTTGTGGATTATCACATTCTGCGCAAACTGAACCGTGATCCCAGCTCCTCCTGTGTAAATTCAATCTAATTTGGGCATATTGAAGGCTACTAAATATGTATAAATCGGATTGAAGTGGATGGATAGTCTGACCTGTGATCTCGATTTGGTGTCCACGTCCATCGATGGTCTTATTACTAGTGACCATCATCTCGTTCTGGAGTTTAATTTTCATGTCCTTGTCGAATATAATCCATAGAGGTTGAGGCTGAAGGCAGGCATAACGGAGGGTATTTGGCTTAGGGTTGACAACGTCATCATCTGATGGATCAGTGACCACATAATATTCCCCGGCAACTCCTCCGGTGGTGTTACGGCCAAATCCTTTCACACATTTTACCAACCTCTTACGATCCTTGGCCCAGTTCTCCTTGCATCTCCAACAACGGTCTATTGGGTTTTGAGCCTTGCATTCCCCCTTGTACTTGTGCCCTAGTCCCCTCCTTGTACTGTTTTTGTTTTCTCCATCTCCATCCCTATATTTTTGTTCATTATTCATTATTCATTATTCATTATCCATTCCCCGTTCTTTTATATGGCTGGGTGCGGTGCGAGGTGGTGCGGTGTGGAGAAAATTTGGTGGGTTGGGAAAATTTGTGATGGATTGTAATGGACTATGGTGGAATATGGAAAGTTTAATTTTTAATAAAAAGATAAATTAAATTAGAAAAAAGTAGATTGTGGTGGGTTGTGGCGGAATATGGAAAGTTGCGGTGCAGTGTCACACCGTAGCCTATGTTGTAAAATCCGGACCGGACCAGCCGGTCCAACCGGTTCAACAGTGAACTGGGAAGTTCACCGGTCCGATTCCAGGTTTAACTCGGATAACTGGTTCAACTGTAAAAATCCGCCAAAATCGGTTCAACCGGGCGGTTCACGGTCAGACCGGAATTTTGATAATTTAATTTAAAAAATTCCGGTTTTTGACTGGTTCAATCCAGTTTGACCGGTTCATGCCGATTTAATTATTTTAATTATTCTTGAAATATATGAAATTTTTTTTAATTCATGACCGATTTATGTCGGTTTTGACCGGTTTAACCGTGACTCGGGTCAATCGGTCTTATCTGGTTAAACCCGTCCGACCAGTTGAACCATTGATCCACTGGGTCAATCGGTTTGATGATCGATTCGGTTCTGCCAACATAGACCACAGCCTGCCAGCTGCATAAAAAAAGGGGGCCAACCTATTAACCAACAAGGTAATTTAAAAAGTAAGAAGAGGGAGTACTTACTTATTGACATGATAGTTGAATTGGTCAACAACTTCAGCAGGGTCATGGTGATAAGTCTGGAGAGCAGCATTGTAGGATTCATTAGATTTTCTTTGGAACCACTCTTGATCATGTACATGACTACTACCCTCTTGGGATGGAATGCTTGTCACTGCAATAGCTACAAATAACATCAAACCTACCATCTTTATTTTCATCCTTTTCAATCCTCCTTCAACCTTCCACTTTCATTAAAATCTCTCTAGTTCTTCTTCTTTTTTTCTTTTTTTTTTTAACTCTTCTTTTCCACTTTTTTTTTTATGGTAATATTGTTGTTATGAATCACTTTATATAATTTTTTTTCTTTATTTTTTTTTGATTTGTGTGTTACACAAGGCGGGCAAACTAGACCAAAATGATCGAATTGGCTAAGCAGTTGCCCGACCTTTGTTATGAAATTGCTCCTTTATTTTAGGAGAGTTTTTTTGTTTTTTTCTTTAATTTATTGATTTCTATGTTCCTCACAAGTATGGTCATTGTATATATAGGCAGCATAAGGTAACCTATAAATGGAGTTTAAAGAGAAAAAAAAGATGTACCATAATTTTCCTATTCTTTCGTTCCAATTCTATTGAATCTTGAATGATTTTTTAAGTTTTTCTTTCTAATTCAATGGCTAACTTTGGTATGAACTCATCACCACGTGCTAAACAACTCTCTTAAGTTTTAGGTTCTATAACTACCAAAAAACTTGACGTTCGTGTGATATCTCACTTTGTAAGTAAAATAAAATACATTATTATTAGTGTCAGTGGCGGATCTCGACCTTCTAATTAGGGCTGATTAGACCTGATCAATGGGTCAGAGACCGGCCCAGCCCGAAAAAATGCGGGTCAAGGTCACAAATTTAGAAGGTGACCCGGCCCTGCCTGAAAAAGTCGGGGCCCCGATGTATGGTCGGGTCGGGCTCGGTGACCCGGTCCGCAACCCGACTAGATATAATTTTTTTAAAAAAAAATCTTAGATTAAGTTTTAGTTTTTTTGTTACCGACCCGACTAAATAAATAAACAAAATGCATAAATTTTATGTTTTTTTAATTTTAAAAATCCTTTTTATATATTTATCAACCCGTTGACCCGACCCGTGACCCATAAAGTAAGAGATACCGCTTTGAACTTATACCTCCTTCCATAAAGTAAATTAAAAATAAATACTCCATTCTTTCCATTTTATTTGTCACATCAAGCATAATTTCAAAAAAAAAAAAAACCACCCTTCAATATTAATTTAGCTCATTGGAAAAATGAAAATGTTGAATAGAATGGTAAATAAGGAAAAAGTGAATAAAAAAGAAGAAAAGATGTAATTAATAAGGTTAATTTAATAAATTTGTAATTAATGTGTTATTGGAATCATAAAGTGACAGTTATTATAGGAAAAAAGAAAGTCAGTTAAAGTGACAAATAATATGGGAAAGAGGGATTAACACGCATAATTTCGAATTTTAGTTTTGGTGAAAAGAAAGCAACATGTGTTGGAACTTGTACTAAATTTAATATTGCACCCTTGCACGGCTACACCTAGACAATTGTGATCAACACATTTTCCTTTTTTTCTCTTTCAATATCATGTGAGGAGCCCAAAAAGAATAATTAAGGGTCTAGATTGATTATACTCACCTTCTCATCTCATAACATGATGTTAATTCTCTTGTAATGTGATGTTTATTACCGTATACCACGATGTGTCGAAGTTGATTTCTCTTATAACATAATGTTAATTACTGTACTCACTTATGCTCATTACCATACATCTTGATGATCATTTTCATATAAATTGACGTTCATTGCCATATACCGTGATGTTCATTTACCTTATAACATTATGTTGATTACCATATTCCTTAATGTTCAAACCAAATAGACATCATGGTCAACCCAAATAGACATCATGTTCAAATCAAGTGGACATCATGTTCAAGCGAAATGGACATCATGTGTAAATCAAACGGATATCAAGTTCAAAACAAATCGACATCATATTAAAATCAACATGGACATCATGTTCGAATTAAATTAACATCACCCCTTCATCTCCTTTCTCCCTCAATCTCCTTCTCAACCACACCAACACCTTAGCCCGACCTCACAGTGCCCCTCCTCTCAGCACCACCATTCACTGACGACCAACCATCGCACCACCGCTTCGCACCACCACCACCATCCCATCCAACCTTCGCACACAACCACCAGCGCCAACCCTTCTTGCCTATCCCAGCACCGGCGATGCTCCGCTACCATCACCTGCGGCAAATTCGTTCCTCGCACCACCACCACCATCCTATCTAGCCTTCACACACAACCACCAACGCCAACTTCCTCTCACCATTCCCAGCTCCGACGATGCCGTACTTCCATCACCTGTACCAAATTTGTTCCTCGCGACCCAACATTGGAAAATTCCACCGTCAACGCTATCCCATCACCGGCGAATTCCACCGTCATTCCTTGTGAGTTAGTTGGCTGGAAGGGTTCGGAATTACCGGCGAATTTCATTGAAAGAAGAGAGCGAGAAAGGGAAATTCCCAAAGTTGCTTTTAATTAAATGAGGCATCACGTGATGCCTTTATCTACGGCAAAAAAAAATCAAAAAGGATGAAATAATTACAGCCCATGATTCATGATCTAAGGGTCCATATTGTCCCTTTTCACCTTCTAAACTAAAAGCCCTTCTCATCCTATCCATTCCCACATATATATATGAGCATTAGGTTTGTGTGATCATATAAGCATTAGGTTTGTGTGAGCATGTGAGCATTGGGATTTTAGACCATTGGATCCTCAATCAATGGATGAGATAAAAAAGAGATTTTGTTGTTTTTTTAAATACTGTACACGTGACTTAGGAAATCAGAACCAAAAAAAAAGGGAAAGGAAATGGGTTTGCATGGGGAAGGTCTCAGCGTGCAAATAAGCATTTAATGAAGGAACTTTGGAAATCAAAACAAAAAGAGGAAAATAGATGGGTGCATGACAGCAACATAAGTTTGTAGGAAGAACAAGGGAGGAGGAAAAGCAGCAAAGAGGACATTATGTATTTTTATTCGTTTGTGAAGAGTGAGGGCATCCATCATTTTAGAGTGTGGACATTAAGTATTACCAAATAGAACATCACGCATGTAGACTGTGGACAGGGCAACCATTATGTAGTTTTTTTCATTTGTAAATAATGATGAGCGTCCAGTTTGGATTGTGGACATCGAATACTACTAAAGAGAACAATGCGCGTATGGACTGTGGACAACATGTTTCTTCATATGCATTATACCCAATCATGTGGGGGACTCAATTGGCGTGTACTTGATATATTTTTATTCATTTAATTGGCATGTGGGCACTCATCTCATGTGCGTGCACTTGATATATTTTTATTCATTTTTCAAGAGTGAGGGCATCCATCATTATAAGTTGTGGACATTAAAATATAACAGCAGTGGACATCAAGTTATATCAACATGGACATCAAGTATAAAAACATGGGACATCAAGTATTAACATTATTAACTCACAATACACTTATGCACATTAATACCTGGCTTTGAAATTACATGAAGTGGACATCCAGTTATGCTATGTGAACTTCAAGTATAAATTGTAAGGACTTTAGATTCATAGATCAGTACACAATGCATTGTAACATCAACCAAACTAGACATCCAAAAATAACAGTAGTGGATATCAAGCATTACCAACATATGGATATTAAGTACAATAGCAGAGGACATTAAGTATTACAACAGGGGACATCAAGAATTACATTATTGGCACACAATACACTCAAGCACAATAACAAGGGACATGAAGAATAACACCAGTGGACATCAAACATTATCGACATGGACATCAAGTACAATAGTAGGGGACATTAAGTGTTACAACAGGGGACATCAAGAATAACATTATTGACACACAATACACTCAAGCACAACAACGGACATTAAGAATAACAGCAGTGGGCATCAAGTATTATTAATATACATCCTACCCGAAACTCGCTCGAAACTGAAATACACCGCCTGTATTTACCCGAGCCTGAAATACCAACCTGTATTTACCTGAACTCGATATACTTCCTATGTATGAATAAAACTACAAATGAATAAATTAAAACTACATAATGTTCTTTTTAGTAATATTTGATGTCCACAATCCAAAATGAATGCCTATCATTATTTACAAATGAATAAAACTACATGATGAATGCCCTGTCCAGTGTCCACAGTTCACATGCGTGATGTTCTATTTGGTAATACTTAATGTCCACAGTCTAAAATGATGGGTGCTCTCACACTTCACAAACGAATAAAAATATATAATGTCCTCTTTGTTACTCTTTCACCACCCTTATTCTTCCTAGATCTTATGTTGTTGCCACATTTGTTTTCCTCTTTTTGTTTTGATTTCCTAAGTTCCTTCATTAAATGCTTATTTGCACGCTGAGACCTTCCCAATGCAAACCCATTTCCTTTCCTTTTTTTTTTTGTTGTTCTGATTTCCTAAGTCACGTGCACAATATTTTAAAAAACACAACAAAATCTCTTTTTTATCTCATCCATTGATTGAGGATCCAATGGTCTAAAATCCCAATGCTCACACAAACCCAATGCTCATATGATCACTTCCTATATATATATATATATATATATATATATATATATATGTGTGTGTGTGTGTGTGTGTGTGTGTGTAGGGAAGTTGGATTACAATAATCTCTACTTTTGCAAATTGGATGACAATAATCCCTACTTTAAATTTGTATATATATATATATATATATATATATATATATATATATATATATATATATATATACACATATAGGATAATTGGATTCTAATAATCCCTACTTTCATCAATTGGACAATGGTGGACCGTACTTTCATTTTGTATTCTGGTGGTCCAAAAAAAAAAAAATTGGATTGTAGTGGTACCAAATCCACCTGCACAATCTTCTTATTTTTTTCATTCCTACATTATAATGTTTTTGTTTTTTTCGTTCCTGCCCCTAGAAAGTTAATGAGTTGTAATTTCTAAAAGAAATTTTAAATTATTTTTTTGAGACTCCGAATAATTATTATGATTTTTTAAAAATAATAAAAGTGAAAAATCGTAAAAAATAGTAAATAAATGAAAAAAATGGGAGAAACGCTGTAAATTCATTAAAAATCATTGTAAAGTGTTATACTAAGTTTTGAATTCAATGCAACACAAAATCTATGATTCCCTCGAAAATATCCCACTACAATCCAATTTTATTTATTTTTTGGACCACCAAAATACAAAGTGAAAGTACGGTCCTCCATTGTCCAATTGGTGAAAGTAGAGATTATTAGAATCCAATTATCCTATATATATATATATATATATATATATATATATATATATATAGGGATATTGGATTCTAATAATCCCTACTATCACAAATTGTATGGCAATAATCCCCACTATCATTTTGGATTCTGGTGGTCCAAAAAAAAATAAAATTATATTGTAGTGGGACAAAATCGAGTGTATACGCTAAATATCATAGATTTTGTGTTGCATTTGATTCAAAACTTTGTATAACACTTTACCACGATTTTTAATGAATTTACAGCATTTCTCCCAATTTTTTTCAATTTTTTTTTTTCAATTTTTTATGATTTTTTCAATTTTATTCCTTTTAAAAAATCATAATAATTGCCCGGAATCTCAAAAAAATAATTTAAAAAATGTTTTAGTAACTATACTTTGTTATCTATCTAGGGGTAGGAACCAAAAAAACAAAAACAATATGGGGTAGGCATGGAAAAAATAAAAAGAATGTGGTGATGGATTTGGTACCACTACAATACAATTTTTTTTTTGGACCACCGGAATACAAATTTAAAGTAGGGATTATTGTCATCCAATTTGCAAAAGTAGGGATTATTAGAATCCAATTTCCTTATATATATATATATCCTTATATATATATATATATATATATATATAAGGAAATTGGATTCTAATAATCCCTACTTTTGCAAATTGGATGACAATAATCCCTATATATATATATATATATATATATAAGGAAATTGGATTCTAATAATCCCTACTTTTGCAAATTGGATGACAATAATCCCTACTTTAAATTTGTATTCCGGTGGTCCAAAAAAAAAATTGTATTGTAGTGGTACCAAATCCATCACCACATTCTTTTTATTTTTTTTAATGCCTACTCCATATTGTTTTTGTTTTTTTCGTTCTTGCCCCAGATAGGTAATGAAGTGTAGTTGCTAAAACATTTTTAAAATTATTTTTTTGAGAATCCGAGCAATTATTATGATTTTTTAAAAGTAATAAAATTGAAAAAATCATAAAAAAATAGAAAAGAAAATTTAAAAAAATTGGGAGAAATGTTGTAAATTCATTAAAAATCGTGTTAAAGTGTTATACAAAGTTTTGAATCAAATGAAACACAAAATCTATGATATTTAGGGTATAGTCTCGATTATGTCCCACTACAATACAATTTTTTTTTTGGATCACCAGAATACAAATTGAAAGTAGAGATTATTGCAATCCAATTTGCAAAAGTAGGGATTATTAGAATCCAATTTCCCTATATGTATGTATTGTAACGTCCCGAAAATTCGACTATGAAACGTCACAGTCAAACTAACGTTGACAGAAATTCAGCGGAAGACTTCACTTTTCAATCGGGCGTCACTGCCGTATCCCCGAAGGAATACAAGGCGAGAAGGAAAGCTACAACTATTTAACAACGGGAATGACAATTGAACAACCTTAGAATTCGGAATAAATATCCTTAACTTCAGGACTATCAAACTTTTAACACAATTCCAAAACTAAAACTCTAAACGTCCTCACTGCTAGTTCCCGTCCCCATCACATAGCTGATATCCACCTGAAAACAAAACATTTAGAAAAATGAGGGGAAATCTCAATAATGTCTACCCCTAACTGTCAAAACAGTTTTAAGTTCATTTCAATTCATTTGAGAGTCAAACCTTTCCGCAACTCATTTAAATCCCAACCAAGATATAAACAGAGTTCAGAAATAACAGAATTTTAAAACCAACAGTACAAACCTTCAACTCATAAAACACAACGTTCCAGAAATCTCAACTGACATTTCAATAATTCAGAATCAGACATCAAACATCAGAAATCAGAAATCAGAGTAATCGTTTCCTCAGAAAATAATCAGAATTTTATTATGCGACCGGGATTTGCCTATCCCCAGAATATCAGAACTCAGAACCTGGATGGCCAGTCCAGAACCAGAATAAATCTCAGAAACATATCGGGCATCCCCGATCTCTTGATAACTCCCCTGCAAGAACAGATCCTGGTCTTCGGGTGGTTACCCGTAGTATTATATCAGGGTCTCCCCTGATCTATTGATAACTCCCCTACACGAACAGATCATGGTCTTCGGGTCGTTACCCGCAACCTGCTTATGGTTTCACTTTGATTATTAGTATCTTATGAAGTTCAGACGTCAGACTTTTCAACAAAACCCAACCCAATTTCCAAAATCGACAGAATAAAATCTCAGAGTTTAAAACACTGTCACATTTTCCTCAACTCAGAAAAGAACTCTCAGACATCCAAATCAGACAGTCTAATTTTACAGAAAATCCCCTATGGGATGCATACTTCATAAAACATATTAATATCACAAAAACAGATTAAAGAGCATCCCAATGGGGATTAGAACATAGACATTACCTGGACAGCTTCTTTTTACTGCAACACATACACACGGGAGCTAACTATCGCGTCATCTCGCTCGGACCTAGAATTCGAATATAAACTTCTAAAATTAATACTTGATCTCTACGAAAGTTAGTTACGCACGAATTCCACTATATCCCAACCTTAGCCTTTAGTTAGTCACGCATTGGGCATAACTATTATAACACACCTTTTACTCGAAACAACACATTAAAACCATAACTCGATACTAATACTTTAATAATAATATTACGTAGGGTTTTTTAATATAACATTCATATAGCAACATGAAAACTTTATAAAAACTTTATAACAAATATATGAAACCTTTAATATCAAAATATATGAAACTTTGATACTAATAATAATAATAACACGAAACCTTATAATAATAATATTAAATTCAATGATTCATGAAAACTTACTAATAATAATAATACGAACTTACCAAACTTAATAATAACAATAATAATAATAATAATAATAATAATAATAATATGAAACTCAATAATTTATGAAAACTAAATAGTAAAATTACGAAACTAAATAAAAAAAATTACGAACTTAATCATAATTTATAATATGAACTTATTAAAACATAAAATAACAATATATGAATAACATAAATAAAACTTATAAAATAAGCAAATAATAATAATAATAATAATAATAATAATAATAATAATAATAAAATAAGTTAGAGTGATATATATATCGAAAATGATAAACATCTTGACACAATTAGGGTTAGGGTGTTTACGTAGGGTCTGTTGGGCAAGGCGGCGTGATCGGCGAGGCAGTCGTCAGGCGAGGGTGGCGGAGTCGTCGTGTGCTGCAGCGTCGGCCAGGAGGAGAAAGGAGAGGCTCGGTGCAGCTGGGTGGTGTTCGGGAAGGCAAAACAGTGCAGGGGGTTTATGGGGCAGGTTTTGTGGGTCCGGTTGGTGGCATCAGTTGGCGGGGTGAGGCTGCGGTGGTCAGGGAGGTCGCCGGAGTTACGGTGGTGGCTAGGGTGGTGTGATGGTGCAAAGTGGGGGTGCGTTGGTGGTACGGTGGTCGTGCGGTGGCGGTGTGGTGGCTGTGGTGGTGGTCGAAGCAGAGGGAGGAGGTTAGTTGGTGGTGTGTAGGTGATGCTGTGATGGTCGGAGGTTCTGGGCAGTAGCTTATGGAGGTTTTTGGGTGGTTTTGGTGGTGCTGTGGTGGTGACCGGAGAAGAGGGAGGAGGTGGGTGAGGTTGGTGGTGGTCGAGTGGTGTTGCATTGGGGGTTATATAGGAGAAGAAAAGGGAGGGGTGAGGTTTGCATGGGGGGGGGGTTTATCAGGCAGGGGGTCGGGTTTCATGCAACCGGGAGGGGGGATAATAGGGAAAATAAAGAGAGAAAGAGAAAGAGAAGGAGAATCCGAGAAAAAGAGGGAAAAAGAGAATGAAAAACTCGAGATAGTGCGGTGGGAGGTTCAAGGCAATGGGAGGGATCCTAGAGGGAGGAAATATGACCAAAAAAAATCTCAAACTGATCACAAATAAATTTAATCGTTATCCAAAAATTTTCTAACTGATATTTTTAAGACTCTAAAAATTTCAACGAACTTACCCGCGGTCCTGAAAGCTCCACATGTTATAGTATATAAAAAAAAATCACACGTCAGGAAATTTAACGGTAAACTTTAATAGAAATTTTCGGGGTTTTACATCATTACCCCCTTAAAAGAAGTTTCGTCCACGAAACTTAAACTCATACTTAGCGATTCCTCAAACGGAACCCAACGGTAGTTGTAACCAAAAACTCGAGGTTTTACATGTGTGTGTGTGTGTGTGTGTGTGTATATATATATATATATATATATATATATATATATATATATATATATATATAGGGTGAGAAGAGAGTTTGAGTGAGAATGTGAGAAGGATTAATATTGGCAATTAGATCAAGCATCAAGGGCTAGCTTTAATACATTGTTTTGTTTTTATTTTTTTGCTCAAAATTAGCAACCTCACGTGAGGTTTGAAGAAAAAAAAAAAACAGAGAAAGACAAATTGTTAATATATATTCAATTCATTCTAGTTCCCAGAAGCATGCCTTTTCATTCTTCCTCCTTCCCCCTTCTCCCTTTCTCTTTCTAAGCAGATTCAATTCTCCAATTTCAACTCCTTCATCCTTCCTCTTTTAAACTAGGAGATAGAAACGATCAACATTCAGATATGGGTTTGTCGATTTGCTCTTTTTTTTTCAAATTTGTAATCTCGATTTGCAACCGGGTTCGAATAGACCATATGTAATTTCAAGGTAAGTTGTAGATTTTCGTTTTTCTGGGTTGAAAAATTAGGTTTTAAAATGATTATTGAAGGAGAAGGCGGAGATGATGTGGGGGTTAAACAAATCAATAACACAAGGTATGTTTGATGGTTGGGTTGTGTTGGAAAAAATTAGGGTTTTGTTTTTTGTTTTTTTGTTTTTTACTTGTGAGTAATTCAGAATCGTATGTTAGTGATAGAAAGTTTCCGTTTTTTTTTTGTAAATTGGTTTTTGATGTCTTGTTCAACCCCAAAGGGGCATTACTGAAAAATGCATATTTGATGTCCATTTTGGTTGCACATGACGTCCAATTGGGTGGAACATGAAGTCCATTTGGTTTAATACTGATGTCCATCTAAGGTCTTTGTTTTGTCCATCTTGTAATCCCTGATGTCCTTGTAAAACATGATGTTCATTTTGAATTTAATATGATGTCTATTTGGTTTACACATGATGTCCATTTTGTTTGGACATTATTGTCCACTTGCTTTGAAGATAATATCCAATTGGTGTAAACATGATGTCCATTTGGTGTAAACATGATGTCTATTTAATGTAAACATGAAGTCCATTTGGTGTAAACATGACCATGTTTCATTTTCTAATTGCTTCCAGGCTCAATAGAATGTAAATGATGGATGTCACAAGTTGGCAAGGCAGAAGCGCAAGACAGATGGATGCTGAGATAGAATCCCTATTTCCTACCCCAGAATAAGCTGAAAGCTATCGTATTTTCAAAGGCTTCTCATTGGAATCGAAAAAGAACAATTGTCCTCCTCTGATGTTGGTGTTTCGCCGTACATTGATGATTAGAATTTTAGGTCATCCTCCTCATTGTCTCTAGTTATATGACATTTTGTAGGACCAAAATTGTGTAAAACAACAAACATATTGTCATGTACTTTTTGTGATACTTTTGATTCCCATTATGATTGATATTCATCGTCAGTTGTTGGTGATGTCCTTTCTGTTATAACAGATGTTCATTTCCGAATGCCTTGTTGTTCGTTTGTTTTCTTTTTTAGTTTTTCATTTTTGATGTTGATGGATGTTCAGTTGTTATTGTATACATAAATGGACACCATGTAATACACAAATGGACATTAATTCCAAATCAAATGGACTTGATGCAAAACACACATGGACCTCAAGTCCATTTTATATAATCCCTGATGTCCATCTGGTAAAATATTGGTGTCTATTTTTCAGCAACATATATGTCCATCTTGTGAGACATTGATGTTCACATTAAGAACTTTGTTGCCCGTTTTGTGAAAATTGGATGCCAATTTCCCATATCTAAATAACTGTATGAATTTGGATAGCCCCCCACTGTACTGCATGTCCAGAATATAATATTTGATGTTCTTGAAGATAATAATTTATGTTGTCAAAGACAATACATGATGTCCTCAAAATATATACTTAATGTCAATCCTACACTTTTGAAATCCCCCCAGTGCAACAATTGATGTTCTTCATTGTAATTACAATGTTCATTTTTGTATGACTTGATGTTCATTTCTTCTGAGTGACCTGATGTTCATTTTGAAAAAAAAAACTTTGGGGTCCATTTTAAAAAAACTTTGATGTCTTGTTCATATAACCCCTGATGTCCATCTTGTAAAACATTGGTGTGCATTTTTCAACAACTTAAGTGTCCATCTTGTAAAACAATGTTGTCCATTTTGAAGAACTTTGTTGTCAACTTGGATGTCCATTTCCCACATCTAAATAACTGTTCATTTTTGTATGAATTTGGATAGTCCCCCACTGTACTCCATCTCCAAGATATAAATATTTGATGTTCCTCAAGATAGTATTTGATGTTCTCAATGACAATACATGATTTCCCCAACATATATACTTAATATCCATCCTACACTTTTGATGTCCTCCAAGAGCAACAATTAATGTTCTTCATTGTAATTACCATGTTCATTTTTGTATGACTTGATGTTCATTCTTGAGTGACTTGATGTTCAATTTGAATAACTTTGGTGTCCATTTTGAAAAACTTTGATGTCCATTTTATATAATCTTTAATGTCTATCTTTTAAAACATTGGTCTCCATTTTCCAGCAGCTCAAATGTTGATCTTTTAAACAACATTGATGTCCATTTTGAAGAACTTTATTGTCTATTTTGAGCAACTTGGATGTCCATTTCGCACATCTAAACAAGTGTTTAGGCCCATTTGAATAAGTGTGGAACATCCTTGAATATATGGTGACTCCAAAACAGAGACCTCCTCAGACCCAACCACATCGTTTATGAGATGTGGTGGAGCTGGACTGCACTATTGTCTTGCTTCATTCCCAACGTTTGACATTTCCTCCACGATTGAAGTGACCACAACCAAAACACTCTGATCACCATTCGTGCCCTGACCTACACCCCTGTATGATCAACCCATAAACCAATTATACATATAGAATGGAAACAAAAAGACAAAACAAAGACTTAAGATGTACATCAGTATTAACCTAAATGGACTTCAAGTTCAAACCAATTGGACGTCATGTACAACCAAAATGGGCATCAAATATGCATTTTTCAGAAATGCCCCTTTGGGGTTGAACAAGACATGAAAACCCAATTTACAAAAAAAAAAAAACGGAAACTTTCTATCACTAACATACGATTCTGAATTACTCACAAATAATAAAAAAACAAAAAACAAAACCCTAATTTTTTCCAACACAACCCAACCATCAAACATACCTTGTGTTACTGATTTGTTCAACCCCACATCATCTCCGCCTTCTCCTTCAATAATCATTTAAAAACCTAATTTTTCAACCCAGAAAAACGAAAATCTACAACTTACCTTGAAATTATATATGGTCTATTCGAACCCGGTTGCAAATTAAGATTACAGATTTGAAAAAAAAAAGAGCAAATCGACAAACCCATATCTTAATGTTGATCGTTTCTATCTCCTAAGTTTAAAAGAGGAAGGATGAAGGAGTTGAAATTGGAGAATTGAATATGCTTAGAAAGAGGAAGGGAGAAGGGGGAAGGAGGAAGGAGGAAGGATGAAAAGGCATGCGTATGGGAACTAGAATGAATTGAATGCAAATTAACAATTTGTCTTTCTCTGTTTTTTTTTTTCTTCTTCAAACCTCACGTGAGTTGCTAATTTTGAGCAAAAAAAATAAAAGCAAAACAATGTATTAAAGCCAGCCCTTGATGCTTGATCTAATGACCAATATTAATCCTTCTCACATTCTCACCCAAACTCTCTTTTCACCCTATCTATTCCCATATATATATATATATATATATATATATATATATATATATATATATATATATATAGGAAAATTGGATTATAATAATCCCATATTTTATAAATTGGATGGCGATAATCCCTACTTTAAGTTTGTATTCTGGTGGTCCAAAAAAAAATGTATTGTAGTGGTACCAAATCCACCTCCACATTCTTTTTAATTTTTTCATTCCTACCCCATATTATTTTTATTTTTTTCGTTCCTGCCCCTAAAAAGGTAATGAATTGTAGTTTCTAAAACATTTTTTAAATTCTTTTTTTGAGACTCCGAGTAACTATTATGATTTTTAAAAGGAATAAAAGTTTTAAAAAATCGTAAAAAATAGTAAAAAAAAATTGAAACAAATTGGGAGAAACAATGTAAATTCATTAAAAATCATGGTAAAGTATTATACAAAGTTTTGAATCAAATGCAACACAAAGTCTATGATATTGAGGATATATTCTCGATGATGTTCCACTGCAATCCATTTTTTTTTAACCACCAGAATACAAATTGAAGTAGGGATTATCTCCATCCAATTTGCAAAATATGGGATTATTATAATCCAATTTTCCTATATGTATGTATGTATGTATGTGTGTGTGTGTGTGTGTGTGTGTATATATATATATATATATATATATATATATTTTATAGGGGAATGAAGCATGAATACCCAATGGATGATCATCAAATGTTTGTATATATGGACATCATTTCCAATCAACAAGAGCATTGAACAAAAACAACCAAAACAATGCTCACCACTTGATACTCCAACAAAAACAACCAAAGCAGTATGTAACACATCATAACATAACAAAATGAGTCCACTGAATACCAGCGCCAGTTACCCCATAAAAAAAATGAGGAAACACTAACACTCCAACAAAAATCAGGAATACCGCTCTGAGCAGTTCCTACTATCATGTGTTGTGACTTGATCACAGATCTTACACCTCCGTGCACTTGCTTTCTTCTCAACAACAACCTCTATTGGGTTTTTCGTTCGTCTTGCGTAAATATGTAGCCACTGTAGGAACCGGGGCGCCAAAATATGTCTCAAATCTGAAGACACGTTGAATAATGGCTGACTAATACTCAAACTCTCAAGCTTCTCGATGAGGGCGTTCGAATGGTCAACAATGCATAGCCTGCGTATCCTATAGCAGCATGCTCCAATACATGAGAATGACATAAAATTACTTGTGAATTTTTACATGTCAGATGAATTTTGAAAAGTTGGATATTCTGAAAGTGGAGCTACCTAATACTCCAAAAAGGGGGTCATTAATTGATCTAATGTGGAAAATGCCATGTAAATGGGACAAAGGATCTTTTGTGTAAATTGCGAGAGGCTATGTTTAATGTCTTCTTATGTGGTCGTTCACTAATTTCTGAATTTGGCGCTCTTTATATGTGATCCTATAAAATTGGATGAGCATCATATGTAACCCTTGATAATTATACACCAAAAATTTAACTCACTAAAAGTTGGTAATCATGGATCCCCACTCACCCTCCCCCCGAACCTCTTTTTTCTTTTTCCTTTGAGGTGCTAATTCTTGATTAACTTATGTGGTGGTTTCGAGTGCTTATTATAAAAATGGGTGTTGATGCAGGAATGACAAGGGTGAGACGTTGAATGCTTCATAGTATCACATGGTAAACCCAGTTACAAACTCAGTAGTGGGTGCTGGGGTGGCACACAACTTCTCAAGCAATGAGAACACCATCACCCTTAGTGCTCAAATTGTTATTGATCCTTTGACCAACTTGAAAGCGCGTATTAACAACTATGGGAAGGCAAGTGCACTGATCCAACACGAGTGGCGTCCCAAATCGCTCATCACCATATCAGCTGAGGCAAACACCAAGGTCATTGAGAAGTCTGCCAAGGTTGGTCTTGTGTTGGCTCTTAAACCTTGACCCTCCTTTCCCATCACTCTTGAGTCCCCTGAATTGCGGCGCATAATTGAATTTTCTTTCTTTTTGCTACTCCCATTATTATATGGGTTTTGGTTAGCAAATAAGTACAAGTCTCGTAACCTTTTGTCAACTCTTATCGTCTCCTTTATTTTGGGAAACCACCCTTGATTATGTGGTTGTTGGAGGACTATTCGAGTTTTTGAGGAGAGGTTGGAGTTATGTTTGCAAGTTTTGTCCCAATTTTTCCGGCATAATGACAAAAACCATTTTGATGGCCGTTTTACTGGTCCGGTCCCCCCCCCCCCCCCCATCATCCATATTTCTCAATTCAATAATTTGGGATTAAAAAGATTCGGCACAAGCTTCCAGTTATGTTCGATTGGGATTTGGAAATATATGCTTCTTGCAAGTTGAAACACCAATACACTTGCACTCAGTGTTGAAATGCTGATATACATGCACTTGGCTATGTGGTGTATAATTATTATCATACAACAATATTCGTAAGATATCCAAACATAACATATTCATGTCAATGATATTGCAATATAGTAACATGGTCATACGATTTACTATGGTTAAATGTTTAATACATGACTAGGAGTCTAGGAGTTAACTCACCCTGCCCATGGCCATTTGTTTGCAAAGCATCCTCATTGCCAAATCGGTGTTTTTAGCACACTAAAAGCTGGGCAAGTAAGTATTGGAGTATTGCTACAGTGCATGTGTACTGTGGTTAACAATAGCAATCTACGTATATAATGGCTTAGTGCTCACAAGTTAAAATGTTTAACGTGAATAACACATTTAAAAATGTAACTTTTAGTTTTCTTATGAGCAACGAACATGGTGTTCATGCATTTGCAACAGCCAAATGACGATCTATGTACCGCATGTATACAAGAGTTATCTACATATAATATAATGGCAATCTACATACATATAGTGTAGTATCACACTAATGGCAGTGAACATTTAAAATTTGAATAGACTTGATTGTTGTCATTTAATTCCTGCTCGGCTATCAGCCTCCACAAGTTATGGCTTTTAACCCTCACAAATTGTGATTAGATCCGACGACCCTCATGTCTTATCTCAAGATGCCCCCAGCCATTTTTGGTCAGCTAAACCTTTTCCCCACCCTTGCTGGCTATGTCTACAACAAGAAACAAACAATCCAAAATAATGTTTGAAGAATCTCCCAATATAATAATTACTCGAATCAAAGTTTAACTTTGCCAACTTTCACGAGTCATAATACTGGGTTGATTGTTGAAGTCTAAGCAAAGATAGACCAGCCGAGGATAATATCATAGGAAATCTAATATTACACAGAACAAAGAAAATGTGAATTACTTGCATCTGTTAATCACTGACCATTAGTTTGCCAATCATGTTGGCTCCTTGATTAAATTCATACAGTCATCCTGTTTAGAAATATAAACATGCTTGCAACTATTTTATATCATAATAATAAATTTGTGCTCAATAATAGTCAGCAGCATTGGATATTATAGCACTGTATTATCTTTTCAAAGCAAGCTTACCATATATTACATACCTACCAATCATGTGATAATAACAAACTCTTCCATTTTAGGATATGGAACAACTTTTCAGCTGGAAGGTGTACAAGTGTGGAGATATGAAAAAAGGTATGCTGGTCTCTCAAATGCAACAAGTCCGACCCTATCATTATATATATACAGATTTGCGTGCTTCTATAAATGGATTTCATCAATCCAGTCTTGATTAGTGTACCAATCTTGGTGGGATAAATAAGAAGACAGCACAGCAGATTAGATTCTTGAGGCCAAGAGCTTAGACTTTGTCTGAGGATGGTTCTTCGTCAGGGTTCTTCAGAAGTGCATCTCTGGTTGCCTCATCAACGGCAGGAAGAAGAGTTGGCTTCTTCCCAGGGTATAGCACATAATGTTGTACCATGAACAGGAGATCAAAGAAGATAGACACCTGTATCACAATTCATAATCCGGAAAGGAAAAAAACACACCAGTTAACCAAGAGGAAACGAGGTTTTGTTCTTCTCGTGGGTTATTACCCAGCCCTACCCAAATTTAACCATTTTCCCCGTGTTTCTAACACATTATTTTTCAACTTAACCTATCCAAGCTTGCTTTACCCAAACTTACCTTGTCCCTTTAAAAACCTGAGTGGTACACAAGAACATAATTCCTTGGGAAATAGGGTACATGTCAGTTATATCGAGTTTAGATAGATAAAAGAGGGGGGGACATACAAGTGACAGTAATGTCTTGCCGATGTTTCCATAGAAATTCACCCAGGAACCTGCATGCACAAATGATGTAGATGGTATATAACTTTGCTGTTTTGAAGAGGAATACGTCAAGGGGAAACACAGTTACAGTATGAAAACGTCAACTCACCTTGATCTATAGACTGTATAGCCATCTGCCCGTAATTGGTAACTCCCCCGAGAAAATCCAGCAAAATGTTTCCAATGCTAAACCCATCTGTGCTTTTCCTACAGAAGTTCATAACTGCCTGCATTCCAAAATCAGCATGACATGCTATTAGCTTTCTAAACTGAACCCATCAGATGATCAAAGTTGTTTCACATAGTAACAAGTACAAGTAAAGCAAGGAACTATGAGAGATTCTGAACTCTGTTTCTGTAGATTATCTGGTACAACAGAATGAATTGTAGTGGAAATTGTAACAAAAAATTATGGAGAAATGTCAGATCATTCTAGAAACCAAAATTTTCAGAGGCCAGCCATGGCATTTAGAGAGTTATCTATTACTGTTCAACATGATAAAGAACATCTGGGGAAAATGGTAAGAGATAATTGAAGAAGATAACTCTTACCTGGGGAATATATTTGATGACTGTCATGATGACTTGAATTGTGCTGCAACATTTCAGAGACAGACAAAAACCCAAATCAGCAAATGAATCATAACCAAGTACAAGCAGTAAAAAGTCACAATTTAGCAACAAAGAGACCAAAAAGTTACAGTATCTGAAAACATCAATGACAAGTTTCCAACGAATTAAGAATACAAGGTCCATTCAGATATTATACAAGATAATATGAAAAGGGAATCTTACTTGAAGACAGAGATAAGCCAAAGCCATGAATGGCTTGGCAAAGCAATGAACACACAAATTGCTGCAGCAGTCCACACAACAGAAACAATTGCCAGGGAAACCTTTGACACCTTCTGATTTCCGCGCTATACAGACATAATAATGCACCAAAAAATTACATCCAACAGCCAGCAGACATATAAAATGTAGAACATCAATCCATCATCTAATAAGAAGAAGAAGCCAGTACTTACTTCATAGATAAATATTTGGAACAATGTAAATGCGGTCAACAAAACGGCATGAATAGAAAAGGCAACATCATTTGCAGCCACGGGTATCATCTGCAATAGGGTTGGATTATCAGTACAAGGTAACTAATATATTTGGCAGATTGAGACAAGCTGGACAGAATCAAATGCTTATTTCTAACTCCAAATGAAGGGTGGCCCAAATTTTAAGCAACTTAAGAATTTAATTTCAGAAGACCAACAACAGTTTTGATGATTATGAAATCAAAAAATTTCCCAAGTGTTGAGATTAATTGAAAGATGATCAACTTAAAATTTCAGAAACAAGCAAAACTATTCTAAGTTCTTTGATGTTCTATTGTTAACATCAACCAGGATTAGGATGATCAGGAGACAGTTGACATGGATTTGGATCTAATAAGTTCATGTTGGTGATCAAATTTGAATGAAAGAGAAGTAATTTGATTGAAGTAAACAGAAATTAGATAAGAAGGGGGAGAGATACTGACCTCATTTTGGCCAAACTTCTCACGGTACTGGTTTTGTACAGCAGAGCTGAAGTAGAGGGTGGCGTTGTATATAAGATATGAACTATGCTTGGTCAAATTCAGGACTACAAAATCAAAATTCAAGCCTACCACACTGCAACCACGAAAAGCAATTATTGATGAACAATATATACCCAGAAAAAGAATGATAGCAAAGAAGAACAAATAAATTAAAAAGAGAAACCTTTTGCGGCGGTAATTGAGAATAACTTGAGGATAGAAGCTAATTGACCAAGAGAAGAAAGCGATCCATCCAAAAACTTCATAGGCTATCTCGAGTGGGAAAGAATTCCATTGAGAACCCATCTCTCAAACCAAATGAAAAAGAAATCCAAATACAGTTTGAGAAATATTTATGCGAAAGAGGAAAAGGGTATTTAAACAGATTAATAGAAGGGGATTCAGATTCTTAAGACCATATCCAATGGCATCCCTCAAGGGAGGGACACCACAAAAGACAAAAAAAAAAAGGAAAAAGAAAAAAAAAAGTGGGGGACGAGAACTCGTCCCTGGGACGAGAAAGGAAGAAAAAATGGAAGAGAGACGCGGGCTGGGGGCGTGGGCGTCACCCCCGCATTTTTGTGCCTGGCGCGTGCGCCACACGCGCGTTGGGGCGCGTCTGGCCCGGCGTCGTGTGGGGCCCGCCAAGCAGGGGTTTTTTTTTTTTCCCTTTTCTTTTCTTTCTCTTTTCCTTTTCCTTTTTCTTTTCTTTCTCTTTTCCTTTCTTTCTTTTCTATTTTTAACGGTAACTTTTTTTTTTTTAATTTGTAATTATAATTTTGTAATTTAAATAATTTAATTAATTATAAAAATTATAATTCAAATTTTTTAATGTTTTAATTATAAATATTAATTATAATTATTATAATTCAATTTTTTTAATGTTTTAATTATAAATATTATAATTCAAATTTTTTTAATGTTTTAATTTAATTAATTATAAATATTATAATTCAAATAATTTAATTGATTATAAATATTATAATTTTGTAATTTAAATAATTTAATTAATTATAAATATTATAATTACAAAAAAAGAAAACAATTGTAAAGGATACGAAATAACGGTTATATTCCAAGTAATTCTACTTTTTCCATTCTGGCTATATTCCAATCTGGCTACTTTTTCCAATTTATATTCCAACGGCTATATTCTAACGCCTATTTTTTGAAATAACATTGTCTATATATACAGCTTCATGTTTGTTGGCCATTCATCCCCCAATTCTCAACAATTCTCTCATTCTACTCAATTCATCTTATCATCTGTGAAACAATTTACTCGAGGCAAAGAAATGGATAGAAGATCTGGAAATAGCCAACAAAATTCTCCTACTTCAAACCCACAATATCCACAATATGGTAGCTATTACAATTATGATTTAAATGCGAATTACTACCATGATCTCTCCCAAACTTCAAACCCACAATATTTGTCTCAACCAAACCACCCCACATTTGTCCCTCCTCCGTCAGGGTCGTTCATTGGGATCTTTGAGACGATGGAAATGATGTGGTTCGGCTTGGATCTCAGAGCCAACCATTCGTTGTTGAAGACGGAGGCAACGAACTTAACAGAAGCGCTTCCATTCCAGCACGGCCCAGGAGAGCTAGAAAAGGTGCGGCGGAATGGACTGACTTGGAGGATGAAATTGTCATTAGCGCATGGTTAAATGTTAGCAAGGATCCAATAGTTGGTACTGGTCAGAAGAAAGATACATTCGAGAATAGGATGTATCAATACTTTTGTGAAGCGAAAGCAAATCGCCCAGATGTTCAGTGGCCAGATGGTAGAACACCATCAACCATGAAGGCCCGCTGGAAGAGGATTAGGGTGCCTGTGACAGACTTCTGTTGCGCATATGCAAGTGTCGTACGCCGCAACCCGAGTGGCTGCAGTGAGGCTGACTACATCAACCAAGCCAAGGAGACATACAAAACGTTGCATGATGGAAAGGCATTCACGCTTGACAAATGTTGGCAACTACTACGCAATGAGGAAAAGTGGAAGATGCACGTAATCGAAGAAGAGCAAAAGACGCAACACTTCACGAAAAGAACGAAGAACACAGCCAGTGGGGCGTACACAAGTTCGGGTTCTAATTCTCATTGTGTACGAATTGATGAGGACGAGGAAGAGCAACAGCAAACTCCAACCAGTCATCCACTTGGAAGGGATGCTTCGAAGAGGAAGGCGAAGGGTGTCGGAAAGGCTTCATCTTCTGAAAGTTTTGCTCCACCGGATGTTGTTCTTGAACAAATGAGTTCAATGTCAACACATGATGACAAAAAGGTGGAGGCACTTGCAAAGCTTGCAGAGTTGAGGGCGCAACAGCTGGAAGAGCAGAGAAATTACAACAATTTGAAGCAGAGAGAGTTGGATATGCAAACCGTTAATATGGATCTCTCACAGATTAAAGACGACGAACAAAGAGAAAACTTTGCAAAACTACAAAAAATGGCCTGGGAGCGACTATTCAAAACCTAGTGATGAAGCAAGAGCGACTATTAACTTTAATTATGCATTACTTTGTTTTTCTTTCTTTCTTGTCCGTTCTTGTTATTGTTATTATTGTTATTGTTATTTTTAATTAATTACGAGGTTTGCATTATGTGTGTTCTTTCTTTATTGTTATTTTTTCTCATTGTTATTTTGGGAATTTGAAATAATGCAGCAATGTATAGTCAATTCATATGCTGCATTGTATTGTCCAACCAAAATATCTTGAAATAATGCTGCCAAATTTGTCTTCATATGCTGCCAAATTTGAAATAATGCTGCATTGTATTGTCCAATCAGTGTATTGTCAAATTTGTCTGAAAAGTTGACATAATGGATCATTGTATAGTCAATTCATTCTGAAAAGCAAGCAATTATGTTGATTTCTGTCAAATATCTTCATGTATAGTCAATCCAGCACAAGTTATCACAATAATTCAATTTTTGAAATAATTTCACATTCCATTTGTGTATATATACTACAGCCAAGGAATACATATTGCACCAATAACAAACACTTTATTAAAAACACCTATCCCCAAACTAGATTCAAAGTAGTTATCCAAAAATATGTCTTACAATCCATTTGATAATGATCAAGTTCGTGAGCTTGATGCGGCCGTGTGAGGCCATTGAAGAAGAAGAGGTGCCTCAATGTCGACTTTCGGAGAACCTGTTGTTAGTGCAAGCGTATTATCCAAACCGGAGGCCAAGTAGTCCCAGCGTCCCTCCTACTGTCGTAGGAGACACATCCGTCGTGACCATGAAGAAGCGAATAACCGCTTGTACAACGACTACTTCTCCCAAAATCCAGGTTATACCGATGAAATGTTTCGGCGACGGTTTAGAATGGGCCGACACTTGTTCCTTCGCATTGTGAACGCCTTGAGGGAGCGTTACCGATACTTCACCCAAAGGAGAGATGCGGCGGGGAAACTGGGGCCATCCCCCCTTGCAAAATGCATAGTTGCTATGCGGGCATTAGCTTACGGAGCATGCGCGGACTCGTTGGATGAGTACTTTCGTATGGGGGAGGCAACTATCTTTGAGTGCATCAACAATTTTTGTGACGGTGTCCAACAATGTTTTGGACCGGAATACTACGCAAACCAATCGAACAAGATCGACTCGTCTTCTACAGTGGCCGAGCAACGTGGTTTCCGAATGCTTGGAAGTGTTGATTGCATGCATTGGAAGTGGGACAGATGTCCCGTTGCATGGCAAGGTCAATACCAAGGTGGACACCATGGACAAAGAATCGTTGTGTTAGAAGCGTTGCTTACGCACACTGGATATGGCATGCGTTCTTTGGCGTTCGGTCGAACAACGACATAAGCGTGCGGCGATCGCATTGTTTGATGATCTACTTGAAGGTCGCCACCGGAAGTTCAATTTACTGCTGGAGGTGAGCATTTTAATTATGGATATTACCTTACTGATGGTATTTATCCGTATAGACCCACCCTAGCCAAATCTATATCAAGACCTCAGCTGCCCAAACACAAGCTATTTGCAACTCATCAAGAAGCAAATAGAAAAGATGTCGAACGAGCATTTGGAATCTTGAAGGCTCGATTTGCTATAGTTCGTCGCCCAGCTCGGTTTTGGGATGTCCCAACAATGAAGAAGGTTATGAGGACATGTGTCATACTGCATAATATGATCGTCGAGGATGAGAGGGACAATTTCACCTATAGCTTAAGACACCACAATATGATATACCATTACAGAAATGTAACTTACAACACCAATCATTGGTCGACTCGGTTTCGAACAATGGTTGCAAAACAAACTGAAGACTCGTGATAAACAGGAAGGTTTGCGCCTTCAAAATGCGTTGGTTAATCATATATGGATGAAATTTGGAGCTATGTACGATCATAACTGATCCATCCATTTCCGCTATCCATAATTAGTTATGTTGTACCCAGTGTTTTATGTACTTCTTTTTAAGTATTTTCATTTCTTATTCTGTTTGTTTAATCATTGTTTTTATGTTGCATTTATTTTTTGTTTAGCGTTGTACTTTGACGACTTTTATTAATGTGATCTTTAACGTGCACGAGTGACCGCATGTTGAACGTAATTATATTTCTGTTTGGTGAATTTTATATTATTCTTTGGGTTTATTGTTTAAATACTAGCTTACATTAATCAACATATTTATTTTTAAAAATTTAAAAATTAATTATTTTTTAAAATAAAAAATTATAATATAATAAAAATATATTAGTACATAATTTTCAGCTTTTTAATTAAATCTTAATAATTTATTTATTAATTATAACATATACAATTTTATCATTCTAGAAAATAAATATAGTCTAATACAAAAAAAGAAAAACAATTATACTCTACATGTGGGTCCCATACTCCAATAAAATATTACTCCCTACCCCACTTATCCCTCACCTCATCCCCCAACTTCAAGGACACCATTAACAATACCATCCCCCAACACCCATTAAAATAATACTATTTCTACTATTCATACCCCCCTCATCCCCCAAACTCAGGGACACCAATGTGGATAGCCTTAAGGTTACTATAACTTATAAATAATTTAAAAATAATTATTTATTTATATTTATTTCATAAACATAAAGCTATATATAAAATGTGCGTTTTCTTCTATGATTGATAAAATTAGGCTATTATTATATTTTTTGACCTAACTAATAAGTATTATATTATTATAATTGATAAATATATATAATTATTAAAGAAAATATTAATAAAAGTTACAAAAATGTGAAATATGAGCAATTCAAGATGGTTAAGAAACATCTTGACTCAAGATGGTTATCATGGTCCTTTTAATTATTTTATCCGACTTTTTTCACACTATTCATATTTTCTTACCTATTTTACATAATACTACCCCCTTACCTAAATAATATCTTTCTAACAGTAGTAATTTCATATTGTAACTCGTTATAATTTGTGAGTAATCAACGATCAAAGCTTAATCAAAGTAACACTTATTTAGGGACGGAGGTAATATATATTTAAAATTTCGTTCTTTTATTGCACCACACTCTCTAATTTCTACCATACTTCACCACACCATACCACAATTATTACCAATATATCTTTTCATTTTTCTTTCTACACACTTTTCTTTTCTACTTTTCATATTTCCTCTCTTCTCACCTACCCCACCTACCACAACTCTCACCACAGCTCACACACTTCACCACACTTTTTCACATTTCATCGCAACGTACCGCACCATTACCACACCGCATCAACCGTATAAAAGAACGGAGCATTAATAAATGTTAATGATGTGACTTTCCTTACGTAAAATACCTTATTAAAAATTATAAACTATATTCATGTACTTAAATGTGTGACTTACATTTTCAAACACTATCCCATCGACCCACCTCATCCCTCATTTCCCACCCTCCAACTAAGATATCATGATCCAAGTTTTGCAACTATTAAAATTATCAATTTTACCTGAATCTAGATACATCGACTCGTATTTTCAATGTCAATTGCTTGATCGAAAATACAGATGACTTGTAGTGCCCTTTTGCCGAATATACACATTAATTTTAGTGGCCTTTATCGAATATACACAATATGTATTCAACCCCTCCTTTTGAATTGATAGATCTAGTGACATAATTTTTAATTGATGTTAGATCCTTAATTATTGTATTCGAACTTCGAGGGCAGAACAATATATTCAAGTGTCAATATAAGCTATAAAGCAAGTCATTTGTTATTAGGGGTCGGCACTGGGTTGGGACTCCATAGGGTCAAGAAGGTCGGGTCCTAAAAAAATAAGGGTTGTCAAAGGGCTGGGTCGATGAAGGGTCGAGTTATTAACAAGCCGACCCATTTCACAATCTTAAAGGATTGGTGAATTGACAGGACCGTGTCGACATACGATAGCTCAAAATAAATAGTTTTTCCTATTATTTTAAATGCTAACCTTATTTAAATATATTTTATTAATATATTTAGCATAATTATTTTTTTTTGTATAAATATATCTAATTTTAACTTTAGAGTCAAACGGGTTGACCCCCTTATTCTTATTAAGAAACCTTGACCCGACTATGAAGGGTCGGACTTGACCCGACCCGACCCGACCCGACCCGACCCTACATAACTAAAGGGTCGACCCTGACCTGCCCAACCGGGCCCGTTGCCCACCCCTATTTGTCATCCTATTGAATTCGCGGACAAAATGGTAAATTTAAATGTGAACATAAACTGCAAGGTGACTTCCTTGTTATTATATTATATTTAAAAATAAAATAATAACCTGGTAATTAATTATTATATTTTAGGGTGATAGAATAAATTCGTGTGTGAACGCAAGTCAGGAGACCTAGCTTCTTAACACAAAACACAAACATTTCTATTAAATACGAAATCATGAGTGATTATAGTTTTTATTAATATAAAATCTTTGGAATATGGAATAATATCTTGGATTAATTAAATAAGTCATATACTTTGCTCATAGCTTAGACAACTTTAGAACTCTTGTTCCTTCGAAATTTTGACATAGTCCCGCGGGACTACAAATCTCTTCTCTCATCCCGCTATACGTCGGCATGATGTCAGCAAATTTGGTTTTTTCCTCTAAAATATCACTCTAAATATTCTTTGTTGCAAACTAAAATTTGTGTTCTTCTTGCGGCTGGGTGGTAGGGAACTTGGAATTTGATTATGAGGTCAATGATTTGATTTTCCTTGGCATCAATATTTATAATAATTTAATGAAATTCTTCTTTATATTTCCCTTTTTCTCCATTTATTTTTTTTTCTTACCTTCTAAAATTTTTCAAACCTTTTTTTTCCAAAAACAGGAAAGGGTTTTATATTGCTTCAATGATATTTTTTCGACCCATTTATATATTTTCTTTAATTCTTTTTTCTCATATAATTTTCCATTTTCCATTTTTCTTCACTTTCTCTTTTTCCATAATTTTCCCATTTTTAAATATCATGTTTTGTTTTGCACACTAAATATTGTATTGTTACATACTACACATAACTTTTGTGCACACTAATTACTATACTATTACACACTAAATGTAATATGTTTGCATTCTAATACACACATCATCACATATACCTTTCCACACTAACACATTCCTTTACACACTAACACAAACTAACACATACACATTTGCACACTAACACACATACATTTGCACACTAACATACACACGTTTGCACACCAACACACACCACACACATACACCTTTTCACACCAACACATATACCTTTACATACTATACTAACACACACTTTTTCCACACTAACACATACACTTTTGCACACTAACACAAACCAACACACACTAATACATACACTTTTGCACATTCTTTAGGTTATTGTTATAATTATTTACAATTAATTTTAAATATATAAGGTATACATTGAAAATAATACTAATTATGCACACTAAAGCTAATATGTATGATTATTGTGCAGTAGTACAACATTTAATGTTCATATTTATCATATTTTAGTAGAAAGAGAAAAAAGTACAACAATAAGAAATTAGCTATTTATAAAAAATGCAGTTTATAGTATATTAATTTGTGCAAAACTAATCAATTAAAATTTGAAAGGATTGCAAAATATAAATAATGTGAAAATAAATTAGTGGAATAAAAAAATTAATTAATTAAGAAAGTAATTAAATATGGAAAATGAATGTTGGAGTTGTCAAAAATTATACTTGAAAAATTAATGTTCTAGGTGTCAAACCCACAACCATCCAACAAGCAATTAGGCGCCAAACCACTCCACCAACAATCTAGATATGATGAGCTGTCTATGCGCTTCTACTTATAGCTTACCTTGATATAGCGGGAGTAAACAAGAGATCCATACTCCCGCGGGACGACCGTATAGGATTTGTCCTTCCTTTATAAGATTATAGTTTTTGGACCTTTCCTAATTATTTAGTTCAATCGTACAAAGAAAATTTTACATTAGATCTTTTAATTTCATTAGAATATTTGTAGATGACTAAAATTTATGACCTAAGGGGTGACTTAATATTAATTTGCATTAGATTATCTCAATTAGAAAAAATAACGGTAGGTATACTAATTGGATTAGAATATAGATGACTAATATATTATCTAAAAGTGACTAATATAATACATCTAACAATATTTTAAAAAAAATGTTTCATCTATTTGATTATGTTAGAATAGGGGTGACTAATATGCGGATGAGGGTGACTAATATTAGAATTTTCGATATTATGTAAATTTATCGTTATAAGCGTCATGGTCATATATAACTATAGTCACACTTAAAAAGTATTTCTAAATTTCCAACTTTTCAAAATTCTTATAGTAAAACATTTTTACTAGAATTCATGCTTAGTATAAGATTATCATATGGATATGATGTTTCAAAAATGTTTCAAATATTTCTGAATTATTTTTAATGCATTTTCCACACCTAGTAGTTTGCAAACCTAACACACTAAATTAAAATGGTCAATTTGTTAAATATTATAGTCACATTGTTAACCTAGAATAGTCATATTTTCTCGATTCAAAAAAAGAATTGTCATATTTTCAATATCATATAGTAATTCATATGGTCGAGAAGGTGTTTTGGATGACGTATATTTTTTGTAGTGACTATTTAACAATGTTGCGGTAACTAGAATGTTACATATGATTTTTTTTTTTTTACTTTATACATAAATACTATAAGAGTGACTAATAGTCAAGCATGCAGTGCCTAATATCATATCGTAAGATAATTATAAATAAACGTGGTCATGATCAAATTCACCAAAACTAGAAATAGTCATACATAAAACTGCATAAATGAATGTAAGATAATCATACCGGAGTACTATAAATAGTCATACATAATTTGGCATAGTGGATATCTCATGATAAGATATGAATTTTGTTGGAGCCCAAGAGGGGGTGAAGTTCACAATTAAGATCTACAAAAAAACAAAACAAGAAGTAACAGCCCGAAGGCAGTTACTGATATGATCACTGACCAAGACTGAATGTCCTTGAGTCAGCTACAGATAAGGATCGTCGTAGGAACAACCCTAGCGGCGATTTGGAACATGATGGATTACATTGAAGCACAAACTCTCACAGCCTTAGTCCGTCAAAGCTCTGCTACACACCATCTCTCCACCACATGTGGACACAACGAATGCTCACCAAGGTCCTTGGATATACCTTCACCAGAGGTCCTTTACTGGCTACCTTCACCACCGAACCATTGGTTACACACTCGGGGAAATCCCACCGGATTTCTTACTCCACGATTACTTCCGTGGAATCGTCTATCTTCTCAATTCTTCTATCGTCCTTTTTATAGATGCCTTTGGATGCTTGGACTTGAGTCCTTCCAACGGTAACTTGCCTTATGTGTTGATTTCCTCCCTTTTGTTGCTACAATAATTATGATTGATTTCCCTTGATTTGTTTCCTTTTGTTTCCTTTTTATATCTACAAGAATCATGCCCATAATAAGAATATATAATATATAATCAAAAAATATATATATATTATATACACATAATCTGAGTATATAATCAGAATATATATTATATACTCAGAATATATAATCAGATCATATAATATAAGGCAACTTCCATTTTCCGGATTTTCGCTTTCATCAAAACCGAAGGTCCTTCGCGGATGCACGGTGAAGGACTTTGACCCTGTCTTCAACAATCTCTCCCTTTTTGATGAAAGATAAAATTCAGCAACAATAAATCCTTTTTCTCTTTTTGGATTGTCACAAGGTCAATAGGGAATCTCCCCCTTGATATAACATCTAGTATGTTTTAGAGGTTGTCTAGAAATCTGCAATGCTTGATAAACTTGTCAGTACTAAGAGAGGGTCCTCCCCCTCAATTCATGCCATAATTCAATATGATCAATGAATGGTTTACAGATGACATACCTCAAATTTTGTGCCGGATGAAGGACATAAGGATTATGATTTAACCTTTTTTTTTTCTTATCAATGTCCTTATAGCAGAATGCATCTACGTCCGTGACTTACCTTTTTGTTTTCACTATCCCCCGTGATCCTTTCCACCGAGCGGTTAGTCTCTTCTTGTGTGGACCTGCTCTGATACCACTTGTTGGAGCCCAAGAGGGGGGTGAAGTTCACAATTACGATCTACACAAAAACAAAACAAGAAGTAACAGCCAGAAGGCAGTTACTGATAGGATCACTGACCAAGACTGAATGTCCTTGAGTCAGCTACAGATAAGGATCGTCGTAGGAACAATCCTAACGACGATTTGGAACATGATGGATTACATTGAAGCACAAACTCACACAGCCTTAGTCCGTCAAGGCTCTGCTACACACCATCTCTCCACAACATGTGGACACAATGAATGCTCACCAAGGTCCTTGGATATACCTTCACCAGAGGTCCTTTACTGGCTACCTTCACCACCGAACCATTGGTTACACACTCGGAGAAATCCCACCGGATTTCTTACTCCGCGATTACTTCCGTGGAATCGCCTATCTTCTCAATTCTTCTATCGTCCTTTTTATAGATGCCTTTGGATGCTTGGACTTGTGTCCTTCTAACGGTAACTTGCTTTTATGTGTTGATTTCTTCCATTTTGTTGCTACAATAATCATGATTGATTTCCCTTGATTTGTTTCCTTTTGTTTCCTTTTTTATATCTACAAGAATCATGCCCATAATAAGAATATATAATATACAGTCAAAATATATATATTATATACACATAATATGAGTATATAATCAAAATATATATTATATACTCAGAATATTTAATCAGATCATATAATATAAAGCAACTTCCCTTTTCCGGATTTTCGCTTTCATCAAAACCGAAGGTCCTTCGCCGATGCGCGGTGAAGGACTTTGACCCTGTCTTCAACAAATTTGTTCCAATATCATATCTTTTTTTTACTCATATCATGCCTTATTGTAAGTCTTCTATTCTAGGTACAACTTCGATTTTTTTTTCTTTTATATCTTCATTTTATTCATTCCAATTTTAAAAATAATCAACGATTTTATGCGATTTTATGCAATTTATGCATATTGTATTGTCATATTTTACAGAAAAAAGACACATTATGAATATCTTATGGTAAGATATGATTTGTTTCCAATATCACATAGTTAGATATCTTTTACTAATATCATATTTTATTGTAAATTTCCTATCGCACATGTATTTTCCAAAAGTTTGTTGATATGTTTGATTCCAAAAAATTACTCGGAAGTATCCTAACTTTTGGTGAAATATTTTTCAGGTACCCCAACTTTTCAAGACTCATTTTGGGGTACTATTACTTTTTGGGTTAGAAATTATTAGGTGTTTTTTCGGTCATCAATTTGGTTAAGTGACCGAAATACCCTTGTTCTTCCATGTTTTAAGAAATACCCTTAAAGAAGAAGAATAAGGGTATTTCAATCACTTAATAAAATTGATAGTCGAAAAAGCACCAAATAATTACTAACCCAAAAAGGGTACCTCAAAATATTGGGGTACCTCCGAGTAATTTTTTGGTTTGATTCTAAGCATTCTTTTTCCTAGAATAGCTAACGACTTACCCATATCATATTTCTTTTGATATATTAGTTTTTCCAATTATAACGTTACGATGACTAATATTCTACCATGCACGGACTAATATTGTTAGGGGTGTGCATATTCCGGCCCGGACCCGAAAAAACCCGTGACTCGGACCGGACCGGACATGGCCGGACCAACCCGGTACTTATGTTCGGTCCGGTCTCCGGTCCATAAATTTTATATTTTCGGGTTTTCGAGTCGGTCCCTGTCGAAACTCTTAAAAATCGGGTTGGACTGGTTAACACGGTTTATACTTTTCTATGTATATGTAATTTAATTAATATCAAGTCCAATAGATATTTTGTCCATAAATATAATTATTTTTTATATTTTCAAATTGTACACTCACCATATTTAAAGCATAATTATCATTGCCTAGTTGCCTTTAAATCAACTCATAAGATCCTTTCAAAAACACCAATTTTCTAATTATGGGTGACTACTATCTATTAGTAAACATAAAACACTCATGATATTATTACTATTAATCGAAGGTAGCCGGACACCAAAATTTGTTTTTTTTTTTAAAAAAAACAATCTATTACTATTAATTTGTTACTAATGCATTATCGAATTTTTGGCAGTAAACTAATTATACGCACTAGTACTACGGAGTATATTAATTAAACACTAATTTCCTAATTAAGGTGACAACTACTAGCTACTATTGTAATCAAAAGTTATTTTGACACATAAAGAAAGTGGTCCAATCGGTCCGGGTCGGGTCAGACCATCCATTTTCTCGGTCCAGTCTGGTCTGGGTCTAAGGTGAAACCGGTCCGGTCTTGATCTCTTATTTAGTCAAAATTCGGTCTGGTCCGGTCCGGGTTTGGACCGGCGCACACCCCTAAGGGCATGTTTGGAGCGATTTTAGGAATGGGATGGGAATGAAATTAGAATCCTGGAAGAATAGGAATGGAATTAGAAGCCAAAAGTATACTTGTTTGGCTAGAAACTAGAATGGAAGTGGAACAAAATATTTAATAATAATAGTAATAATATAATAATAATAATAATAATAGTAATCCACACTCCCCACCCCACTCACCAATCACTCAGAAAAAATTCACTCCTCACCTCACCCACCCCACCCCCACTGCCATCATCTCGCACAGCTCCACAATCCAGAATCAAATTGTGCTCCAGTTTGAGAAGCCGACAACGATGATCTGGGCTAATCCATCCCCAAACCCAACCACCGCCCCAACCCTAGTCACCGCTGTCCACCGTGAAAGATTTTGCTGCAGTTTGCTTCAATCATCTTCTATATTTTCTCTCTCTACTTTTGTCCTTCAACTTTGTGATTCAGAACGAAGGGGTTGGTTGGATTTTGAGTTCCTTTTTCTTCAATTTTTTGATTTGGGTTGGGAATAATATGAAACTAGACATGCAATAAATTTTTTAGCCTTTTGATTTTGGGTTGGGAAACAAATTATGAGGTGAAGTTGAAGTTGAAGTTGAAGTTGAAGTTGAAGGTGGGTGTAATGGTGGTGGGCACATTAGCCATGGTTGAGTTGCTGAAGGTGGCCACAGTAGAGTTTATCCAGGTGAGTTTGGTTTGGGGTTGAAAAATTCTTTTTTTTGTTACAAAAAAACGAAAGAACGGGGATAAGTTTGATACCTCCCAAATTTGGGAGGGTTCTAATTCCACCCATTTAAGGGGGATTAGAAACCTCAGAAATTCCTTATCCCATTCCAGAATTGGTTCACTGTACCTATAATATTAGGGTGACTAATATCGTACCATGCACTGACTAATATTATACCCTTAATGTACTGAGATTTTTAAGTTCAACACATACTTTATACATTTATGTAAGGTAGTCATAAATTTTATTGTGAATAGTCGTACGTTAGCCTCAGACAAGGATAATGATATTCCACATTCCTACAAATTAAACCGGGTCACAATAAAAGATATAAATATAAATCATACAACTCACATCATATCCTTTACTTTCGACTAAGTTCCCTATTATCACAACAATTCAATTTTATTCTTTTATTAAAAAATGATGGCAGTTTCCCACAATGAATAATGATTTATTGTGTTGATTTACTACACTAAATTCAAACATAAATAGTCACAATACCAATTTTAAATTGTTATATAAAACTACACCAAATTCAATTTAGCATTAATATTTTAACTCAATTTTTTTTGCTGGTGTTCTAGTTTCAATTTCTTTAAAAGACATGGAGACATTCATCGAAAATTATTAGATACTCCCGCGGGAGTATACATCTCCTCCCTACTCCCGCTACTGTTCAGCTTTCTTTATATATGACGCGTGCAATTAAGGTTCAAGAGTGTGATTATGGGTGATTGGTTATGTTAGGGGCTTTTCATTGCAAATGTTAACAGTTCGAGTCTCACATCTTCATGCTTTGTTGTTTTTTTTCTTTTTTTGTATATTTTCAAGGTTTGAATTTTTCTTATATTTTTCTATATATCAGTCAAATATTTTCAAGCTTTGTTGCTAAGTATTTTTTATTTATCAATCAAATATTCTTTTTTTTATTGCTCATGTTTTTGACTATTTTTAAAATTTATTTTTTTTGTAAATTTGCTACGTATTTTCTATGTATCAATCAAATATTCTCTTTTATTACTCATGCTTTTTGACTATTTCTAAATTTTAGTTTTCTTGTAAATTTGCTACGTACCCGCTCTTTTACAATGTCTAATGAGATTCTTTTTACTCCTTTAAAATTGTAATATATTGCATTTAATTCAAAAGTTGGTTTAATAATCATTCGTACACCTTTGCACACTAACATATACTAACACATACACATTTGCACATTAACACACATACATTTACACACCACACACATAGACCTTTGCACAACACACACTCCTTTTATGCACTAACACACACCAATACACACACATTTGCACACTAACATACACATTTGTTGCACACTAACACACACACACACGTTTGCACACCAGCACATAGATCTTTGCACACTAACACACACACCTTTACGCACTAACACACACTAATACATACACATTTGCACACTAACACACACATTTGTTGCACATTAACACGCACACACGTTTGCACACCAACACATAGACCTTTGCACACTAACACATACACTTTACACACTAACACACAGACATTTGCACACTAGGACAGACTCCTTTACCCACTAATACAAACTCATTTGCACACAAGCTCAAACTCCTTTACACCCTAATAGATACACATTTACACACCAATACTTTAATTGTACTCATATATATATATATATATATATATATATAAGTGTTTTAGGTTTTTTTTTTCTTCCTAGGTTATTGTTATAATTATCAAACAATTAATTTAAAATATATAAGAGATACATTGAAAAATAATACTAATGCACACTAAAATTAATATTTGTTTTTTGAAGAAACTAAAACTAATATTTATACACACCGTTTTTTTTTAAAAAAGGTATATCTAGTACAATATTTAGAGTTCATACATTTTAAATTTAATAATTTTTTTTACTAGTGTATGTAAAGAAAAATATTTCACATGGAAAAAAGAAATAATTAGAAGAAGGAAGAGAATTAATAATTGAAAGAATGAAGAAAATAAAAAAAAGAATCCAATAGGGTTCGAACCTAGGACATTCCCACTGAATTGTTAGCTACCAAGCCACCAAGCTAACACTGCTGTCAATCACATGATTCTCGCAAGAAAGTATATATATAAATATGAAATAGCGGGACTAGACACGCGTTTTGTACTCCCGCGGGAGTACAATATAGGATCTGTTCAATTTGCTATTTGCTTGTGCTACGTTGGATCTTTTCCTCATCTGAAAGTGGTTCTTGATTCTTTGTGATCTCCCATTTGTCTTGGCCTACACAAGATACAAAAATTACTTTGGCCGAACATGTATCATTTTCATTTAGTATTATAGTCACTTTGTCAACCCATAATAGTGGTGCGCTCATGTCAATGTTTAACAAAGAGCATATTTCAAATAAAAATTGTAACATGTTCAATTCAACAATATAAATAGTCATATCTACACTAACAAAAAAAAGTAATAGTCACACAAACCGAGCCATTATGTCACACCTTTGGCATTGAAGTTGAAAAAAATTAAATAGTCAATTTGTTAAATATCATAGTCACATTGTTAACCCAAAATAGTCATACGTGCATGTTGACGTTTAACAATGAAACATATTCAAATAAAAATTGTACACAATCAATTTAACGATACCAAATAGTCACATCCACACCAGCTAAAGAAGTAATAGTCATACAAACAAAACTATTATGTTACACCTCTCATATTGAAGTCTAAAAAATTGAAATGACCAATTTGTTAAATATTATATATATGGTCACCTTATTAACCCCAAATAGTCATATGTGCATGAGTGCATGTCAATGTCTAACAACAAAACATATATTATTGGTCGCTTTTACCATGTATATTAGTCACCTAAAATCTAATTAAATTTGTTGACATATCGCGGTGTTTATGGTGTGTTTTAACATATCAAAAAACCGAGATAACATATTATTAGTCACCCATACATTAAATATTATATATTCACATATATTATAATGTAAATTGATATCCCTAATAAAAAATTTTAAACGCAATATTTAGATTGATACAACACATAAAACCTCCATCTATTCCATGAACTCTCTTTATCACTATATAAGCTAATTGAATCAACAAAAAATACGAGAATCCTAATATCACCCGAACAAGACATCCCTATTTCCCTATTTCCCAACATCCATAGTGAAATGCCAAGATATTCGACTCAAATGAAAACCCCCATATTGCGTGGATATCCCCAAAACGAAATACTCAATTAGAACGATAATAACCAAAAGAATTTTGTGGCCAAATATCATGACATCCATAGTCGAATATACATAGTAAGACGTGCTTATCGGAGACGACGACGATATTCGAGGTCGGTCGGTGATCTTCGCGGGAGGCAATGTCTAATTTACACGAATTTTTAGGGTTTGACGATGGGAAGAGAGAGAAACCAAACACTATATATATAGAGTGTGTACCATAAACGCGACTCAAGAGAGTGTCTTCATTTTTTCTCTGTCTGTGGCACCCCCGTCGCTAATTTAACGTGAGACGGTCCTATATAAGATATACTGTTTTAGGAGCTCTTCATAGTGTTTCATCGTTAATTTTTGAGTAAATTACATTGATCCTACCTGACATTTGTGGTAATAATTTTTACATACCCGACATTTGTTAAATAATTTTTACCTTACCTGACATTAAGTGTTTATATATTTAAACCTTATATTTGTTTTTGTTGGATTTTCCAGCGAACATTAAAAGATAAATATGAATTGACATTTTTACCCTTGATATTAGTTCTTTTTCATTTTTCATTATCATTATAAGAAATTTCTTCCATTATAATTGATTTTTCACCCTTAATATTTTATAAGATATTTTATAATTGGGTTTTCATTTTCAGAATGGGGAGAAATTGAGTTTTCGAAGAAATAAAGTACAGAAAAGGTAGGGGTTTAAATGCCATAAGAATTAATATTAAGGGTAAAACTTTAATTAATGTTTAATTGAAAGTCATATGAATTAATATCAAGGGTAAAAAAGTTAATTCATATTTATGTTTTTAATGATCGGCCGAAAATCCAACCAAAAATAAATATAAAATATTTTAGGAGGTTTAAATATATGAACACTTAATGTCAGGTAAGGTAAAAATTATTTCACAAATGTTGGGTGTTGGAGCCCAAGAGGGAGGTGAAGTTCACAATTAAGATCTACACACTAGGTAAGAACGTTAGAGCAAACATCCTTGGTTTCAAACCAAGCATCAAAACACAATGTAACTGAAATACCTCATTAGATTTATTACAATCAAAGAACAAGTTGCACTTACAAAACAAAACAAGAAGTAACAGCCCGAAGATAGTTACTGATAGGATTACTGACCAAGACTGAATGTCCTTGAATCAGCTACAGATAAGGATTGTCGTAGGAAAAACCCTAGCGGCGATTTGGAATATGATGGATTACATTGAAGCACAAACTCACACAGCCTTAGTCCGTCAAGGCTCTGCTACACACCATCTCTCCACCACATGTGGATACAACGAATGCTCACCAAGGTCCTTGGCTATACCTTTACTAGAGGTCCTTTACTGGCTACCTTCACTACCGAACCATTGGTTACACACTCGGAGAAATCCCACCGGATTTCTTACTCCGCGATTACTTCCGTGGAATCGCCTATCTTCTCAATTCTTCTATCATCCTTTTTATAGAGGCATTTGGATGCTTGGACTTGAATCCTTCCAACGGTAACTTGCCTTATGTGTTGATTTCTTCCCTTTTGTTGCTACAATAATCATGATTGATTTCCCTTGATTTGTTTCCTTTTGTTTCTTTTTTGTATCTACAAGAATCATGCTCATAATAATAATATATAATATATAATCAAAATATATATTATATACACATAATCTGAGTATATGATCATAATATATATTATATACTCAGAATGTATAATCAGATTATAAAATATAAGGCAACTTCCCTTTTTCGGATTTTGGCTTTCATCAAAACCTAATTAAGGTCCTTCGCGGATGCGCGGTGAAGGACCTTGACCCTGTCTTCAACATCGGGTTTGTAAAAATTATTACTACAAATGTCAAGTAGGGTAAATATAATTACTCATTAATTTTTGCTCCCTCATTTCCACATCACTCGTCATTTTAATTTCGAAAATAACAAATGTTCTAAAATATACCAACGGATGAGGTTCATTCGTTAGGGTGTCAATTTTAATTGTTGGCGTACCCAACATATTTGAAGCTTCTTATACTTGATAACTAATAATATCTGTAAAAAAAAGCTAGACTTAAAAATTATAATAAGTATTAATTTATAAGGAGCAAGACACTTAAATAGTGTCTTGCCTCAAGACACATATCATTGCTCTTTAATTTTTTAGAACTTCATTCCAATTTTTTTTTTTTTTAATGATAGATGATACGTGCTGTCTTGGGGCTTAAGTGTCTTACGACAAGACAATCTGACTCCTTATAAAATTAATACTTATTATCATTTTTAACCTCGAATTTTTCTAACAATTACTATCAATTATCAATTATAAGAAGTTTGGAATATGTTGACTACACCAACAATTAAAATTGACACCATAACGAATAAACCTCATTTATTAGGCATATTTTAAATGTCTTTTTGTAAATTTTAGAAAATATAGATAAAAAGTGTGATTTATACGATCATAATCACTAAAACGGAGGATGTCTATGATCTCATGCAAGCTCTCAATGATTTTCACAACATTTTTGCATGGCCTTTTTTGTTTCTTTGGCTGGTGTTGGGCTACAGGTGGCTTTTGTCTCTTTTGGATTGTATTGTGGTGTTTGGTTGACACTTTTGCTTTTTTTGGTTTTGTAGTGCTCGGTTTTGGTATTGATAATAAAATTTGGCCTTTGGCCTTGAATGATCAAAAAACAAAGCTCTCAATGCTACTTTAGAAGGGTCACTAATGGTGTTAAAGTATTGTGGGGAATTTCATGAGTTCCATATATGTGTTTAGATTCAAGTGGAGGGACTTTCATTTAAGCATAGGAGGGCAAGGGTCCTCAAAGAACTGGTTACTGTGGCTGGAGAGTTGGGGTGGAAACGATGCGGTGCGATTTCGGTGCATCGAAGCGGTGCACCGGACGAAACGGTGCGCTAAAACCTTAAATCGAAATCGGAACTGAATCACCCGATTTTTTAAAACCGGTGCACCGGCCTTAACGGTGTGGTTTCACCGGTGAACCAGAACCGCATTAATTTTTATCAACATAAAAAAATGTCTATTCAATCAAAAAAAAAAAAAAAAAAAGTTCGGTGCCGGTTCTTAGTTCTTACTATCTTAGCCCATAAGCCCAATATCCTAATGTTCTTTTTTTTTTTTTAACAAGTTAATTTACACTATTTCTGTATTAATTTTTGGATAGATTTTTTTAAAACCAAAATATATATATATATATATATATATATATATTTATTTATTTATATTAACGGTTCGGTGCCGATGCCCTGTCGGTGTGAATATCCCAAACCGGAACTGCCCCATTTACCATCCGATTTTTCCGGTGCGGTGCACTGAAATTTTAAGCCGGTCCGATATTGCCTGTTTCCAGTTCTTTTTATCCGATTTTCGATTCGGTGTCCGGTTACGGATTTTTCTTCCACCCCTAGTGGAGAGTATGTTGAGGTCAACTTCCTAGAAGAGATCAGTACATCCCAAGATAGGATGAAGGTGCAGATGAAGTTGAACCTAAGGAAACCCCCAGCTAGCCTCAGAAACGTTTATCAAAATGCAAAGAGGCCAAGCAGTCTGGGTGAGGGTTCGTTATGAAGAGATTTTTGTTTTCTGCAAGACGTGTGGCAGGTTGGGTCACACCAAAAGTGACTGCCAAGAAACACTATCCGACACTGCCACAGGGAAGCCTCACCCAAAAAAGCGGAATTTGCCTTTATGTACTTTTCCAACTATATTTTTTCCATTCCTTTTTCTTCACTCCAAACAAAGGAAAGATTCTCATTTCAAATATTTCTTGTCTTGCCACCCATTTTTGTAGTTCAAACACACTCCAAAGTTACCAAAATTTACCAATTTTTGCCAAAGTTTTTTTTAAAAAAAATAATATATATATATATATATATATTTGACAAAAGTTATCAAAAAGCTTTCAAAATTTAACTTTTACCCAACTATTTTTTACCTAGAAATTACTAAAGTTTCCAAAACACAGGGTACCTAGAAATTATTTTCAATAATATGGTTCTCTAAAAATAGATACCGCAAAACATAAGGTACCTTTTAGTAATTTATTGCATAATACATTACTATATAAATAGGTATACCAGATTTTGACATGTTTAACTAAATATAGAACGAGCTACTTGCATGAGTGGATTAGATACAAGTGAGCTGCTGTATACCAGATTACTCATTTTTGCTGTATGAGCTGCTGCGGCTATATGGTGGGTGCAGTTGTGTGATGCTGCTCTACTTAATCATCTGGTCAGAAGTGCAGCAGTAGGTGCCAAGGAAGTCTTTGGCTGGTTCAGCTACATATACAGCTCTGCTATTTATCTGGCATTGAGTCTCTTGAGATTTTTTTTGGGTTTGAGGTGAATTCATTAGAGTAAGGGGTGTATATCAATTGGGATATACATAATCTGCTGCTGCTACTGTCAATGAGGGGAATTCTTTGCATCTATAGGGAGAAGGATACCAAGGTCATGTATCAACAATGCTAGATTGTGGGTGGGTGTTATGTCAGTAAAATATCAGGATTTGGTGCGGTAGTAATTGTAGGCTGTGATGGTGGTCTTCTGCCTAATGCAACTTTCGTTTTCTTGCTCATGTTCAGCTAATGAGCTTTTGTTATGTGTGTGCTTTTTGGCACCTTCAATAAAAGGGCTTTTGGCCGCTACTTATCAAAAAAAAAAAAAGAAAAGATACAAGTCAGCTGTATATTTCGGTTTTAGGTAACTATGGGTTGGATGTATTTCGGGTTTAGGTAAATTTGAGTCGTTGTATTTTGGCTTCACGCGATTTGGGTCGGGTCTTTGGGATGTGACCACAATTTTTTCCTATAAAAAAAAATTGGTGTAAAAAATCATAAGCATTAAGTTAATATTTTTGGATGGAGGTATTATCCCAAAAAACTATTTAAGTGTCTTACGTTTTACAAAATTAGTATTTATTATGAGAATGATACGAGTTTTAATTAGAACAAGGCATCTTTTGAGTGTCTTGTCATGACATAAAATCTATATATTTGTATATTAAATTGAAAAATGACATAATTAACTTCTATAACTATAATATTACGTATAAATTGAATAAACTTATACTTTTATCCTTCATCTTTAAATTTAGAAAAAGTGTATAAAATATGTCTAACTGATTCATTTCATTAGAGTGTTAATTATAATTATTGGTGTAGCCAACACTTTTCCATAGTTCTTATAAGTTATGATATATTAATGATATTTATCGAAAAATTGATATCAAAAATCATAAAAACTATTAATTTCATGAAATTAAAGTAAGACACTTAGACCTTCGAAGAATTGTGTCATCACTCTATTAATTATAGATTTTGACAATAATTTATTATAGGTACTATCAATTGTTAATTATAAGAAGTTTGAAATGCGTTAACTACGCCAAGTTATAAATGACATTCTAATTGTGAGCACTATATGTGTGGCATATTTTAAGCTATTTTTTTTATCAAATTTAAAAAATAATGGATAAAAGTATAATATTGTACAATCTATTTATGGTATTATAGTTGGAGAAGTCAATGATACCATTTTTTCCCAATTTAATATATAAATATATAGAATTTATATCAAAGTAGGATACTTAAAAGGTGGATTGTCCATTTTATTTTCGTACATACCATTTGCAAGTGGTATTATATTTATACAATTCAAATTATTCAATCAAGCGTTTTTTTACAAGAATTAAAAGACAATAATATAACTTTTCTAATTTGATAAGATAAATCATTTCTATATGTTTATCATCACTTTACATTGACTAGAATAATTAAAGGCTGAGAAAAGGTGATGAAATTATATAAAACTGCAAGCATTTAAATGGTTAATTTGGATGTGCGTAGAACTATTCAAAGTTCAAACAAAGACATGCAAGATGAAGGCGTAAAAGGTTATCCAACTTGGCAGCTACAACATCCTTCAACAAACTCACATGCATGCAGTAGTCAACGTACACGTTTTTGTCCATTTTGAACCTAAACTCTATATAAACTCAACACTACTCTCCATTTCTCATCCATCCATCCTCAAACACTTGCAACCTTAGTACCCTGCTTTCTTACAACACCAAGTTTAATAATTTTTCCTTGTTATAAAATCCAGATTATTATCAAATACTAAATACATCAAAAACATGCCTACATCATCCCTTTGCTTTCTCTTCTTTCTTGCCATCATGTGCAGCATTAGTGCGTCATCCACATCCTTAAAGGTTGGGTTTTATAGATCAATTTGCCCTTCTGCCGAGGCAATTGTGAGGAAAGTTGTCAATAAGGCAGTCACCCAAAATTCAGGATTAGGAGCTGGCCTCATTAGGATGCATTTCCATGATTGTTTTGTAAGGGTGCGTTATTCCTCAATAAAACCTTAAGTTTTCTACTTAAATTTCCTTTTTGCGTGCCTCTCAACAATTAACTCCTTATTTCATTGTCTAATTGATCATTTTGTGATTTATTTCAGGGTTGTGACGCTTCAATACTGCTTGATTCAACCCCTGGAAGTCCAGCAGAGAAGGACAATGTAGCAAACAATCCAAGCTTACGTGGCTATGAGGTCATCGATGAAGCAAAAACCATGCTAGAAAGTCAATGCCCACAAACTGTCTCTTGTGCAGACATTATTGCTTTTGCAACTCGTGATAGTGTCCCTAAGCTTGGAGGGATAAACTATGCAGTGCAATCCGGACGAAGAGACGGAAGGATATCTCTTAAAGATGACCCGAACACAAACCTCCCAGCACCCTTTTTCAACTTACAACAACTCAAAGACAACTTCAATAAGAAAGGACTTTCCTTGGATGAAATGGTCATCCTCTCTGGGGCTCACTCTATTGGCGTCTCCCATTGCTCTTCCTTTTCCAACAGACTTTACTCCTTCAATGCTACAAACTCACAAGACCCTTCCATGGAACCTAATTTCGTAAATGGCTTGAAGGCCAAATGCCCTGATGGCAGCGGATCTGGATCATTTGACCCAACTGTGCCCCTTGATTTTGTCACACCTAATAGGTTGGACAACAAGTACTATCAAGATGTATTCCAGAGCAAGGTGCTACTCACTTCAGATCAAACCCTTATGACAAGCCCCAGAACTGCCGGTCTCGTCAACAACTTTGGAAGGCAAGGTGGAGCTTGGGCTAAAAAATTTGCAAGGGCTATGATTCATATGGGATCTATTGAAGTGCTCACGAGTAATGAAGGTGAGATTAGAAACAATTGTAGAATAGTTAATTGATTTTTTCAACTTATACGCAAAGATGCGTTGTTATTAGGTTATGTTTAGTTCTTTTCAATATCTTTATTGAAGTATAATTACATTTAATTTGTTGATTTATCTATTCTTGCAACTAAAAGTTAATTATTTCTTGATTTCATTTAAGAAAGCTAGTGAAATAAATTGAGCACTTGCAGGGAACCATGATGAGTTAAAACTTAAACGATCTATGTGCCTCACAATTCTTATTTTTTCACTTTCGCCACCAATCTTTCAAGTGACTCAAATGTACGGTATATATTTTAAAAATTGTCAAAAATGCCACCAGATACACTTTTGACTATTAGGTGAAAATAACTTTTTTATTTCAATTTTCCTTTAACTTTGTTGAGGGAGATCATTAGAATTTTTTTTTTAAAAAAAACCTTAAGAAAAAAGTCATATATCTTTCAACACTTTTTTTTTTTTTTTTGCTAACAGAGACGGAGAATACACACATTGGTACATACAAAAGAATAAAAAAATTAAAGGTCAACCCCCCATTATGCACAACTCCTGGCATTTTTCGCCAAGTTATGGGCCCGACCGACAGACACTCCTATGGAGTTTGACGATGGCGGAGGCGCTAGCCCTCGACTTGGTCTTCGACTATCCAAACTAGATCCTCAAAAGTCCAGACTGAAGAGGATACGTTGATCCTCATCTAGGTTATCCATGGTATTATTCGCATCCCTTTGTAGATCGACATGATTGTAAGAGACATTAAACATCTCTGAACTAATTTGACGAATTTTCCTTTATGATATATCTATAGGGAAACAAACTTTGCACCAGACTGGTTGGATAATAAAGAGATTTAGGACCACACTTTAAATAATGCTATCACATGGAACTTTAGTCCTTCTTTAGTTTTTGTTCTTCTATATTACGTACGTATAACTCAGAGAGATTCCTTGAGAGAAGGGCTCTCTAAAGGTGTGTTTGGATAGCGGAGAATATATATGGTGGAAAAAAATCAAAAAATTGCTGGGAGGTGCAACACATTTCTAACAACTTACCAGAAGGGGACCACTTTTTTTTAATGCACTCGTAGGGGACCACATTTTCAAAGAACTGACTGCTGGGTGATTTTTTAGTTGTTTTGACTGAATTCCGGCGATATATATATAAAAAAAACAGAAATACCCTTATGTTTTATCAAACAATTGCTAGGAGGTGCTATACATTTCTTAAAACTGACTAGACGGGGACCACTTTTTTCACACTTCTTCTATGCACTCTCTTCTCCCCCAAATATCAATACAACTCCACCCATCAAAACCATAAACAAGCTCATCTTCTTCTTCATTCGTCCACTACCTGACCACCATCACTACCACCAGTCCAACCAACACCACCACCATTTCAGCGCTTAGTCACCATTGAGAACAACGATGACCATTTTAATCAAATCTCAATCTAAATCTAAGTTTGACACAACCAAGCACAAGTCCCTCTTCACATTCCCTGTTTCAAACTGAATTCAACACCCACACCATAACCAACAATTAAACTCCATTTTTGCAACCCAAATATTGCCAGAAAAAGCCACTCCAGCCACCCAAAAACACCCATAATCACCCGAACTCAATCCTGAACCATCTCCGTTTATCCTCTATTTCACGCAACTAGGCCCACAGCTGATGCCAAGGCCGCTGCCAGCAACCTATGTTGACCGACGCCCAAACCCATGACAACCAAACACCGCACCTGACACCATTCGTCCTTCTCTCTCTTGCTTGCTTGATAGAAGGTCTTGATGGGTTGGGTTAAGACCCAAAAACAAAAAACAGATTGAGAAATTGACATGCTGATGGAATGAGGAGAAGGATTTGTGCTTGGTTGTGCTTGCTTGATACTCCATCAGCATGTCAATTTCTCAATCTTTTTTTTTTTTTTTTTGGCTCTTAACCTAACCCATTAAGACCTACTATCAAGCAAGCAAGGAGAGAGAAGGACGAAGGGCGTCACGTGCGGCGTTTGGTTGTCGTGGGTTTGGGTGTCGGTCAACATAGGTCGCTGGCAGTGCCCTTGGCGGCAGCTGTGGGTATGGTCGCGCAAAATAGAGGATAAACGAGGATGGTTCAGGATTGAGTTCACGTGGTTATGAATGGCTGAAGTGGCTTTTTCTGGCGATATTTGTGTTGCAAAAATGGAGTATGATTGCTGGTTATGGTGTGAGTGTTGAATTCAGTTTGAAACAGGGAATATGAAGAGGGATTAATGATTGGTTGTGTCAAACTTAGATTTAGATTGATATTTGATTAAAATGGTCATTATTGTTCTTAGTGGTGGCTGACCGCTGAAATGGTGGTGGTGTTGGTTGGACTGGTGGTAGTGGTGGTGGTGGTAGTGGTGGTGGTGGACGTACGAATGAAGAAGAAGATGAGTTTGTTTATACTTTTGATGGGTGGAGTTGTATTAATATTTGGGGGAGGAGAGAGTGTAGAGAAGATGTGTGAAAAATGTGGTCCCCATCTAGTTAGTTTTAAGAAATATATAGCACCCGCCAACAATTGTTTGATAAAACTTAAGGGTATTTATGTCTTTTCATATATATATATATATATATATATATATATATATATATATATATATATATATATATATATCGCCGAAATTCAGTCAAAACGGCTGGAAAATCACCCAGCAGCCAGTTCTTTGAAAATGTGGTCCTCATGAGTGCATTAAAAAGTGTTCCCTTCAGTCGATTGTTTGAAATGTGTGGCACAAAGATTTTTGGAAAAAAATCTCCTAGAAAAAAGTAGGTGGATTTTTTTTTTTTGATAGAGTAAGTTTATTTCTACTATTTGGTTTAAGTAAAATTTTGAAGGAAAAAAATAATTTTCCATTCAATTTTCTTTTCCTTGTGTGATTTAAGGAAAAATGTATGAAAAAATAATAGTTGAATGGAAACTTGTAAATATAGAGAAAATTTTTATATGCAACGTGTATATATAGCATGGAGCAAGTGCACATCATGCGCGATTTTACAATGCATCTTTGCTTATTTTTGGTGTATATTTTCTATTAATTATAGTATAAATAAAATTGTATTTTTTTGTCATCAACAATAGTATAATGGTTCAGTGGTAAGAGTATTCAATGATGTATAGGTATAGAGTTTGATTCTTATTATAATTTATTTTCCTTTACAATTGTTATATTTTTCTGTTTGTTTAATACTTTTTTATTCACTTTGTGATGCATCTTTGTTCAATTTGTGATGTATTTTTGTGTAATCTATTCTTACTTACTTTGTAATTTGTCTTTCTTCATTTTTTGTAATGTATCTTTGTGAGGTTTAATGTATCTTTTATTTGGCGAAGTGTATCTTTTCTGTATCCAAATAGATATTAATATCATATTGTATCATTTATCATTGCAGTAGAGATGATATTGTAGTGTATTTGTCCTTTGACAAAGTACATATATTTTTTGTATTCAAATGCATTTTTTTATATTTCAAAGTGTATTTTTTATCATTGCAGCAATGGTGATACTGCAGGTATTTTTTCTTTGACGAAGTGCATATTTTCTATAGGTTAATTTGCACCGTGCAAATGTAAGTGCCATATAATTATTGATGAGAGATGAAAGAGAGAACCAATGACCTTTATATCTAAATTTCTCTCTCAACTTTCATATCATTTTTTATAGATTTTTTTATTTATTTTTTACCTTACATGCACTTTTCCAAAAATATTTTTTCCATTCCTTTTTCTTCACCCTAAACAAAGGAAAGATTCTCATTTCAAATTTTTCTTGTCTTGCCACCCAATTTTTTGCAGTTCAAACACACTGTAAAGTTACCAAAATTTATCATATTTTTACCTAAATTTACCAAAAATTACTAAAAATTACCAAAGTTAAAAAAGATTTTTTTATATATTAAAGTGTAAATTTACCAAAAATACCAAAACTCACTAAAAATTACCAAAATTTAACTTTTACCTAATTGTTTTTTACCAATGAACTCGACACATCCTTAAGTCTTATAGTATCTTTCTTCACACGGTTCTATAAAAAAATTCTACTAGGCTATTCCTTTAAGCTTATTGAAAATCAAAATATTGGACCCAAACAAACAAGTGAATATATAAGTTGTTTACCAAGCATTCATTTGGCTTCTTTAACTTGGTTCAATTTTCAAATAGGCAAACTTTTATCAATATGTTGATGAATAGGTTGTTTAACAAATATGGCCTACGTTTTTTCTTTGCTTTATTTTGGCTTGTTGTTTTCCCGCCTATAGTGTGCCTTTGACTATAATTATAAAAAAACAGAATCAATAAATAAAAAAAGAATACCAGTTCTCTAAAATCTCATCCAAACCACCCGGTATGAAGAAATCGTTGCATCAATCTTATCCTTAAATTTTTATAATTTATTGATTCAAATTGACTAAAAAATTCAAAATTATTGGTTAGCTACTATTCTATGAAAAAAAGAAAAATAAGTTTAATAAAATACGATCGAAATTTACAAATAATAATCTTTTTCAACTATATCTACACTACATAGACATCCAGAATCAATAAGTAATTTTTTCTAAATTACAAAAATGAATCAACAAATCTAAATACACATCAATAAAGATAAATGAACAAAGGAATAAAAAGAAGAAACCATTGCTGACACAATAACCTTTGGGTAAATAACTACTTACTTACAAAAAAAAATAAGCTTATTACCACTCTCAAAATAGAAAAATAAGATATGATACTATACGTTACGTACAGGATATATATACATGTATCCATCATTCTTTCTTCTTCTTCTTTTTTTTCCTTGGATTTTTAAATTTGTCTCATTTGGTGGATTGAAGAGAGTAATTATAAAGTATTTCTTCCATTTAAAAAAAAAATTAAAAACTTTTCATTGTACATGTGCTGAATTGTTTTGGAATACTAATACATTATACCTGTATATGTATCATTATTTTCATTACTTTTTCTGTTATTTGAAGTGATTATTTCTTGGTTAGTAATATGGTTTTGCAGTTTATACATAATAAGTTACAGTTGAGTGTCTTTTCTATTTAGAATATTATATATTTATTAGAAAAATTTGAACACAAATTCCATGCATCTTCAATCAATTGGGGAGCTGGCCGGAAAACATATATATGGAATTCTAATTTATTTCACTGATACAAAACAATCCATCAAGAAATTAATATGAACACACTTGCAGGCATCAAATTAAACTAAAGGAAAAAGAGGAAAGAAAATGTAAATACAATTGAGTACTAAACAATAAAAAAATCAAGCATAGCCAAAAGGGGAAGGGGAAAAAAATCAATCATACACTTAATTATAACTTAATTAACAATGCGACAGCTGTTCCTAATCTCACCCTGATTGCCAGTGAGAACCTCTATGGATCCCATATGAATCATAGCCCTTGCAAACTTATTAGCCCAAACTCCACCTTCCCATCCGAAATTCTTGACCATATTTGCTGTTCTAGGGCTGCTCATAAGGCTCTGATCCGATGTCAATAATACCTTGCGTTGTAGCAAATCTTGGTAATACTTGTTATCCAGCCTATTTGGGGTGACATAGTCAAGGGAGACTGTCGGGTCAGATCCGCTACCATTTGGGCATTTGGACTTCAACCCGCTTTGGCTCGGATTCATTGATGGGTCTTGTGGGTTTGTTGCATTGAAGGAGTATAGTCTGCTTGTAAAGGAAGAACAATGTGAGACTCCAATGGAGTGAGCCCCAGATAGGATTACCATCTCTTCCAAGGAAAGTCCTTTTTTGGCAAAGCTCTTTTCAAGTTGTTGCAAGTTGAAAAATGGTGCTGGTAGGTTTGTGTTTGGGTCATTTTTTAGAGATATTCTTCCGTCTCTTCGCCCCGATTGAACTGCATAGTTTATTCCTCCTAATTTCAAGGCACTGTCACGAGCTGCGAATGCTATGACATCTGCACAAGAGACGGTTTTTGGGCAATGAGCTTCTAGTTCTGCCTTAGCTTTGTCAATAATGTCGAACCCTTGTAAGCTTGGGTTATTTGCTACATTATCCTTCTCAGCTGGATGTCCAGGAGTTGAATCAAGTAATATTGAAGCGTCACAACCCTACAAGTGATGATATGATATTAATTAACGTACAAGTGTTAGTATGTGAGTGACAAAAAAACAAAAATACGTAACATACTTAATTAGTTTGGTATACATATGCATGCATGAGGTATTTTAATTAATACATTAACTTTTGACTAATTACTAGACTAATAGCTTCGAAATAAACGTATGTGCATGGGTACACAGAGATTATGTATATACTACCATATTTAATTTGCAAGAAAAGGAAAAACTTGTTAACATTATTGAGTTAAATGATTATAATTAGAAAGTAGAATTAATATTATAGGTACATACCCTGACAAAACAATCATGAAAATGCATTCTGATAAGACTTGCTCCCAATCTTGGATTTTGGGTTACTGCATTATTCACTACATTCCTGACGATCGACTCGGCGGAGGGGCAAGTTGATCTATAGAATCCGACCGTCAAAGATGCATAGGAGGACGTGAAAGTGTTGGACAGAATGGAAAGAAAGAAGAGAAAACAAAGGGTTGATGAAGTAGCCATGGCAACGTTCACGTACTCTAAATACAAACCAACTTAATTAAGGAGATCGATCAACAGGATTAATTTCTAGAGTTATAATTAAGAAAGTATTAAAGGTATGGGAATTAAGGCATAAGATGGAAGAGGAAGGAGGATGGTGTGGAGCTTATATAGAGTTTAGGGGGGAATGAATGTGTCTAAAAAAATAAAGTAAAGAAAACTTGGTTTTATATTAAATATTAGTTAAATGCTTGGGGTGGTTGAGGGCTGCTATGTATGCTAGAATGAGCTACGTACATATTCTTAGTTCAATCATATCATAGTTGGAGCTCAATGTTGTCTTAGTTTGAAGGTTGAATACAATTCCATGCAAGTTGAATTAACCTACATCTATCAACTGCTCACATGCAAGGTTTGTCACTTTCCTCCCACTTTCTCTCATCAACTTCTTTAATCACTTTACATGCATGCAACATTATTCTATAAGCTTAGTCCAAAATTAATTTGACTATATATGATGAAATTGTTGACTCTGTTGAAAGCAAAAGCAGTGTTCCTTAACTGGAAGCCACTCACTTCAATTATATTAGTTTCCATGGAAATTTAGTCCTTTAGTTTTTGTTCTTCTATATCACGTGCGTATAACTTAGGGATATATCTTTAGAGAAGAGTTCCTTAAGGTTAAGGGTGTGTTTGGACAACAGAAAATATGATGAAAAAAAATCTCTTGGAAAAAAATAGGTGGAATTTTTTTGGGTAGAGTAAGTTTCTTTCTATTATTTGGTTTTAAGTAAAATTTTGAAGGAAAAAAAATAATTTTCCATTCAATTTTATTTTCCTTGTTTGGTTTAAGAAAAAATGAATGGAAAAATAATAGTTGCATGGAAACTTGTAAACATCAAGCTTCTTTTTTCTATATCATTGCCATGTGATTTGAATTGGGGGAAAGGCATAGGAAATAATAAAATAGGAGAGAGAGAGAGAGAGAGAGAGAGTTTTTATATGCAAACGTGTGTATATAGTAGGGAGCAAGCCACATCATGCGCGATTTTAATAATGCATCTTTGCTTATTTTTGGTGTATCTTTTCTATTAGTCATGGTATAAATAAAAGTGTATTTTTTTTTTTTTGTCATCAACAATAATATTATGGTTCACCGGTAATCGTATTCAATAATGTACAAGTATAGAGTTTAATTCTTAATGTAATTTATTTTACTTTAGATTTGTTATATTATTCTGTCTCTTTAATGCATTTTAATTCACTTTGTGATGCATCTTTGTTCGATTTGTGATGTATTTTTGTGTAATCTATTCTCATTTACTTTGTAATAATGTATCTTTCTTCTTTTTTTGTAATGTAACTTTGTGAAGTTTAATGTATCTTTTTGAAGAAACTCTACTGCCCTCTAAGGACCTCCACTACAGTCTGCATCAGGACCTCCATTGCATCCGTCATACTTTTGATTGAAAGACAAAATTCGAAGATATAAATTCAAGGAAGTTTCCTCTATATAAATATCCCTTATCTTCCCTAGAGATCTATATCTTTCTCATAATCTCTAATCTGATTTTATTTACAGTTTTTAATTAAAATATTTTGAAGATATAAAATTAGATTTTAATTAAGGGAAAGAAACAGTTACCTAAATAAGAAGATTGAAAACCTCTCTCAAGAAAAAAAACAATCTTCAATCAAGGAAGTAGAATGAAGAATCTCAATGCTATCTGAGGACCTCACCGTATCCAGCAATGAGGACCTCTAGTTCCAGTGCGAAGATTTTGTTTGTCAAAATTAAATCAGGGAAGTTTTTCCATATCCTAATATTATTCTATTCCTTCCGTTTCTTGATTTATATTATAACAGATTATACCTTTTTCAGATACTAAAATAAAAGGAAGGAAATCGTGGTAATTGTAAAATACATGGAAGATTGAAGACCAATCCAAGAAAGGAAATAATCTTTGTTGAAGGAAAGTAGCCGTTGTTGTCTAGAGCTCTCAAGCATATATATACTAGCAACCTCTTCCAAGAAAAACGTGGATTTCCATGCAAGCAAATTTGAGTAGGAACTTTGTGTGATAAAGTTCTGAGTGTAGGAATATCGTGTTAATATTCTGAATGTAACCACATTTTGTAAGTGGTGAGTTTGTGTAACCAGTGAGGGCACTGGTGAGGACCTCTAGGGTCGTTTGTGTTAAAGTGAGGAAGAAGTCTCACTTTGGAGTTTTTCTCTGCTCAGAATCGCCTCTTACGTGAGGCCTCAGTGCGTAAAAAGCGTCATTGAGTTCTCTGCCACAGTAAGCTGATTGAGGACCTCACGATCCTCATATTAGCTGAGTTGTAACCTCCTTATCTCAAGCACTTTTGTTTAGTTAATAAAGAAGTATTTTTTCATTATATAAAAGTGCTATTAACCTAGTTGTGTTTATTGAAGTGCAGATTTTTTTACATAACCCTAATCACCCCCCCTCTAGTGTTATTTCACTTTTATTTGATGAAGTGTATCTTTTCAGTCTCCAAATAGCAGTTTTAAAGGGGGGGTGAATTCATGAATTGAAAGAACCCTAGAGGGGGGTGAATAGGGTTATTAAAATTTCTGCAAATTTAGATCACTTGGTAAATAACGTTAGTCCCTTAATCTGCTCAGATTAAGATTCAACACAATTCAATAACTGATAATAATATAAAGGACAATACATGAAATATGAATAACCTCCTTTATTTCACTTAGTTGAACAATGTTGGAAATCACCTAAGGTGAAGGACCTTAGGGTTACAGAGAACCAAGCGTCTTACAATGGACGCTTCTTATTTCTAGAGAATTTCACCCACCAAATCACAGTTTGGTGTTTACACGAATGGAATCCTAATTCGCCTAGGATTCAAACACAAAAGCCTAACACAATTCTAGATCCGTTTAGAGTTTGATAAGACTCTCACAAAAACACTCCGAACACTTTCACTCAAACACAAGAACAAACTCTTTGTTTGAACAGTCGATTGCTTCCTTGGAATCGATGATTTCTTCATCTTAAATCAAGGCCTATTTAAGCTGCTTCTTTTCATCTTGTATCCGTTGAAGAGAAGATTGTCTTTTGCTTTGATTTCCTTTTTGTCTGCTCGAGATTTTCCTTCCTTTTTCAGCAGATTATACTTTGAATTCCTTCCAAAAGTCTTTACGATTATTGCCTGCAAAAATAGAGTGTATAGTCGGTCTGCTTAAAGAATAAAATAGGAAGGTAGGATTCTTGCTTAATTAGAGGACTTCCCTGATTTGGTTTCTCTGCTCGTTTGTCTTTCACTTCAAAACTCCTTGTGTTGTGCAAATGTCCTTTTGGTTGGCATGAATGGCCTTGGGGCACAGTGAGTGAACGTCCTTTTTCCTGTTCTCAAGAGGGGTTCTACAATCTCCCCCTTTTTGAGTGAAAGACAAAAACTATATACAAGCATAGTATGCATACTGGATAATATAACATAGCAGGATCATTCATACAGTGATTAGCAAAAGGCAGTTTTTAAAAATTCTTACAGACCCAAAGCAAAGAAAAAAGATACCATACTATGCATGGATCATCTCCCCCTTTTTGACTTTCAAGCAAAAAGGAAACAGGAGGAATGTTTGGCATGCAAAGAAAAAAAAATAAAAAAGAAAACCGAGTTTTAGGATTGGGGGTCAGCAATGACAGTAGTAGGAGGAGAGGGTGATTTTGGTGAGCTTGGGACAGCCTGGGTGTCTGGTGGAGCAGCAGTCGTTAGGGTGGATACCGCCGCGACCAGATCAGTTCTTGCCTCTCGGAGGGCCGTAACCTCTTGGTGAAGTGCCTGAACCTCCTGGTGAAGGGCCTCAACGGCGGACACAATGCCTGAGAGTTGAACTTGCAGGGTGTTGGTGGCATCCTTCGCAGCAGCAGCAGAGTTAGAGGCCTCAACGGCCTTGACCTCATCGAGGTGAAGCCAGGAGCCATCCGGTTGCTGCTGGTAGCCCAGATTAAGGAGTTGGGAAGCACTAATTATGGGCAAATTGAAGGAAGACTGCTCGGCTGGATTCAGAGGAACATGGCAATGGCGAAAGATTTTGGTTAGCAAGATTCCATAGGGCAATGGGCCAGAGGGTGAGGCTGCAGCCTTGATGATGTGGCGAACCACTATTTCTCCAATATCAGGGTGTCTATCACGAAGGACGTTTAGAAGAAAGGAGGCACAAGCTTCATTCACAGTTTCTTTGTTTGTACCTCTCGGAAGAATGGTACGGACAAGCATGTAGTATAAGAATCGGGCTTCAGATTTCAGGCAAGTATACTGAGAGTTTTTCTGTTCGGAGGGTCGGGCAAAATGATGACGAAGTTCTTGTTTTGGGTCAGATGAGAGAGACAGAGGAGATTTAGTAGGATTTGGGTCGAGTTTGAGGATGCGTTCAATTTGGGAGGGGTTGAGAGAGATTTCGATTCCAGCAACACTAATTTGAGAAGGTGAAAAATCAAAATATCGAGTAACAACAAAAAAGGAGAGAATAAAAAAGGAAAAGGAAAAAAAATTGGATAATTTAAAAAAAAACAGTTACACTTAACAATTATAGAGAAACTTCCAGTATAACCATATGCCAAGGTGTTGATAGTAAGTCTCGGTTTTGTTCCAAGACAAGATTGTCAAGGTCCTTGTATGAGTCTTTGGAGTTTTAGAATATACCTGGTAGGAAAGGTCCTTAGCTCCCCCTAGATGGAGGAATGCTAGCTCCGCCTCAACTGGTCATTCAAGTTGTAGCATGTCAAGCTCCCTTCTATTGGTGAGAAATTGTTCTGTGGGAAGGGCCTTGGTGAAGATGTCTGCCAGTTGTTGATGGGTAGGGACAAAGTCCAGAGTGATATGACCTTTGTCTACATGATCTCTAATGAAATGATGTCGAACTTCAATGTGCTTGGTGGGGGAATGTTGTACTGGATTTTTGGTGATGTGAATTGCACTTTGATTGTCACACTTGATTGGAATATTTGAAGACTCAATCCCAATGTCCTTGATTTGCTGTTTTATCCATAAAAGTTGTGCACAACATGCACCGGCTGCTATGTACTCAGCTTCTGCTGTGGAGAAAGCAACAGTATTTTGTTTCTTTGATTGCCAAGATATCAATGACAAACCTAACATTTGGCATCCTCCGGAGGTGCTCTTTCGATTCTAGATCCAAAGAAAATCAGATCCAGTATATCCAATAAGGCGAAGGGGATTGTTGTTGGGGTACCATAGGCCAATGTCCTTAGTACCTGCAAGGTATCTTAAAATTCTTTTGACTGCAATCAAGTGAGATTCTTTAGGAGCACTTTGAAATCTCGCACATAAGCACACACTGAACATGATGTCAGGACGACTAGCAGTTAAGTAAAGTAGAGATCCGATCATACCTCTGTAGGTTTTAATAAGAATGTCCTTACCATTATGATCATGATCAAGTTTTAGAGTAGAGGACGTTGGGGTACTGCAATGCTTGGCGTTTTCAAGCCCATATTTCTTAAGAAGCTCTTTCACATACTTACTCTGATTGATAAAGATGCCATCTTCATTTTATTTGATTTGTAAGCCAAGAAAGAATCTGAGTTCTCCTACTAGGCTCATCTCAAACTCTTTGCTCATTAAATCAGAGAAGTCCTTCACTAAAATCTCATTAGTAGCACCAAAAATAATGTCATCTACATAAATTTGAATAATGGTGGATTCCTGATCTGTGATTTTGATGAACAGTGTTTTGTCTATGAGGCCTCTTGTGAGTCCATTACTCAGGAGGAAGGAGCTTAGTCTCTCATACCAAGCCCTCGGAGCTTGTTTGAGCCCATAAAGGGCCTTTTGAAGCTTATAAACATGAGTTTCTGGATCTTGTTGCTCAAATCCTAGAGGTTGTTCAACATAGACTTCTTCCTTTAGGTGCCCATTCAAGAAGGCACTCTTGACATCCATCTGATATAGTTTCATCTGAGTTGATGATGTATAGGCCAAGAGTATCCGAATGGCTTCTAGCCTTGCGACTGGAGCAAAAGTTTATTACTTAAGTTGTTCTAAAATTATATGTTTATTCATACTTAAGTTGTTATAAATATATATTTTATTACTTTTTAAACGCTTTTTACCATTCATAAATTATGTAAAATGTATTATTTATTTTTATTTTTTCCTAAATGTAGGATTATTATGCATATTTACTTTTCTACAAAATTTACCTAAATATAGAAAGTGTTACTTTTCTACAAAATTTACCTATTAAAATGAAAGGCATATTTACTATTTGTTCTTTTCTTAAAAGTCATACACATGCATATTAAAAAACAAAAAAAAAATTTTGGTTCCAATTAATCTTTACTCATAGGTTAGTGACTGAAAATAATTCAAATTAACTTTTTGGCAGAAAATGTGCTATACTTTTAACATATTTACTATTTTAAAAATTTTTATTTTTTGCTATTTTAGATACTAAATTTTGGATTTTTGATTGCTAAAAATAGAAAAAAAATGTTCAGTGATAGTAAATAGATTAAAAGTATAGAACACTGTCAACCAAAAAATTAGTTTGTATTATTTTTTGTCACTCGCCCATGAACACATATTAATTAGAGCCAAAAGTCCTACAAACTTAATGAGTAATCTATATAATATATAACCTCACGTTCTCAATATTGGCATGAAGAGTAGTTTCACATGTGTAAACTTCACATCCAACCTTTAATCTACGGTATATAATATATTTTGCAAGAATTGAAACACAGATTTATCATTGGTCTTGTCCTTCCGCGCGGGTTCAATGCTGCTCAGCTTCTCCGAATTTTTCATTGGAACAAGTTATTATGTCATGTCTTTATATGATGATATTATATATGTTATTTTCTTTATAATTTGTATGGACATTGATATGTATATCCATGTCTTACAATATAATTTATATGATTTTTCCTTTTTAATTTGTATTTACTATGTCATGTCGTGTCCCTGTGAGTTAGCCAAGGCCACGCGGCCTTGCTAGACTCTATATATGGGGTCTGCACAGCCTGCAAGGTCATATGGCTTTGACAATGCTCATGGGCCTGGTTCGCGCCCTGGGCCTGGTTTCTTGGTCTGGAAACTGGTCAAGGCCTCATGGCCTTGGTATTTGGCTCAATTTCAAACGACCATAACTCTTTCATCAAAACTCCGATTGAGGCAATTCAAAAGGCGTTCGAAACTTATGCTGTATACATTACCCTCATTAAAAAAACAATGCCAACGAGATTTATTTGATAAAATGAGATTCAAAAGGGTGAGCACATGTGTATGGAAAGGGCGGAAAATGAAGGCTTATGTGGTGGATTGGCCCGGTGGCTATTGATTGAGCCCATTTGCTTTTGATTGAGGAAGGCCCAGTGAATTTGCTTTCATTCTAGTCTCTTTTCTTATTGCTCCCGGTACAAAACTCGGTGTCTGCAAAGAGCCTCTACTTTGATTGAGTCCGAATAGGACGATGGTCAAAGTAGCCTGATGTGCTGATTGCCTTTCTTTCTTTTCAGGATGAATGATGTCAATGTTCTTTTAACGGGACTGAAGGGTGGATGCTGTCGATGCTCTTTTAATGGCGATCGAAATAAGGATGTCAACCCTCTTTTAATGGCAGCTGGAAGATGATGTCAGTGCTCTTTTAACAGCGACTGAAAGGTGGATATTGTTACTGCTCTTTTAATGGCAACCAAAAGATGGATGTCAGCGCTCTTTTAATGGCAGCTGGAAGATGATGATGTCAGTGCTCTTTTAGTGGCAGCTGGATGATGTCCTGATTTTCCCGGTGTCGGTGATGGTTCTCTGCATAGAAACCGAAGCAGAATGTTAGATCATTTTGTACAATGGCTAGAGATATAGAGAGTTACCTGTCGGACAGCTTGATCGCAACTGATATGAACTTCCCTTCTCTTTTTTTTTTTTTTTTTGCTATCGATGTCCCAGTCTTTCCCGGTGTTGATGATGTCGAACATATTTTCTCGAGGCATATCGAATTTTCTGGAGGCGGATCGAATTTTCTCGATGTTGATGATGCACAACGAATTTTCTCGAGGAGGTTCGGATCTTCCCAATGTTGATGATGCCCAACGGATTTTCTCGAGGTGGATCGAATTCTCCTGAAGCAGGTGATGGCCAACGAATTTTCCCGAGGCGGATCAGATTTTCCCGATGTTGATGGTGCCCAACGGTTTTTCCAGAGGCCAATCCGATTTTCCCGATGTTGATATTGTCCAACGAATTTTCCCGAGGCGGATTGGATTCTCCCGAAGCAGATGATGCCCAACAAATTTTCGCGAGGCGGATCAGATTTTCTTGATGTTGATGGTGCCCAACGGATTTTCCAAATTTCAATCGAATTTTCGCGATGTTTGATGTTGCTCAACGGATTTTCCCAAGGCGGATCGGATTTGAAGTGATGAGAGCTTTTGGATTTTCCCGACGTAGATTACGCTAAACGGATTTTCTCGAAGCGGATAGCGCCCAACGGATTTTCCCGGGGCGGATGATTATGTCGGTGGCGTCCATGGCAACTTTTGTTGTTTTGGTAGACAAGAAGATCGTCATTTGGATGAGCTTTGGATGATAGATAGAAGTCATCTAGAGTGTGATTAGTGATTTCTCTAATCTTGCTCTTAATGATTTGCAGCCGAGATTGAGTCTCTTTGTTAGATGACATTCTTTGATTATCCCTCTTTTCGCGATGAGTATGCATGCACTTGGTCTTCTAGACTCTAGACTCTTATGCACTTATGCATGACTATTGACTTTATGCATGACCTTTTGATGTAATGCAATGACTAGGAGAATATGTACATGAACGATATTTTACAATGCATGTGACTCAATATGCAAACAATCTCCAGTACCAAGACTAGAATGATGATTCCCTAAGTGTTAGAGCAACTCGACATGCAAGGTCAGGACAAGGAAGGAATGGGTGAGGCTTATGATGAGGCCTGATAGCGAATGCATTGTCTTAGATGATTTGTCTTGTCCTCTTGCTTTCTCGTATCATTGTCGAGATAGGCAGAGCCCCATTGTAGGTTATATAAGGGCTAAGGGAGCCCCTGGTTCAAATAAACTCTTAACTTCTCTTGAGTCTGATGTTGTTTACAATTAGTCATTGATGTGGTCGATATCTTGTTCTTGACGGGTGGGCCTCACTTAGGTGTGCTGAGAACGTGCCTCGAAATATCGAATCTCGTACTTGCACTAATGACCGAGTCAAAAAGCTTTGGCGGTATGGGAGGATGAAAAGGGTTGGCAAAAGAAAGGGCAAGTCTGATGATAGCCATATGGTTTCGTAGAGATACTTGGTTTTTTAAGGGGATGATGGTAGGTTGATGGACGAATCTGGATATGTCATAATTGACAAATGACTATGTTTCATCTAAGGCTAGACGGTCGACAAGGGTTAAGTTACCTCATAGGAGAAGAGGTGAGGGAATGGTCGAGATGGACTCATGTCATTAGTGGAGAGATGGTTGGCTATTCGGATGTGAATGTGATCCAAGTCTAACTGAAAGAAGGTTGAGGAATTATGATGGCGGGGATGTGAAAGAACTTCAAAATCCAGGGATTACTCTCTTTTTTCCTAACCTGCCCTGACGGGCTTTTCATGCTAGCCCATCTTATTCTCTCGCTCTCCTTTTTCCTAGCCTTGGATTCCAAGCTAGGATTTGTTGTTCTCTCTCCTTCTCCTTTTTCCTAGCTCGGGGTTTTAAGCTAGCCTCTCTAATTTTTTCTCAAAGACTAAATTTGGGACAAAAGATGTTCCCTTAAGTGAATCGTAGTGGTCGGGCCTCAAGGGCCTTAAAGAAATTCTCCTACGTATCCAATGTGGAATCAGGCTTGTCGTAGTTCATATAGTGTACCTTCAAAGGATTGGTGCCTCGAGGAGGGCTTGGTAAGGTAGGCTTGAGGATGGTTATGGATGTGATGACGATGTGAAGGCTTAGAGCGTAAGGCCCGAGAGCAATTCGGAAGGTTTATAAACGGTTTTTCGGTGTGCATGACTGTTAGCTCCGTCTCCGGTTTCTCATCCTCCTTTTTTTTCTTTTTTTTCTTTCTTTTCTTTCTTTTCTCTTTTTTCTTATTCCCTTTTTTTGTTGGTATGCTTCGAGATATGGACGACCCAAACGGGGTACTCTCCCCAGGTTTTTCCATACGCAAACAAAGTGCTTAAGGGACATGATTCCCATACCACTCATGCCGACCTATGTTGGTGGACCGCCTAGGAACTTTCTTTCTCTTTCTCTTTGACTTTTCTTTATTTCCTTTTTGCTTTCTTTTCTTGTTTTCTGACTTTCTTTTGCCTTTCTGATGATATTAGTCACAAGACACCTTTTGGCTTTGGGGTAGTTATGGAGTGGTCATGAGGTGAATGACCGGATTGGTCAAGGCTAACGGTTTACGAACGGTGACTGTTATGAGTGACTCAAAAATGGATGATTTGGTGAAGGGGAACCTGGGATAGAGATGTAGGTTATAAGTAGGGGCATATGTTGTGGGCGAACATGTGATACAAATGCTGATATGGGTGGTGAGGTGTCAGCCCCCTGCCCTAGGCACATTTTGTTCAAGTTGCAGGTCTCGGAGCATAAAGATGTCCACTTTCAAAAGACTGGTGGTTTTGGTCTTCCCTCCTTTTGCCCAGTCTGTTTGATGAATGTAGACAGACTTCTCTCTTTTTTGTTTTTTTTTTCTTTTGTTTTTTTCCCTCTCTTTTGCTTTATTTTTTATCTTAAACCCTGGATTCGTAGGATGACAAATGTGATGAATGGAATAGTATATGAGGGTGATGATAGATGGATATGTTAGACTTGGATGTTGAGGCTAATGAATGGGTGAAGGAGCTTTTCTACTCAAGTTAAGAGTACAAGCACGAGATTCTCAAACAATCAAATAGAAACATCTTATTGAATTCAAAAGACAAGCATATCACAGACCGACTCAACGCCTTCCCTAACTGACTCTGAAACATAATGTTCAAAGGATTTGAGACCTTATGTAATGCCCTGACCCCTCCTGGGTCACGAACATTACCGATAATTGCTTCAAGGATCGCTGACTGGCCCCAAAAATCACCACGAGTCTTTCCAGCGTGCTTCGTCCTCGCTCATACGCTACCCGGGAAAACTTCCTAGGAGGTCACCCATCCTGAGACTACTCCCAGCCAAGCACGCTTAACTGAGAGGTTCCCAACGGATGAGCTACCATAAAAGAAGGTGCACCTTGGTGATATGAGTAGTCATTTCAAACCCTTTAAGCCACACTTAACAATATACCCAGGGTGTTACACCTTAGCTAACTTCAAAGTCCTTTTCCTGCAGTGTTGCCTTTCCCTGTTGACTGCTCCTGTAGGGTCGTTTCCTAGTTGCCTTTCTATGCTGCTTTCGGTAGGGGCAATTTACCTGATCAGATCATACCTTCAATCTTATTCTTCAAGGTCCAACACTTCTTGGTGTCATGTTCTTAATGCATGTGATAGTTGCAAAATGCATTGTCATCCCAACTCGGGTACTTTGTTTCTGGCTCTGGTCTTGTTAAAGGCAACTCAATTAGGTTTTTCCTTAAGAGATGAGCCAAAGCATCGACGTAGGTGGTGTCGAGTGGGGTGTAATGGTTGTACTTTGGCTAGATTCCTGACTGAATTAAATTAATCTCAACACTCTTAGGAGGGTGGCTGGGTGAACTAGTAGTCCTCCTATTAGGACTGGAATTCTTCCACCCTAGAGCGGCGACCTTCTCATTATTCATGGTCTTGAGTTGGACGCGAAGGTCCTTCAAGTAGTCAATGTTCTTGATCACATGGTATCCCAAGTGTTGAGCCAGGCTACTCTTGAGACTCTGTTTGAAGGTGGATAGTTGTAAGCGTAGAGGTATTGTCTCATTAATGTGAGACAACTTGGTATGCCATCTTTTGAAGTAATCCAGGAAGGACTCGTCCTCCCTTTGCTTCATGGTTATTAGGTCATCCATTGTTGCCTGCTTCTTCTGAATACGTCTGTAGTGATTGATAAAGGTCTTAAACAACTCATTCCATTCAGCCTTGACTTGAGTTGATAGGGCATGCTACCATACTTTGGCTTCTCCATCTAGGGTGGATGGGAAGACTATAGAGTACAAGTCAACATCAATCCTGTTGAGAGGTGCCAATTGCATGAACTCTTCGATGTGGTGAGTAGAATTTTCAAATGGCTTGAACTTGATGTTGGATACTTCAACTTTGTCAGCCACCTTCATGAGTGGGTGGATAGGCAAAGGCACATCTGTGTACTTGTCAACAAAGGATGGGATAGTGCTCATTATCTTGGTGAGTCTCTCCAGTTTTTGTTCTAAGGCCTTGACAGCAGGACCTTCAGTGACCTTGGGAATTTCTGAGGCCACCTTAGACTTTGCTTTGAATGATGTTGAACCCCCAAACTCATCCCTACAGGTGTCTTGATGAGTTCGGGCTTATACTTATACCCATGAACTTCAACCACATCATCATCTCCTTCAGTATTTAGGCCCAAGTAGTTCTCGTTGATCTTAGTGATGGTCTGCAACATGCCATCCATCACTTGTTGTTGCTCATGGAGCTTTTTCCCTAGGGTTAAGTGTTTGCACGTGTGTGAAATGGATGATCATCCGTGTGATTGAGATTGAGATTGAGAATGTGAATGTGATTGAGATTGAGATGATATTGAGAAATAATTATATGCGAAGTCTTGGACTTCAAGGGGAAAATTAGAAAGCTTTGCCCACTTATTAAATCTGTGGAAGATGGTTATGGTTGGTTGGGAAAATAACTTTGTGAAATGATTTGACTTGTTCACTTTTTCACCTAAATGAATTGAAATGAATTTTAACTTGTTTTGACAGTTAGCTAGGGATAGACATTATTGAGTCTTCCTCATGTTTTTAAATGTTTTGTTTTCAGGTGAAGCATACTATGATGGGAATGAGACTAGCAGTGAGGATGATTGTTTAGAGTTTTGCTTGAATAAAGAGTATAGTTGTTTATGAACATACGTTAAATTATTATTAGTTTCTTTATGTCGTTGAATCAAGAATGGTGTTTTAGTAATTAAATTGAAGTTATTATGTTAATCTCTATTCTTGCTTTGTATCCCTTCGGAGGTATGAAAGTGACGCCCATTAATTTATTTTGACTTTTCTGCTGTTAATGTTGGCCAACGTTAGGTTTGACTGTTAAATATCGAAATTGTATTTTTAGGGTGTTACAATTACTTATATTTAGATATTATAAAATTAAGGTATCATGTTAAAAGAGACGATGAAAACAACAACAACAAGCCGCTCTTAATGAGTTAGGGTCAAATGAAAATTTAAAAAATGAGTAGGGGTATTTTGGGAAATTGATATTCATGACATGGTTTACCATACATTAGCTTCTTTTCTAGAGATGGTTGATGATTAAGATTCTCCACACTTAAATAATCCTCTAAAACCTCTAAAACCTACAAAAATGAAACTTAAACAATTGTTGTTTCTTTTTCGGTTGTAAGATTGAATAATTTTCTAAAAAAACCTTAATTAATCCATAATTTTTCTTAATGATCCTTCGACTATTGTTCAAGAGATCATTTAACTGATAATAATATATATCTTGAATCAAGATGGTTAATAATCATGTTTAATTGTTCAAATTTTGCTTTTTTTTATAATTTTAAATGATACTTTTGAAGTAATTACACATATTAAACTATAAGAACAAAATATTTATTGGATTTGTTGAAAAATATAAAAAAAGATATTATAATCATATCAAGCATAACACAACATGCACATTCTATGCATAATCCTATATTTATGAAAAAAATAAAAATAAATTATGCATTGTACATAATTTATGAATGATAAAAAGCCTTTAAAGTTATAATAAAGTATATATTTATAACAATTTAACTATGCATAAATATATATATTTTAGAGCAATGTGAGTGAAATTCAAGATGATTAATAACAATACTAGTTTTAAATCCGTCCAATGCACCGAGTATGAATTAGATACTTAATAATTACAAAGACAATTAAAATATAAATGTACTTATCTAAATGTCCATATAAACGCAGCTAAGCACAATATATATGTGCTCTTTGGAGCACCTAATAAATTGCAAGTTAAGCATCAGAAATGTCACAAATATTTTTTCCATATGTACCCTTGCTGATGTCATTTATAATTATTTTCTTTTTTAATTGAAACCTTCCTGTTTTCTAGACCTAAATACGTCTTCTTTCTTCCTAGTGTCAGGCGCTGTTTTCTTCTTTCTCTCATCGAAAATGCTCCATTATGCTCTGTCTTTCTTATTCTCATCGCAGAAAATGCTTCTCTTTGGACATCAATTCTCTGAGCCTGCTGATCGATCAGCTGGAACTATTTTGATGTGTAGTAACAGAAAGGGAAACTTATAAATGCAATTGAAGGAATAAAAACTATCAGTAAGTTAATCTCAAGTAAGTTAAGATTTGACCATTTCTTTTAACCAGCTATTATTCCTCTCGGTTTTGTATCTGATCGAGCTTTCAATTTACAACAAATGTTAAATATATGCATGTAGTTGCGTAGTTTGATTTAGTACCATATGCAGGAGGCTAGCCTTTTGGGTACCGCCCCTGCTCCCCCCAAGTGAAGCCCAAATTAGGGCTCCTGATTTCCGAGATTGAGTAACTTATTATCTTAGAATAATAAAAGATTAAGACTTGCAATTGTTTCTGGGTCTGGGGAATTTTGGTTTTGTTGGGGATTTAGGGTTTTGTTAGGTTTAATTGAATTAAGGGTTATTATGTGTGATGTTGTAACTGATGAAGGCTTGAATTTCTTCCATATTTTGGAGAAATAATTACGTCTTAAATTCAGAAGACTCACTTGTTGGTCCCAATATATACAAGGTTGGCTAGCAATTAATAGAACTTTAACAGTACATTTTCACTTGTCAGATGATGATAAATATCAAGGATCTTAATTGAGTATCTGTCTTTTGAACGCTTGAGATCTTGAGCCTGTAGTCTCACCTAGAGTTGGGTAGTGTTTGTACAGTTGAAAAGTTTTCTGGGTTGCCTACAGGCTACAATGTTATTGTTATTCATTGGTCATATATGCTAGGACGTAAATTAGTTGAGAATGTTGTCATTGTTATTTTGTCTTCTGTGTTCTATTCATCTCCTTTTTTACGATTCCAAGTATATGAAAGGCCAAAGAAGCATAGATATTGAAGGAGAAGTAAATTAGTTGAGAATGTTGTCATTGTTATTTTGTCTTTCGTGTTCTATTCATCTCTTTTTTTTCGATTGCAAGGATATGAAAGACCAAAGAAACATAGATATTGTAGGAAAAGAACGCCAAGCCTTTTTTTTTCCTTAATATCCTATTTATGGTAAATTAATGTGGTTTTACAGAATATTGCTTATTTACCACTTCTTTGTTAGTAAACTCTTATCACAAATGTATGCTTGTGTTTTGTTTTGTGATTGAGTGTCCCAAGGACAGTTGAACAAAGCCATGAAGCTTTGGTCTACCTTTTTGGAGCCAATATCGGGGTGACATATCGATTACATGATGGTAAAGCTCGACAATATATTTCAAGCAAGGATGCCGAAAATGTATCAAATCACATCATAAAATCGAATATGTGAAAGTCAAGAAATCTCCATGAATATGTGAGAAGTTCAGTTCAAATTCATGTGAGGCATTTTAGTTGCCAAGTCAAAAGAAACTGGTCATAAGCATCATTTCTGTAAGTGAAATTTTGAACCCATTGTCATGAAGAATCAATCTCGTAACAACGGGTTCAAAAGTTCACTTATAGAGATGGTGATTATAGCTTCTATACAGTAATAATTAATGGTTTGCTTGGAAACATCTATGTGAACACTAGAGACCCGTAGGCTAGGCTGGTATAGTTAGAGTGGTACTTGTGTTTCCCTCGCCCCTTTAATTTATTTATGATCCAACAATTAAGTGTCTGGTTGTTGTTGGGTTTGTTTCAGGCTGGGATACAGATTAGTTCACACTTCACAACTGATGTTTCAGAAGTCATAATGGTTGCAAATGGCGTGATCAAACATGCAAGTCAAAGAGAACCTTTTAGCTCCAATTGGTAGCTGTAGACATAAGACATTAACAACAGGTTCCTTGTTTATCTCTTAATTTTTTCTGATTCTTCATTAGGGAGGACTGGCGGTTGGAGGATTCAACTTTGATGCTAAACTGTAACACTTTTTAATCCAATTCAATGTGTGCTTTTTGAATGTCAAGAAATGGAACATGGTCATCAAATGTGGTACTTTATGGTCTAATCTAACGTATCTTAAATTATTTAATGAATATGACGATTCATCGAAAAATGCTTGACATGTTCAGGAGACCTAGAAAGCAATGCACAATAGCATTCATTGTGAAGCTGAGAGGTTCATTAACTAAATGTAAATTCTAAATATTGTTGTAAAACTGTTTCAGATGTTTTTTTTGACTGTTGTGTTTCTAAACCAGGAAATCCTTGTCCAAGATTCTTGATTTTGATGCGAAAGTACTTCTCCCTTCTATTTGTAACAGCTATGATAAAGTAACCCCTTTGGCCAAGCTATGGATAGGCTTTGCAAGAAGGTTTATGCCGTTGCGTCAATTTGAGAATCTGAGGAGTTGGAGTCACCATTTTCTCATGTGGCAGTAGATGTTACTGGAAAATCTCTGTTTAGCTATAATTTGGATTCTTCAGCAAATGCACAAGAAATGTGGAGGTACTATGACTTGCATTTTATGCATAAGACTTTGCTTCCACTATTCTAAAACTTGCTCCATTCATTGGAAAGAACAAACTGTTTATTCATTAGAGCACTGGTTTATGTAACGATGTTATGACTGTTATCGATGAGCATCTCGTTCTTCACTCGTCGAGCAGTGAATCCACTGTGTTTTACTACAAGATGTAAGTGCTCAAATTGGGTTTGTTTTCTGGATTCTTTAAGAATTTTGTGATTGCTTAGTTTGATGATGGAGAGATTGATCTCATTGCAGGAAAGGTGATTACTATCACTATCTTGTTGAGTTCAAGATTGGTGATGAGAAAAAAGAGGCCGCTGATCAGTTCCTCAAGGCTTATGAGGTAATGTAGGATCTATTATAATTGATGAAAACATGGATTCTGAAAATTATATGTTTTTGATGAGTTTAGTACTTTTCCAATTATGGATTGGAGTACATGCATGAATATCTTTTAGATAGACATTGGTAGGGAAGTTGTATAAAGTTTGATTATTTAGAAACTTTTTTCTTTGGGGGAGGGGGGTTGTAAAATTTAAAGGAGAATCGGTGATAGCATTGGCAAAAATTTGGGTCTCGATAAATTCGGGTCGGTCTAATTTTGTCAATGTTTATATTTGGATGAGAAATTGATGTCTGGACCTAGTCTTTTACGGGTTGGACAATAGAAAAAAGAGAAAAGTCGGGTATTCGAGTCAAACAAAATTTTGTCAGCACTAACTGGTGGTTTTGTGAACGTTGGCTGAGCAAGAAGAACATGGTGGTCCATCTTTTAGCATGACTGATGGTTATTGTTCTTGGGCAATACCTTTAAGTTTCGAATAGGGAGTTGGGTGAGGTAGAGAATTGTAACAATTTATTTTCATGCTTTGGCTTCAAGAAGTTGGTCTGACCAAGCTTATATCTAAGATCAAATAAAAAGTAGCATTCTGGATTTCAGTGCCTTTCATGTTTCTGTCTCAGATGAGCTTGCTAAAGTTATGTTGCATTCCAGTCTCGTGAATATGTGGAATATGATAACATGGATGCGTTTCTACTTGGGAGGTTGTTGCATCTTATGTTAATTCATCTCTTCAATCTATATCTTGTGTTGTATACATTTATTTCTTTCAATAATATTGTGTATACTATATGTATGCAGGCAGCAACTACAATAGCAGAGGCTGAATTGCCTCCTACACATCCCATACGTTTGGGCTTGGCCTTGAATTTCTGTCTTCTACTATGAGATCATGAACTCACCTGAAAGGTATACATTTGCTTCTTGTTTTGGATTCATTCTGATGATCATATCTCTAAAACTTCATGTTGTCCTAACTTTTGGAACCTGTAGGGCTTGCCACTTGGCAAAGCAAGCTTTTGATGAGGCCATCTCAGAGCTGGACACCCTAATTGAAGATTCTTACAAGGATATGACTTGATAATAAGTTGATACTTATGCGGCTTGTATTGCAGCGTAAGGACAACTTACAAGGTGTTGGACTAACGCTTTATCCCCTCCCTTTTGTGATGAGTGTCCTTTCTCATTTTTAGCACATCAAAAAGCCTTGAGTGGGAACAATAGTAGATGAATGACTAGGGTAAAATATATTATGTATCGAATTAATAGCTATCATTATTCATGTGCATCTAACAGTTATGATTGTCAGGTCAGCGCGTGCTCGTCAGACTAGTAATTATAAAAACAATTCCATCAAACAATGAGATGGGGTACAAGATAGTATCAAATAGGATGACGTCATAATAACTTGTTCAAATGAGAATATAAAAATTGAAAAGTACAATGGAGCTAATAATTCAAGTGGAAAAAAAATATACAATTATACTTTAAGATCTTTCTGAAGTGTTTACAAAAAAAAGCATAATCAAAATCAACATAGATCTCATATTTATATAGTAAAAAATGACAATTATAGTACGTGTAAGTACTACATACAAATTAAAAAGGAAAAATCATATAAATAATATTGTCAGACATGGATATACATATAAATGTCCATACAAATTATAAAGAAAATAACATAAATAATATCATCATATAAAGACATGACATATATAATAAGTTGTTCCAATAAAAAATTCGGAGAAGTTGAGTAACATTGAACACAGGACAAGACCAAAGATAAATCATGATTCAATTCTTGCAAAATATATTATATATTGTAGATTGAAGGTTACATGTGAAGTTATACATGTGAAATAACTCTTCATGCCAATATTGAGAATTTATATATGATATAAATAATATTGAAGGTTAGCTAACTAAGACAACGGTCATACATGTCCGAGGAATTGAATGGTTGGACTTGTAGAGGTTTCACTTTGGTGGCTGTTGATTGGGCAAAATTTTGCAAGAAACAAGCAGGTTGGTGTGAAGATTGTTGAAGATGATCGCGTGGTTTCTTCTGCTTTCGTTGGTTCAGTTACCATTTCTGATCCTCTTCCTAAGAATGTCCATAAGGCTGTTAGGTCTCCTTATAAAGATGCCTTCTTGAGGGACCCTACGGTCCGGTGGTAACATTGGTGCTCCGAAAGTGGTTTTTTTTTTCTGATAGTGAGCGCATAGCGACCCTATTGACAATGTTGTTGATGAGATGGTTTGTTCTTCACCTCTTGATGTGGAGGATTCCTTTCTTAAGACTTTCAAAGTCAAGAGTCGACATAAGAAGAATGTGAACTTATTGTGGAACTCAAAGTGGAGGTTGGTAAGTAGAGTGTCGTGTAGGGTCTGCTCTAAAATAGCTCGTTCTAAAGAACCTATCAGAAGGAAGGTTAAAACTACGAGCTTGCAAATTGAATCATCAGAGCGTCCTCAGGCTCATCTGGCGGAGATGGCGCGCAGAGTGGCTAAGTTTGGCTGTGGATCGGGCTTCATTCGTGGGGACCCTGTGACTGTTGGGAAGCGGCTTATGAGAATTGGTGAAGAGATCAAAAATGTTAATTTTTGTTTTTTATTTGTGTTGTTTGTCTTTGGTTTGGTCGTGTAGCTTCTTGTTGGTTGCTGCCTTTTTGCTGTACTTTCCTCTGCGTTTTTCGCAGTGCGTATACTATCTCTTTAGCATCTTTTGGATTTCAATAATAAAAAAAAAAACATGTCCGAGGAATTGGGGCCCTAGTGATCTAGTTTGGTTTTTCAAGTCTCAAGAAGTTCCAAAGATTCGATTTTCAAAAAGATTTAACTAGGGGTTTCTACTCAATTAGGGAAAATATTGGCTCGTGGGTAATCCCGGGCCCACATAATGAAAGACTAAGCACGGAAATAGTGGTTTTAGGGGAGATTCGTGCTCGATAATTGGGTGTAACTGTGTAAGGATTGTGTGCGCATCAAAGTAGCATCGGTTTCCCCCGCCAAGGTTGTAAACCGATATTCGCTTCCTATGCACGAGCTAGCATTGACTCCCCTCACCAGAGTGATGAATCAATGCAATACTTTCCAAAATCTATCCTCACTCCCGTGCAAGATAGTCCTTGGTAGTATGAAAACCAATCCTAAGTAATCTATTCCAATTCCCTCTCGCTAGAGTTAGGAATTGGAATCAATTAAACCACCCTAGAGTTCCAAATCGATGTTTGAAAGGATCCATAACCTCTCGGCACCCGGTATCATTCAAGTATCGAATGGAAATCTAAGGCGGAACACCAATCATCTTAGTAATCACCCTAATCCCACTAATCCAGACTTAATCCCCCATTAGGGGTCCTAATAACCCCCTAACCTTAAGGGAACCTAGCCTAGCATATTGACAAAAACCAATGATTCAAACTTTAACCCTAACGAATTCATGGATTTAATACTAGAATAAAAATTTACTAGGGTTGAAGAACGAGAAAGGATGCGAAAGGAATCCGGAAATCAATCACAATTACTTGGAATCAATGAAGAACTTGCAGAAATCTTGAATGTCTTACAACATCATCATCACTAATCACTAAGCTAAGAGAGAAATTAAGAGGGCTAAAGTAAAACCTAAGGGAATCTCCTTTGTCTTTCTGGAAAATAAAGCCTTATATACTTGTGTTACAAACCCGGCCAAAAACACGCTGTTTAATTAATTTAATTATCGCAGATTAAGGGGTCACGGGCGTGACCTTGGATGTCACGGCTGTTACCTTGAAAAAGTTTGGAAATTGTTCTTCGGATCCTGCAAACCTCACAGGCGTGACCAGGATTGGTCACGGCCGTGAGGCACCTCCTAGAAGTGTCGTCTCTGGGAGGTCACGGCCGTGACCATGGGTGTCATGGCTGTGAGGCCTTGTCTTGTGAAATCCAGCTCTTAGGTTGTCACGTCCATGTGAATGTTAGTCACGGCCATAACGTCTCTTCTGTTTCCAGCCTCCTTTCCGTCCAACTTTTGGCATCCAAGGATCACTGAGGCCACGGTCGTGAGGTAAATGGTCATGGTCGTGACCCTTCTGATGAGAGATCTTCCTTGGTTTCTTCTCTATTCTCAGAGTATCGGGCATGGTTCTTCCTCTCCAGGGTCGGGTTTCCTCGGGAAGACCCGACTCTTCTGGTTTTAGGCCCAAATTGGCCTCGTTTTATGCATTTTTGCTCCACAAGTGTATAAAGCTCTCAAGATTCGCAAAAGAAAGACAAAAACGTAAAATTACTAACAAACATATATGGAATCGAGTCAAAACCTAAGGTAAAAGGAATGTATTTAGGCTCAAAATCGAGCCTAAACAGATGGTAAAAGAACTTGAAAAAATCGATTAGTTTTGAAATTGTAAAAGGGAGAAAGTTGATTTATTTTGCGATTTTATTACTCTTTAGGCATCTTGCATACCAGGATACTCCCGGATCTTTTGACAGGGGAACACAAAAGCGCTGATTGATTAGCCTAGGATTTATCTCGAGAGTGGGAGACCACTACTTGTGTGATGCACTTTACATCGCCAAACATTTGGTCTCTCCTCTCACCCATGTTACACTCCAAGGCTTCGTTAATGTCCCACGAGCAACACCTCACACACTTTGCCTATAAACTCTATATAGGCGAAGTGCACCGAGGCGAGAACATGTGGTACCTTTGCTTATCCCGAGCTTAGTAATCCATGAACCTAGGGTCTCGGTTAGGATTAACCCCTCACTTGTATGCATCTTGTAAAATAAAAAAAAATAAAAAATGTAAAAGGTAAAAAAAAGAGTCGAGTCATCCCAATTAGTGTCGAATATCACATTAGCCCGCATAGAATCACTTAAGGAACCAAAGAAATGGGCCTAGGACAGGGGTGAGGCCACTCGGCCTTTCCCTTTAGTAAGCCCATTTCTGACCCAGTTGACCTCATTGTATGACCCATGCAAAAGTTGTAGGCCATACAACATTAGCCATCTCTAGCCTATGGATTTTTACTGGATCACCCAATCAGGTTTCCTAGGTCCGGGTCCTCTATGTTGGTTCTGTCCGATCCTTTGTGGTATCTTCGTGTCTGAATTCCTATTGTATATTTTACTCGGATCTGAGCCCATATATGTGGTGACTCGATCCAAGTAAGGACCCAATGATTATTCGTATTGTACATCATCAAGTTAGGTTCATATAGAGTTAGACCATGCACTCCCGATAAGTGGTTGAGTCGTCCCTGTGTCAGCATGAAAGGTGTCAAGCAACGGCGGATCCAGGAATTAGAGTCAGTGACGTCAGAATAATTTGCTTTAAAAAAATAAAAATTCAACAGCACAAAGTAAAAAAATAAATAAATAAACTCACCTCATAATAAACCAGCAAAGTTTAATTGAAACACTTAAGAGCCTCCAAAATTTCACGCAAATAGTACATAATTCAATTAATTACAAGTTTACAAACGATAATTTAATACAATTTTCTCATTCACACAAGCAATAATTTAAAAACCCTAATTTAACAAATTTGATATATATATAGCACGCAAAACCCTAAAACCAGGGGCGGATCCAATATAGTGGGAGTGACTCCACTGAAATTTTTGCGGAAAAAAATGTTTTTGAAAAAAATTAAATCAGATACATATATGGATTAACTGATTAGACAATCATATAAGTATGTGCTGGTCTAACAATTTGTGCCTATTGCTCCTTGTTGTAGGTTGTGGGTTCAATGTTTGGGTACATGCAAGTGTTAAGTTTTGTTTTAGAAAAATTAGGGCGTGGGTTCGACACTTGATGAATGCAACTATTTTTTTTATAGCAAAATCTGGCTTTCTATTAGCTGTTGTTCTCCTTCATATATACTAGTTTTTATTTTGTTCTTCGCATGATTATGTTTTTAGTCTTCATGTTTTATGTAAATTTTATGTTGTTTAAAATTTGTATATACATTGTATTTTTCTCAATTTCCAAAAAGTCAAATATATGCTTGGAATGTTGGTGTCATCTTACAATGATCTAACATAGTTTGGTAGAAGATGATCATATTTTTATTGGCACTAACTATACAATATTTTAACTTAATTTGTTATTTGTTAAATAAGTTAACATAATTAAATTACGATTTATATATTTATGAATTGAATTATGTGAATATTGTAAAATTAGATTTTGCTATTTGGATGCATAACTTACTATTTTTCTATTGGGTTGTGGAGATTGTCAACTATTAGGATTTGGAATAATACTTGCTAGCTAATTGGATTATTGAATGTTTATTTGGCAACTTATTAATGACTCAATATAGTTAAATTAGTAGCTGGGTCGGGAGATGTATTAAATTATGTTTTGTTTGTTGGTTCTTTCATGTTTTTGGCAGTGGCAGATCTAGGAATTAAAAGAGCCTTGACATCCATCTTCCGGTCGCCATTAAAAGAGCACCGATAGCATCCACCCTCCGATCCCATTAAAAAAGCACTGACATCATCATCCTGAAACGAAAGAAAGGCAATCAGCACATCAGGGCTAGAATGAAAGCAAATTCACTGGGCCTTCCTCAATCAAAAGCAAATGGGCTCAATCAATAACCACCGGGCCAATCCACCACATAAGCCTTCATTTTCCACCATTTCCATACACATGTGCTCACCCTTTTGAATCTCATTTTATCAAATAAATCTCGTTGGCATTGTTTTTTTAATGAGGGTAAAGTATACAGCATAAGTTTCGAACGCCTTTTGAATTGCCTCAATCGGAGTTTTGATGAAAGAGTTATGGTCGTTTGAAATTGAGCCAAATACCAAGGCCATGAGGCCTTGACCAGTTTCCAGACCAAGAAACCAGGCCCAGGGCGCGAACCAGGCCCATGAGCATTGTCAAAGCCATATGACCTTGCAGGCTGTGCAGACCCCATATATAGAGTCTAGCAAGGCCGCGTGGCCTTGGCTAACTCACAGGGACACGACATGACATAGTAAATACAAATTAAAAAGGAAAAATCATATAAATTATATTGTAAGACATGGATATACATATCAATGTCCATACAAATTATAAAGAAAATAACATATATAATATCATCATATAAAGACATGACATAATAACTTGTTCCAATGAAAAATTCGAGAAGTCGAGCAGCATTGAACCCGCGCGGAAGGACAAGACCAATGATAAATCTGTGTTTCAATTCTTGCAAAATATATTATATACCGTAGATTAAAGGTTGGATGTGAAGTTTACACATGTGAAACTACTCTTCATGCCAATATTGAGAACGTGAGGTTATATATTATATAGATTACTCATTAAGTTTGTAGGACTTTTGGCTCTAATTAATATGTGTTCATGGGCGAGTGACAAAAAATAATACAAACTAATTTTTTGGTTGACAGTGTTCTATACTTTTAATCTATTTACTATCACTGAACATTTTTTTTCTATTTTTAGCAATCAAAAATCCAAAATTTAGTATCTAAAATAGCAAAAAATAAAAATTTTTAAAATAGTAAATATGTTAAAAGTATAGCACATTTTCTGCCAAAAAGTTAATTTGAATTATTTTCAGTCACTAACCTATGAGTAAAGATTAATTGGAACCAAAATTTTTTTTTTTTTAATATGCATGTGTATGACTTTTAAGAAAAGAACAAATAGTAAATATGCCTTTCATTTTAATAGGTAAATTTTGTAGAAAAGTAACACTTTCTATATTTAGGTAAATTTTGTAGAAAAGTAAATATGCATAATAATCCTACATTTAGGAAAAAATAAAATAAATAATACATTTTACATAATTTATGAATGGTAAAAAGCGTTTAAAAAGTAATAAAATATATATTTATAACAACTTAAGTATGAATAAACATATAATTTTAGAACAACTTAAGTAATAAACTTTTGCTCCAGTCGCAAGGCTAGAAGCCATTCGGATACTCTTGGCCTATACATCATCAACTCAGATGAAACTATATCAGATGGATGTCAAGAGTGCCTTCTTGAATGGGCACCTAAAGGAAGAAGTCTATGTTGAACAACCTCTAGGATTTGAGCAACAAGATCCAGAAACTCATGTTTATAAGCTTCAAAAGGCCCTTTATGGGCTCAAACAAGCTCCGAGGGCTTGGTATGAGAGACTAAGCTCCTTCCTCCTGAGTAATGGACTCACAAGAGGCCTCATAGACAAAACACTGTTCATCAAAATCACAGATCAGGAATCCACCATTATTCAAATTTATGTAGATGACATTATTTTTGGTGCTACTAATGAGATTTTAGTGAAGGACTTCTCTGATTTAATGAGCAAAGAGTTTGAGATGAGCCTAGTAGGAGAACTCAGATTCTTTCTTGGCTTACAAATCAAATAAAATGAAGATGGCATCTTTATCAATCAGAGTAAGTATGTGAAAGAGCTTCTTAAGAAATATGGGCTTGAAAACGCCAAGCATTGCAGTACCCCAACGTCCTCTACTCTAAAACTTGATCATGATCATAATGGTAAGGACATTCTTATTAAAACCTACAGAGGTATGATCGGATCTCTACTTTACTTAACTGCTAGTCGTCCTGACATCATGTTCAGTGTGTGCTTATGTGCGAGATTTCAAAGTGCTCCTAAAGAATCTCACTTGATTGCAGTCAAAAGAATTTTAAGATACCTTGCAGGTACTAAGGACATTGGCCTATGGTACCCCAACAACAATCCCCTTCGCCTTATTGGATATACAGATGCAGATTTTGCTGGATCTAGAACTGACTGAAAGAGCACCTCCGGAGGATGCCAAATGCTAGGTTTGTCATTGATATCTTGGCAATCAAAGAAACAAAATACTGTTGCTTTCTCCACAGCAGAAGCTGAGTACATAGCAGCCGGTGCATGTTGTGCACAACTTTTATGGATAAAACAGCAAATCAAGGACATTGGGATTGAGTCTTCAAATATTCCAATCAAGTGTGACAATCAAAGTGCAATTCACATCACCAAAAATCCAGTACAACATTCCCCCACCAAGCACATTGAAGTTCGACATCATTTCATTAGAGATCATGTAGACAAAGGTCATATCACTCTGGACTTTGTCCCTACCCATCAACAACTGGCAGACATCTTCACCAAGGCCCTTCCCACAGAACAATTTCTCACCAATAGAAGGGAGCTTGGCATGCTACAACTTGAATGACCAGTTGAGGCGGAGCTAGCATTCCTCCATCTAGGGGGAGCTAAGGACCTTTCCTACCAGGTATATTCTAAAACTCCAAAGACTCATACAAGGACCTTGACAATCTTGTCTTGGAACAAAACCGAGACTTACTATCAACACCTTGGCATATGGTTATACTGGAAGTTTCTCTATAATTGTTAAGTGTAACTGTTTTTTTTTTAAATTATCCAATTTTTTTTCCTTTTCCTTTTTTATTCTCTCCTTTTTTGTTGTTACTCTCGATATTTTCAGATTTTTCACCTTCTCAAATTAGTGTTGCTGGAATCGAAATCTCTCTCAACCCCTCCCAAATTGAACGCATCCTCAAACTCGACCCAAATCCTACTAAATCTCCTCTGTCTCTCTCATCTGACCCAAAACAAGAACTTCGTCATCATTTTGCCCGACCCTCCGAACAGAAAAACTCTCAGTATACTTGCCTGAAATCTGAAGCCCGATTCTTATACTACATCCTTGTCCGTACCATTCTTCCGAGAGGTACAAACAAAGAAACTGTGAATGAAGCTTGTGCCTCCTTTCTTCTAAACTTCCTTCGTGACAGACACCCTGATATTGGAGAAATAGTGGTTCGCCACATCATCAAGGCTGCCGCCTCACTCTCTGGCCCATTGCCCTATGGAATCTTGCTAACCAAAATCTTTCGCCATTGCCATGTTCCTCTGAATCCAGCCGAGCAGTCTTCCTTCAATTTGCCCATAATTAGTGCTTCCCAACTCCTTAATCTGGGCTACCAGCAGCAACCGGATGGCTCCTGGCTTCACCTCGATGAGGTCAAGGCCGTTGAGGCCTCTAACTCTGCTGCTGCTGCGAAGGATGCCACCAACACCCTGCAAGTTCAACTCTCAGGCATTGTGTCCGCCGTTGAGGCCCTTCACCAGGAGGTTCAGGCACTTCACCAAGAGGTTACGGCCCTCCGAGAGGCAAGAACTGATCTGGTCGCGGCGGTATCCACCCTAACGACTGCTGCTCCACCAGACACCCAGGCTGTCCCAAGCTCACCAAAATCACCCTCTCCTCCTACTACTGTCATTGCTGACCCCCAATCCTAAAACTCGGTTTTCTTTTTTATTTTTTTTTCTTTGCATGCCAAACATTCCTCCTGTTTCCTTTTTGCTTGAAAGTCAAAAAGGGGGAGATGATCCATGCATAGTATGGTATCTTTTTTCTTTGCTTTGGGTCTGTAAGAATTTTTAAAAACTGCCTTTTGCTAATCACTGTATGAATGATCCTGCTATGTTATATTATCCAGTATGCATACTATGCTTGTATATAGTTTTTGTCTTTCACTCAAAAAGGGGGAGATTGTAGAACCCCTCTTGAGAACAGGAAAAAGGACGTTCACTCACTGTGCCCCAAGGCCATTCATGCCAACCAACCAAAAGGACATTTGCACAACACAAGGAGTTTTGAAGTGAAAGACAAACGGAAACCAGAAACCAAATCAGGGAAGTCCTCTAATTAAGCAAGAATCCTACCTTCCTATTTTATTCTTTAAACAGACCAACTGACTATACACTCTATTTTTGCAGGCAATAATCGTAAAGACTTTTGGAAGGAATTCAAAGTATAATCTGCTGAAAAAGGAAGGAAAATCTCGAGCAGACAAAAAGGAAATCAAAGCAAAAGACAATCTTCTCTTCAACGGATACAAGATGAAAAGAAGCAGCTTAAATAGACGCAGTTCAAGACAGAAGAAATCATCGATTCCAAGGAAGCAATCGACTGTTCAAACAAAGAGTTTGTTCTTGTGTTTGAGTGAAAGTGTTCGGAGTGTTTTTGTGAGAGTCTTATCAAACTCTAAACGGATCTAGAATTGTGTTAGGCTTTTGTGTTTGAATCCTAGACGGAATTAGGATTCCATTCGTGTAAACACCAAACTGTGATTTGGTGGGTGAAATTCTCTAGAAATAAGAAGCGTCCATTGTAAGACGCTTGGTTCTCTGTAACCCTAAGGTCCTTCACCTTAGGTGATTTCCAACATTGTTCAACTAAGTGAAATAAAGGAGGTTATTCATATTTCATGTATTGTCCTTTATATTATTATCAGTTATTGAATTGTGTTGAATCTTAATCTGAGCAGATTAAGGGACTAACGTTATTTACCAAGTGATCTAAATTTGCAGAAATTTTAATAACCCTATTCACCCCCCTCTAGGGTTCTTTCAATTCATGAATTCACCCCCCCTTTAAAACTGCTATTTGGAGACTGAAAAGATACACTTCATCAAATAAAAGTGAAATAACACTAGAGGGGGGGTGATTAGGGTTATGTAAAAAAATCTGCACTTCAATAAACACAACTAGGTTAATAGCACTTTTATATAATGAAAAAATACTTCTTTATTAACTAAACAAAAGTGCTTGAGATAAGGAGGTTACAACTCAGCTAATATGAGGATCGTGAGGTCCTCAATCACCTCTTGTGGAGAGAACTCAATGTGATTTTCACTTGAGGCCTCGGAAGAGGCGATTCTGCAGCAGAGAAAAACTCCAAAGTGAGACTTCTTCCTCACTTTAACACAAACGACCTAGAGGTCCTCACGGTGCCCTCATGGTTACACAAACTCACCACTTACAAAATGTGGTTACATTCAGAATATTAACACGATATTCCTACACTCAGAACTTTATCACACAAAGTTCCTACTCAAATTTGCTTGCATGGAAATCCACGTTTTTCTTGGAAGAGGTTGCTAGTATATATATGCTTGAGAGCTCTAGACAACAACGGCTACTTTCCTTCAACAAAGATTATTTCCTTTCTTGGATTGGTCTTCAATCTTCCATGTATTTTACAATTACCACGATTTCCTTCCTTTTATTTTAGTATCTGAAAAAGGTATAATCTGTTATAATATAAATCAAGAAACGGAAGGAATAGAATAATATTAGGATATGGAAAAACTTCCCTGATTTAATTTTGACAAACAAAATCTTCGCACTGGAACTAGAGGTCCTCATTGCTGGATACGGTGAGGTCCTCAGATAGCATTGAGATTCTTCATTCTACTTCCTTGATTGAAGATTGTTTTTTCTTGAGAGAGGTTTTCAATCTTCTTATTTAGGTAATCGCTTTTCTTTCCTTAATTAAAATCTAATTTTATATCTTCAAAATATTTTAATTAAAAACTGTAAATAAAATCAGATTAGAGATTATGAGAAAGATATAGATCTCTAGGGAAGATAAGGGATATTTATATAGAGGAAACTTCCTTGAATTTATATCTTCGAATTTTGTCTTTCAATCAAAAGTATGACGGATGCAATGGAGGTCCTGATGCAGACTGTAGTGGAGGTCCTTAGAGGGCAGTAGAGTTTCTTCAAAAAGATACATTAAACTTCACAAAGTTACATTACAAAAAAAGAAGAAAGATACATTATTACAAAGTAAATGAGAATAGATTACACAAAAATACATCACAAATCGAACAAAGATGCATCACAAAGTGAATTAAAATGCATTAAAGAGACAGAATAATATAACAAATCTAAAGTAAAATAAATTACATTAAGAATTAAACTCTATACTTGTACATTATTGAATACGATTACCGGTGAACCATAATATTATTGTTGATGACAAAAAAAAAAAAAATACACTTTTATTTATACCATGACTAATAGAAAAGATACACCAAAAATAAGCAAAGATGCATTATTAAAATCGCGCATGATGTGGCTTGCTCCCTACTATATACACACGTTTGCATATAAAAACTCTCTCTCTCTCTCTCTCTCTCTCCTATTTTATTATTTCCTATGCCTTTCCCCCAATTCAAATCACATGGCAATGATATAGAAAAAAGAAGCTTGATGTTTACAAGTTTCCATGCAACTATTATTTTTCCATTCATTTTTTCTTAAACCAAACAAGGAAAATAAAATTGAATGGAAAATTATTTTTTTTCCTTCAAAATTTTACTTAAAACCAAATAATAGAAAGAAACTTACTCTACCCAAAAAAATTCCACCTATTTTTTCCAAGAGATTTTTTCATCATATTTTCTGTTGTCCAAACACACCCTTAACCTTAAGGAACTCTTCTCTAAAGATATATCCTAAGTTATACGCACGTGATATAGAAGAACAAAAACTAAAGGACTAAATTTCCATGGAAACTAATATAATTGAAGTGAGTGGCTTCCAGTTAAGGAACACTGCTTTTGCTTTCAACAGAGTCAACAATTTCATCATATATAGTCAAATTAATTTTGGACTAAGCTTATAGAATAATGTTGCATGCATGTAAAGTGATTAAAGAAGTTGATGAGAGAAAGTGGGAGGAAAGTGACAAACCTTGCATGTGAGCAGTTGATAGATGTAGGTTAATTCAACTTGCATGGAATTGTATTCAACCTTCAAACTAAGACAACATTGAGCTCCAACTATGATATGATTGAACTAAGAATATGTACGTAGCTCATTCTAGCATACATAGCAGCCCTCAACCACCCCAAGCATTTAACTAATATTTAATATAAAACCAAGTTTTCTTTACTTTATTTTTTAGACACATTCATTCCCCCCTAAACTCTATATAAGCTCCACACCATCCTCCTTCCTCTTCCATCTTATGCCTTAATTCCCATACCTTTAATACTTTCTTAATTATAACTCTAGAAATTAATCCTGTTGATCGATCTCCTTAATTAAGTTGGTTTGTATTTAGAGTACGTGAACGTTGCCATGGCTACTTCATCAACCCTTTGTTTTCTCTTCTTTCTTTCCATTCTGTCCAACACTTTCACGTCCTCCTATGCATCTTTGACGGTCGGATTCTATAGATCAACTTGCCCCTCCGCCGAGTCGATCGTCAGGAATGTAGTGAATAATGCAGTAACCCAAAATCCAAGATTGGGAGCAAGTCTTATCAGAATGCATTTTCATGATTGTTTTGTCAGGGTATGTACCTATAATATTAATTCTACTTTCTAATTATAATCATTTAACTCAATAATGTTAACAAGTTTTTCCTTTTCTTGCAAATTAAATATGGTAGTATATACATAATCTCTGTGTACCCATGCACATACGTTTATTTCGAAGCTATTAGTCTAGTAATTAGTCAAAAGTTAATGTATTAATTAAAATACCTCATGCATGCATATGTATACCAAACTAATTAAGTATGTTACGTATTTTTGTTTTTTTGTCACTCACATACTAACACTTGTACGTTAATTAATATCATATCATCACTTGTAGGGTTGTGACGCTTCAATATTACTTGATTCAACTCCTGGACATCCAGCTGAGAAGGATAATGTAGCAAATAACCCAAGCTTACAAGGGTTCGACATTATTGACAAAGCTAAGGCAGAACTAGAAGCTCATTGCCCAAAAACCGTCTCTTGTGCAGATGTCATAGCATTCGCAGCTCGTGACAGTGCCTTGAAATTAGGAGGAATAAACTATGCAGTTCAATCGGGGCGAAGAGACGGAAGAATATCTCTAAAAAATGACCCAAACACAAACCTACCAGCACCATTTTTCAACTTGCAACAACTTGAAAAGAGCTTTGCCAAAAAAGGACTTTCCTTGGAAGAGATGGTAATCCTATCTGGGGCTCACTCCATTGGAGTCTCACATTGTTCTTCCTTTACAAGCAGACTATACTCCTTCAATGCAACAAACCCACAAGACCCATCAATGAATCCGAGCTTCGCAAACGGGTTGAAGTCCAAATGCCCAAATGGTAGCGGATCTGACCCGACAGTCTCCCTTGACTATGTCACCCCAAATAGGCTGGATAACAAGTATTACCAAGATTTGCTACAACGCAAGGTATTATTGACATCGGATCAGAGCCTTATGAGCAGCCCTAGAACAGCAAATATGGTCAAGAATTTCGGATGGGAAGGTGGAGTTTGGGCTAATAAGTTTGCAAGGGCTATGATTCATATGGGATCCATAGAGGTTCTCACTGGCAATCAGGGTGAGATTAGGAACAGCTGTCGCATTGTTAATTAAGTTATAATTAAGTGTATGATTGATTTTTTTCCCCTTCCCCTTTTGGCTATGCTTGATTTTTTTATTGTTTAGTACTCAATTGTATTTACATTTTCTTTCCTCTTTTTCCTTTAGTTTAATTTGATGCCTGCAAGTGTGTTCATATTAATTTCTTGATGGATTGTTTTGTATCAGTGAAATAAATTAGAATTCCATATATATGTTTTCCGGCCAGCTCCCCAATTGATTGAAGATGCATGGAATTTGTGTTCAAATTTTTCTAATAAATATATAATATTCTAAATAGAAAAGACACTCAACTGTAACCATTATGTAATTTAAAAACAAATTACTTATAGATTCTGGATGTCTATATGTAATGTTGACGTAGTTGAAAAAGATTATTATTTTTAAATTTAGATTGTAATGGATTAAAGTAAATTATTTTATTAAACTTTCTTTTCTTTTTTTCATAGATTAGTAGCTAGCGAATAATTTCAAACTTTTTAGTCAATTTGAATCGATAAATTGTAAAATTTAAGACTAAGATTGATGCAACCCATTTCTTCATGCCCGGTGGTTTGGACGAGAATTCAGAGAATTGATATTCTTTTTTTATGTATTGATTCTGCTTTTTTTTTTAAAACTAGTATTTAACCAATCGCACAGGATATTTAAATAGTTTAATAAATAAAATAAGCATAAATATGTTAATATCCTCAATTCAGGTAAAAACGATTGACAAGGATAGCAGTCGAGACAGACTGTCTGAATGTCGTACATGGGCTCCAAGGAAGGGACAGTGTCACTCCCACAACATCAATGATTTTAAAGGATTGTCTCGGATTAGATGTTTGAGTTTGTTTCTTTCAATTTTTGCAAGAGATCACCTGTAATAATGTTGCTCATACTCTTACAAATATAGCAGTAGCTAAGAAAGAAAACAAGTTGTGGCGGGATGGAGGTCCCTCAGAGGTAGCAGTGCTGGCTGCCTCTGAGAGAGGATCCCAATTTTTCTGAGCAATATATTTGCGGCCGATTGTGGCTGTGGTTTTGATCCAAAAAAAAAAGTAAAAAAGATTTTGAATTATATGAGTCTTGGGAAAGCGACTCGCTCTATCATTAAAACTATATTATACAGATTAAGATAAAATTTAATGATATGATTGAATTCCAAAACTATACTGTTACATATAAATTGAATAAAGTTAATACTTTTATACAGTATTTTTTATATTTCAAAAAACGCTCAAAATAAACTTAATGGAAGGAATTGATTCGATTAGGGTATCATTTATGCTCATTGACACAACATACACATCCCAAGTTAAAAGAAAGAATTTTTAACAGCTAATATTGAAACAAAGAATTTTAATGTTAAAAAGATAACTATATAATAAATATTGTGGCTCCCAATATTAAAACAAAGAGTTATATACAACTAGAATGAAACATAAATGGCGACACAAATAATAACGGGAAAGTGCGTAAATAATATAGTCAAATAAAAATGTTTGACATCATAAGGCATTAAATGAGAAACTTTTAAAAGTCAAGTAATAATGTTTATATTACGTTGTGATAAATAAATTGACGCATAGAATAAATTGAACAAAAGGTTGCAACAAATAAATTGAAGCATAGAATAATGGTGTGGTACATAATAATAGTACTTTTAGTAAAAAGAAAATTATGATATAGACGTATTGTATTTTTGATACAGATAAGTTGATGCATAGAAGATTTACTTACTTCTCCTACCAATCATGTTTAATAATGGCTTGTGTTTTTGATATAGATGTATGAAAAGATAATTATGAAGAGTTTGCTGACAGTACTTTGTGGATTAATCATCTATTATTAAGGAAAACAAAAACTGAAAACGATATGTACGTATTAGTCAAGCGATGAAGACTAAGGGGCAATAGATCGAACACATGCTAAAGCCAAAAAAGGAGGGGTTGAATATTTTCACAGATATTGTGGAGATTATACATTTTCATCTTTTTAAATTATCGAGAAGGTTAAATTGTAATCTTCTGATATTTTTCACCATGTAAATCGTATGTATCATGCAAAATTTTATGAAAAAAATTGCGATATGAAAATACATGCTAAAATATATTGATGTGGTATATATTGATAGTACCTTTCGAAACTAACTTGTTTTTATTTGCATGTTTGCCGAGAATTCAAGGGTTGCTTCGAATGTTAATAGTTGGCAGATTGGAAGAGAATGAAAGATGTTTCGATGTTTATATATTAGTTAGGTCGGGAGGTAGACTACTAATTAGATTTGGGTGAGAGGTTTAGACTCCTAATTGGGTTGGAAAGTAGATTTCTAATTAGATAAGGTAGACTCTTAATATGATTAGACTTCTTGTTTATTATTTTTTTAAATCGATTTTTGTTATTATTTCATGGATCACGAGAATTTTTTACTGTATTTTTAAATCGATTTTTTTTCTTTAATCTGATTGGACGATAATCCCTACAATCACTATGGGTTGGGTATTTCAAATTTCGAATATATTACTTTTATATTATTATTATTGATAATTATAGTCAAAGGCACACTGTAGGAGAGAAAACAACAAGCCCAGATAAAGCATAGCAAAGTCATAGGCCCTATTTGTTAAACAACCTATTCATCAGCCTATTGATAAAAGTTGCCTATTTGAAAATTGAACCAAAGTCAAAGAGGCCAAATAAATACTTGGTAAACAACTTATTCACTTGATTGTTTGGGCCTAACATGCTGATTTTCAATAAGCTTAAAGGAACGACCTAGTGGAATTTTTTATGGAATCGTGTGAAGAAATATCATATAAGACTTAGGATGCGTCAAATTCACGTAAAAACTGTTGGGTAAAAGCTAAATTTTGGTAACTTTTGGTAATTTTTGGTAACTTTTGACAAATTTACACTAATATGCAAAAATTAATTTTCTTTTTTTAAAATTTTGGTATTTTTTCATAATTTTTGGTAAATTTGGGAAAAAACTAGTATTTTTTGGTAACTTTATAATGTATTTGAACTGCAAAAAAATGGGTGGCAAGACAAGAAAAATTTGAAATGAGAATCTTTCCTTTGTTTAGAGTGAAGAAAAAGGAATGGAAAAAATATGGTAGGAAAAGTCCATGGAAAATTTGAGATAAAAAAGAATAAAAAATTTTCTCTTAAAAAATGATATAAAAGTTGAGAGAAAATTTAGATATAAAGGTCATCATTTCTCTCTTTCATCTCTCATCAATATTTATACGACACATACTTTTGCACGGTGCAAACCTATAGAAAATATGCACTTCGTCAAAGAAAAGATACGCCACAATATCACCATTGTTGTAATGATAAAGGATACACTATGAGATAAAAAAGATGCATTTGGACATAAAAAAAGATACATTTTGTCATAGAACAGATACACTACAATATCATCACTGTTGCAATGATAAAAGATACAGTATGACATAGAAAAAATGGTTTTTGGATGATAATATACCTACCTTTGGAAGTGTTGAATTAGATTGTAATATACCAACCTTTACTATTGGACAACAATGTCCCTGACCTTTATTCCTAGATGGTATTATTATACCAACAGTAACTGAGCAGGTGGTGAACCGGTCTCAATGCTAACATGGCTGGCGGAGGGAAAAAAATTGTCCCAAGCCAATAACCCCGTTAACCCCTCCGTTTTTCTCACTAACCCACATTACAAGACATTGGTTAGTAATTTTATGTCACGTTAATAAGAAGACCAGTTCACCATCCCCTTAGTCACTGTGTTAGGGCTGATTTTTTTTTTAAACTTGGGTTAGTGAGAAAAACGGAGGGATTAACGAGGTTATTGGCAAGGATTAGTTATTTTCCCTCCGCCTGTCATGTAAGAACAGAGACCAGTTAACTAGACACCTCCCCTTTAGTCACTGTTGGTATAATAATCTCACCTAAGTATAAAGGTCAAAGATATTATTGTCCAATAGTAAAGGTCGGTATATTACAATCCAATACCCCCGAAGGTCGGTATATTGTCATCCAATTTATATAATATTAATAGTAAAGTTTATGGGTCCTGCTGAATGGAGAAAGCAGATTAATTGTAGGGATTACGACCAATCAAAAAATAAATAAATGTTGAATTAAGTTATTTTGGTGCAACTATCTGTAATAATAATAATAATAATAATAATAATAATAATAATAATAATAATAATAATAATAAAAATCTATATCTATTAATATACCAAAGCTAAATATTTTAATTTTAAAATATTGACCAGATAACAAGTTTAAGTGCATCATGAAATTCGTCATAGTCAACGTTAGTTAGCATTTTAAGAAATTTTCTATTTCACTTGACACCAATACATGTTTTGTTTGAACAATTTATTATAATGTTTTCCATTAAACAATTTCATCAATGTTCCATACTGTTTACTCTATATCGACGATTAGTTATTCATGAATTCATCCCCCCCACCCCCTTAAAATTGCTATTTGGAGCCTGAAAAGATACACTTCATCAAATAAAAGATACATTAAACTTCACAAAGTTACATTACAAAAAATGAAGAAAGATATATTATTACAAAGTAAATGAGAATAGATTACACAAAAATACATCACAAATCGAACAAAGATGCATCACAAAGTGAATTAAAATGCATTAAAGAGACAGAAAAATATAACAAATGTAAAGTAAAATAAATTACATTAAGAATTAAACTCTATACTTGTACATTATTGAATACTCTTACCAGTGAACCATAATACTATTGTTGATGACAAAAAAAAAAAAATACAATTTTATTCATACCATGATTAATAGAAAAGATACACTAAAAATAAGCAAAGATGCATTATAAAATCACGCATGATGTACGCTTGCTCCCTACTATATACACCCATTGTACATTATTGAATACTCTTACCAGTATTTCCTATGTCTTTCCCCCAATTCAAATCACATGGCAATGATATAGAAAAAAGAAGCTTAATATTTACAAGTTTCCATGCAACTATTATTTTTCCATTCATTTTTCCTTAAACCAAACAAGGAAAAGAAAATTGAATGGAAAATTATTTTTTTCCCTTCAAAACTTTACTTAAACCAAATAATAGAAAGAAACTTACTCTACCCAAAAAATTTCCACCTATTTTTTTCCAAGAGATTTTTTTTTTCGCCTATATTTTCTATTGTCCAAACACACCCTTAGGGAACCCTTCTCTAAAGAAATCCTTCTAAGTTATACGCACGTAATATAGAAGAAAAAAAAAACTAGAGGACTAAATTTCCATGTGATAGCATTATTTAAAGTGCGGTCATGAGTCTCCTAAGTGTCCAACCAGTCTGCTGTATATTAAAGTCTACTTCCCGATAGATATATCATAAATGGAAATTCGTCAAATTAGTTCAGAAGATGTTTAATGTCACAATCATGTCGATCTACAAAGGAATGTGAATAATACCATGGATAACATAGATGAGGATCAGTGTATCCCCTTCAGTATGGACTTTTGAGGATCAAATTTGAATTGTCGAAGACCAAGTAGAGGGCTAGCGCCTCTGTCATCATCAAACTCCATAGGAGTGCTATCGGTCAGGCCTATAACTTGGCGAGTTGGAAGTAACGGGGTTTGGCCTTTTTCCCCCCCTTTTCTATGTACTAATGTGTGTATTCCCTACATTGTCTCCGCTAGAAGGAAAAAAAAAAAAAAAGGTGTGGAGAGATTTATCTTTTTTTTTACTAAGGTTTTTTTTTTTAAAATTTCTAACCATCTCTCTCTACAAAAGTTAAAGGAAAATTGAAAAAAAGTTATTTTCTCTTAATGGTCAAGAGTGTATCAGGTGGCATTTTTGACAATTTTCAAAATTTATACAGTACATTTGAATCACTTGAAAGATTGGTGGCGAAAGTGAAAATAAGAGTTGTGTGGCACATAGATCAGTTAACTCATCTTAGTTCCCTATAAGAGCTCAATTTATTTCACTAGCTTTCTTAAATAAAATCAAGAAATAATTAACTTTTAGTTACAAGAATACATAAATCAACAAATTAAATGTAATTACACTTCAATAAAGATATTGAAAAGAAAGAAAAGAACTAACCATAACCTAATAAAAACGCATGTTTACGTATAAGTTGAAGAAATCAATTAACTATCCTACAATTGTTTCTAATCTCACCTTCATTACCCGTGAGCACTTCAATAGATCCCATATGAATCATAGCCCTTGCAAATTTATTAGCCCAGGCTCCACCTTGCCTTCTAAAGTTGTTGTGAGACCGGCGATTCTGGGGCTTGTCATAAGGGTTTGATCTGAAGTGAGTAGCACCTTGCTCTGCAATACATCTTGATAGTACTTGTTGTCCAACCTATTAGGTGTGACAAAATCAAGGGGCACAGTTGGGTCAGACGATCCAGATCCGCTGCCATTAGGGCATTTGGCCTTCAAGCCATTTGCGAAATTAGGTTCCATGGAAGGGTCTTGTGGGTTGGTAGCATTGAAGGAGTAGAGTCTGTTGGAAAAGGAAGAGCAATGGGAGACGCCAATGGAGTGAGCCCCAGAGAGGGTGACCATTTCATCTAAGGAAAGCCCTTTCTTAGTGAAGCTATCTTCAAGTTGTTGTAAGTTGAAAAAGGGTGCTGGAAGGTTTGTGTTCGGGTCATCTTTAAGAGATATCCTCCCGTCTCTTCGTCCGGATTGCACTGCATACTTTATCCCTCCAAGCTTGGAGGCACTATCACGAGCTGCAAAAGCTATAATGTCTGCACAAGAGACAGTTTGTGGGCATTGACTTTCTAGCGCGACCTTTGCTTCATCGATGACCTCGTAGCCACGTAAGCTTGGATTGTTTGCTACATTGTCCTTCTCTGCTGGACTTCCAGGGGTTGAATCAAGTAGTATCGAAGCGTCACAACCCTAAAATAAATCATGGAATGGTCAATTAATTAGACAATGAAATAATTAAGTAGGTAATCATTGAACGGATGCAAACAAAAATTTAAGTCACATGTTGAAAACTTAAGGTTTTGTTGAGGAATAACGCACCCTTACAAAACAATCATGGAAATGCATCCTAATGAGGCCAGCTCCTAATCCTGGATTTTGGGTGACTGCCTTGTTGACAACTTTCCTCACAATTGCCTCAGCAGAAGGGCAAGTTGATCTATAAAACCCGACTTGTAAGGATGCGGATGATGCACCGACGCTGCTCATGATGGCAAGAAAGAAGAGAAAGCAAAGGGATGACGTAGACATCTTTTTGATGTATTAATTTGACAATCGATAGTTGAAGTTAAAAAGTGAAGGATTTTATAACAAGGAAAAATTATTCAAATTTGGTGTTATAAGAAAGCAGGGTAATAAGGTTGAAAGTGTTTGAGGATGGATGAGAAATGGAGAGTGGTGTGGAGTTTATATAGAGTTTGGGTTGGGACTGAGAAACTTATATATTCAAAATGGACAAAAACGTGTACGTTGACTACTGCATGAATGTGAGTTTGTTGAAGGCTCCTTTAGCTGGCAAGCTCTATCACTTTTTTGTTTGAACTTTGAATAGTTCTATTCTACGCACATATAAATTACTACTAACATTTATTTTGGCGGCTAGGCTCTCACAATTATTTTTTTATTTATAAATTGCTAACTAATTCTGTCAATATCCAAGTTACTTTGTCATTTTCATCCCATCAATCATCACTTAGGATGCTGTTATTACAATTAGTTGATTGTTATTGATTTATACCCAATGATCAATGAGATGAAACCGTCAAAAAGGTATAACCAACATTCGTAGGAAAAGGAATGTTAGGAAAATTTTCCAACCATTTTTATAATAAAAAATAGTGTTGGAATTTTCTACTCTTTTTTCTACATAAAATTTTTGAAAAATAGTTGGAATATGAAATGGTAGTTGGTTTTTCCAACCATTTCAAATTTGTTGGAAAAAAGTTGTTGATAATACATATATTTTTAGTTGTGAATATATCCTTTTCTAACATTATTATATTACCTTGTTTAAGTCAAAATACACATGTTTTGAAAGAAAAAAATATTAACTAATATTACACAAGTGTATCATAACTTACTCTACTGATCAATATGTATAAAATAATTCAATGGCACCAATTGTTAGGACAAAATAAGATAACAGATATTGTTAAAAGTCATCATTATATCATATAATAAAATGAATGTATATATGTATTTCACAAAAATATATATAAAATTGAATTTTTAATATGTGAATATATTCGTTATACTTTATTTTTCCAACATTAAGATCTTCCAATTAATTACGTAAATTAACCGATCAAATATAAATACAATTTAAATAAGATAAAACAATATTCCATCCAACATAAATATTGGAAATTATGGCCCTGTTCGACAACATCATTTAGAGTAGTGTTTAGTGTTTTAACATCTCAAAACGCTATTTTATCAATTTTTTTATGTTTGAATAAAATAGCATTTTGGATTAATAAATAGCGTTTAATGAAACTTTTACAAGACATTACCATTATTATCATCACCAAGATTATTAAATACTCTAACATGCAATATATTCCTTTTCTAACATAATTATATTACCGTGTTTCAATCAAAATATACATGTTTTGAAAGAGAAATATGAATTAATATTACACAATTGTATCATAACTTATTCTACTCATTAATATGTATAAAATAATTTAAAAATAAAAATTGAATTAACCAGTTACAACTTTCCAATAATGTCCTCTTCACAGTACACATATTTCAATTCTCACCTTTAATAGTAACTTGATCAATTAATGTGGTAAATAATTTTTAAAAACAAAAATAACTATTGATAACTTTCCCAAAATACCTCCTTAAAACTCACATATTTCTATCATCCTTTGTATCAATATATATATATATATATATATATATATATATATATATATATATATATATATATATATATATATATATATATATATATATATATATATATACTAGTCTACAAACTCTTGTGTTGCACGGGATAAAATTAAATAGCACATACTGTTGGGACATAATAAGACAACACATATTCTTAAAAACCTTCATTATATCATATAATAAAATTAATTATATGTATATTTTAATAATTTTTCACCAAAATATATTAAAAATTTTAATTTATAATATGTAAATATAATCGTTATATGTTTTTCCAATATTAAGATCTTCCAATTAAATATCTCAAATTAATCAATCTAATATAAATACAATTCAAATAAGATAAAACAACATTTCCGTCAACATAAATAATGGTAATTATATGTAATGAGTTAGGAAAAAAAACAACTTTAATTGTATGAATATTTGAAGCTAACTTATTTTTAATCAAATCATGTCATGAATTGGTAATATATAGATATTATTAACTTAAAAAATTTAAATATTATAACAATAAATAGAATCAGCAATGCATGAAACTGACAAATAATGAAAGATTTTACTTGTATCAAAATAAAAGTCGGCAAACTCTAATTCTTAGCATTAGCATTGGCAATATATAGGGTTGGAGTCATTGTAATAATAATATTAATAATAATAATAATAATAATAATAATAATAATAGTAATAATAATGATAATCTATATACTTATAATGACAATCTATGCGGGACTCAGCAAATACTACAACGAGAGCGTTTCAAGGAGTCTCAACCAATCACAATTAAGAAATAAAGGACCCAATTTTTAATAATTTTTTATTTTATTTTCAACCGGATTTTATTATAAATCTAAGCTGCTTGGGACTCTGACACCAATTACAGCTGTTCCATAACTGTTTTAAATTTAATTTTATTTTAGAATTAAAAAAAAATTATCCCATACGGCTTTGGACTTTGATAATGTTTCCAACTGTTCCATATTTATATATATTATAATAGAAACCATTGTGGCTCCCGCAAAATAAAGTTACGGGAGTGACTGTAGTGGAATTGGTCAATCATAACGTATAAAATTATATTTTTTTTACTATTTTCATTTTATTTTAATTTCAATCCAGATTTTATTTCAAAATTAAAAAAACCAGAAAGTATCACTAATCCTTGACTGCTTTGGACTCTGAATTAAATTGCTTTGGTGTTGCCTATAATATCAATAATAATAACAATAATAATAATAATAATAATAATAATAATAATAATCTATATATTATAATAGAAATCATTGTGGGTCCCACGAAATAGAGCCATGAGAGTGATTATAGGGGAATTGGCCAATCACAACGTAGAAAATTATATTTTTTTCTATTTTCATTTTTTTTCAATCCAGATTTTATTTTAAAATTAAAAAAATCAGATAGTATCACTAATCCTTGATTGCTTTGAACTCTGAATTAAATTATTTTGGTACAAATAACAGTAATTATTTTGGTGTTGACTATGAAGATAATATTAATAATAATAATAATAATCTATATACTAATAATAATCTTCTATAATATATAATAGTGAAGTTAGTGGGTCCACTTAATATAGCCACGGGAGTGAATTTAGGGATATCGACCAATCACCTCTTCGATTATTCGATTTGTTTTATTTAAGAAAATCTGATTATTCAATTAAGTTAAATTTAAATTGAGTTTACAACCCCAACTTAAAACTTTCCACTCCCACGTTTTCTATTACCAAGATTCACAACTTTTTATATTATCATAAAATTCAAAACATTCACATATATAGCAACTAACTATCCCATTCACAACGTAGAAAATTATATTTTTTTCTATTTTCAATTTTATTTTATTTTCAATCCGGATCTTATTTTAAAATTAAAAAAAATCAGATAGTATCACTAATCATTGATTGCTTTGAACTCTGAATTAAATTATTTTGGTGCAAATAACAGTAATTATTTTGGTGCTTACTATAATAATAATAATAATAATAATAATAATAATAATAATAATAATAATAATAATAATAATAATAATAATCTTCTATAATATATAATAGTAAAGTTAGTGGGCCCATTTAATAGAGCCACGGGAGTGAATTTAGGGATATCCACCAATCACCTCTTCGATAATTCGATTTGTTTTATTTAGGAAAATCTGATTATTCAATTAAATTAAATTTAGGGAAATTCCAAATGGTAGGCACCAACTTTTACCTATTCCAAGTGGTGAACACACTTTTTATATATTCCAAATGGTAGGTTTAATTTCCAAACTTTTCCATTCCGTAGGCATGCCCTTAAATTGACATTAGGAATATCATAAGAGAAAAAAAATAATGTTTGAATTACAATGTCTTCCTCGAGACGCTTGAGTCTGGAATGGAGTCTGTGCACAACACTCAAGGAAGACGATGAAGATCTGACCATGGGTTTTCAGATGAGCGTCGCTGCTCCCATCTCCTCCCCTGAACGCCGCCGCTCAGAACCCAGCTCCGACAGCCGCTCCCTTCTCCCACCAGTGTATGTTGCCTGAATTAGGGATATAGAGTTCAATAATTAATCAGGAGTAAACAAGGGAGTAAACACACAACAACCCTAAACAGGTTCAGAATTTCACCTGAAAGTTGGCATCTTTGACCATGGGGTTTGAAGAAGCAGCAGAATTAGCAGTAGCCTTGACAACACCCTGAAGAAGCTTGGAGAAAGAAGGGTAACCATGCTGTTGACCAGGGTTAGTTTCAGATGAAGAAATAGAGTTAGAATTGTTGTGAGAATCCATGGGGGTTTCAGCCATGGAAATGGAAAAGGAAGGAATCAATTATGGGTTATGGTTTGTTTGGTTTGCTGCCCAGAAATTGAGAGAAAGAAAGAAGGAGAAAGGAGAGAAAGATGGGTTGTGTTGTGTTGAGCGGAGAAGGGAGATGGGAGGAGATGGGAGCAATTCAAACATTTTTTTTTTTCTTTTATGATATTCCTAACGGTAGTTTAAGGTCATGCCTACGGAATGTAAAAATTTGGAAATTAAGCCTATATAAAAAGTGTGCTCACCACTTGGAATAGGTAAAAGTTGGTGCCTACCATTTGGAATTTTCCCTTAAATTTAAATTGAGTTTACAACCCCAACTTAAACTCTCCACCCCCACATTTTCTGTTACCAAGATTCACAACTTTTTATATTATCATAAAATTCAAAACATCCACATATATAGCAACTAACTATCTCACGATTGCCCAATTGACACAAACTACCTTATTACAACTCAAACTCTTCAAACCCTAACAAACATCCACATATATAATTCAACATTGGCTCCATTATTTACTGCTACTGTATTAGTTGATCTATACAGTTGCCTTTCATTCTGGTTCCAACCAATCACATTAACATCACAAATTACTCATACTCTGATAGTTTGTGACACTTTCTGCATTCTGAACTACAAAACTTGCTGTTATCACTGGGTGGTTGTTTGTGGATGTTGCGCCTTCAACTATCAGTCCTGTAGATTTGAAAATTGGCGAGTAGTTATTCCAGTTTAATTCTCTGTACAAATCTCTTTTCAACTGCAGAATATGTTCTGGAATCATAATAATATTTTTTGTAAATGTTTTTTACTTTGATTTTTATGCTTCTGACTTTCTTTTTGTTCTTTTTACATATTCTTCGTAATATTTACTTAATAGTTAATGTTTCATTTTTTTTTTAAGAAAACTGTATTTTTGGTATGTTACTTTATATGTTGCAGGATAATTATAGTCACATCTTTTATAATAGAAACATCAGCCAAGTTATACCATCAGTATATATGTGTTACATTTATTTAAAGGCATGAAGGATAAGAGGTGGTTGTTTATCATGAATAAATGATAAGATCTTAGCAACATATGTTCCATATAGGCCTAAAATTGATGCTCAACAAAACACAATATCTCAAGTTGCAATTGTTATTCTACACTCGGTACATTACATAGGTTTTGTGTAGCATTTTTCACTTCAATAAAAAAGATATGTCAATTGCTTTTAATAGTTGGAACAACTAATATGTTATCCTTATATTTGAGTTATTGTTTACTCCTTTATTATATTATAAATTTTTATGCATATTTATATTACATTTATTGTTTATTTTTGAATACTCCGTGCATACACGAGTTTAAAACTAGTGATAGTAATAATCATCCTTTGACAAATTAAGTATTATGAAAAAATATCATGAAAACACAATTATTTATTTATTTATATATGATCATCATCATCATTTTATATCGGAATGATTAGATAGTCTAACATTTACAGTATATTCTTTGTCCAACGTAATCCCATTACTTTATTTCAATCAAAATACATATATATTAAAAAAAAATTATTAATATTCCAACAATTACACAATAAGATATTCTACTAATTAATATGTATAAAAAAAATAGAATTGGCAATTATAACTTTTCAATAATGCCCTCTTCAAAGTACACATATTTAATTCCTCTTGATTAGTAACTTTCCGTAGGAATTATTGTGATAAAATAATTTTAAAAAATAAAAATAATTATTTATAACTTTTCATAAATGCCCCCGTTCAAACTCATATATTGCTATATTCACCCTTTGTACACACACACACACACACACACACACACATATATATATATATATAGGATAATTGGATTCTAATAATCCCTACTTTCACCAATTGGACAATGGTGGACCGTACTTTCACTTTGTATTCTGGTGGTAAAAAAAAAAAGGATTGTAGTGAGATATTTTCAAGGGAATCATAGATTTTGTGTTGCATTTGATTCAAAACTTAATATATCACCTTACAATTTTTAATGAATTTACAGCGTTTCTCCCAATTTTTTTCATTTTTTACTATTTTTTACGATTTTTTTCACTTATATTATTTTTAAAAAATCATAATAATTATTCGGAGTCTCAAAAAAATAATTTAAAAAATGTTTTAGAAAATACAATTCATTAACTTTCTAGGGGCCGGAACGAAAAAGACAAAAACAATATAGTGTAGGAATGAAAAAAATAAGAAGAATGTGGAGGTGGATTTGGTACCACTACAATCCAATTTTTTTTTTTTGGACCACCAGAATACAAAGTGAAAGTACGGTCCACGATTGTCCAATTCGTGAAAGTAGGGATTATTAGAATCAGATTAACATATATATATATATATATATATATATATATATATATATATATATATATATACTTTTATATATATATATGTATGTATGTATGTATGTATGTATGTATGTATAGGAAAATTGGATTATAATAATCCCAACTTTATGAATTGGACAACTACACTCCAACTTTATTTTATTTTTTTGGACCACTAGACTACAAAACGAAATTAGGGATTATTGTTTTCCAATTTGTAAAACTTGGGATTATTAGAATCCAATTTTCCAGCATATATATATATATATATATATATATATATATATATATATATAGGGAATCGATATAATGAGAAGAGACATTTTGTGAGCATAAAAGTGGGGACAATTTCAACCATTGGTTCCAAGATCAAAGGTAGGTGTAAATAGGTGTTTTATCTTTATTTCTATAGGATGCTTCTAATAATTATTGGTTGGAATTAAAGATGTTTTTTTATTTATAGTTTGCGATCTCACATGAGGGAGAAACCCATAGTTTTGTGTGTTGCGTTGAATGCAGCAGCAATTCATAAGCACGCCATCCCCAGCTCCATGTATGAGTAAAATTCTCATCCAAATTTCTCCGGTTGCACTCATGTTTCTCAATTATTCTTCTCCATTTTGTTTTTCTTTTCTCCAAGTGCCATTGCGCTTCTCCATCCATCTTCTTTATAAACCCTTTTTTTAAACTCCATATGGTAATTGTCAAAGGCGGAGTGAGTGAATGTGTGTGGGTTTGATTTAGTGAACGCCAGTTTCGAACCAAGAAACCCCAATGCGATTTCGATCGGTAGCTCGAAGGTATAATTAGTTTGCAAATTTTTTTTTCATTTTTTTTGAAAATGGGGAGGGGAGAGGGGTTAATTTGGTATGTGTATTTGATTCAGAATAGATTGGGTGAAGTTTTGGTTGGAATTTGTGTTGTTGAATGTGTTTTGTCGTGATAGAAGGCGAATGTGCAGTTGAACATGGCTTCGAAGGAAGTGATTGAGCCAGAGAATGAACAAATTAAGAAAAAAAGATGTAAGTGTGATTGCGAATGACTGACATTCATCAATTTTGGGTTTTTGTTGTTCAATATGGGAGATGGGTAATCACAAGACGACTAGAATTCATCAATTTTGACACAGCCTATGGTAGTATAATTGTTGTTCATTTACTATACTGTTGATGTTTATTGTTGGATAGTAGGTGTTGGTGTGTTTATTAATTAGGGCTTTGTGACGGTCATCTCATTATGGATTAAACCCCTTTTGTTGTAATTCACATAATAACTTAATGTTCATAATTGGTCAATTATTGGGGCACGATGATTTTCATTTTATATTAGTGCCGATGCTCAATTTCTCAGAATTGATGTTCATTTATATTACTGGGACCAGGGACGGAGCTCCCCTAGGGCAAGAGGGGGTAATTGCCCCCCCGACCCAAATAAAAATTTGTAGATATTTTGAGACAAAATAAACATATGTGATTGATAGTATAATTGACAAGGCTATATCTTAACAAGCCAAAGGTTTTGTGTTCAAATCTTGATGTGTTAGTTTTCTTTGTTATTTTTTACCTAACACAAATAGAATCATATTCTTTCATATCTATTGGATACTCTTTTATTCCTTTTATTTTTAAAATTTTTGCTTTCATAGTTTGTTGTTCATATTGCCAATTTATCATTATTTAATTAAATTTTTAATTTTTCAACCCTTTCATATATATCCTTCCATATATTTAATTAATATTTTCGCCCCCTTCACATTATGGGCTGGCTTCGTCCCTGACTGGGACATGACCATATTAGCTTAATGTTCAAACTTGATGTTCAATTTTGAGTAATTGTTGTTCAATCTGGGGATATGGTAATGATGCCGACGAACACACATTGTTGTTCATCTCAGTACATCCTGATGTTCATTCTTACTGTTGTTTAATGTTCATATTAGGCTTGCATAGTTGATGATGGTAATGGTTCATATAATTGATGTTCATATTTTGTGCTATGGTTGTTCATGGTCGTCATACTGGATGTTCATAGTTACAATTCTAATGTTCATGTATGTTATGGGTAGATGTTCATAGTGTGAGTGTGTAGTTCATGTTGTTAATGTAGTTGATGTTCATTGTAATATTTGTGATGCTCGTATATGACATATTGGATGTTCATAGTAAAATCCAGATCATGGTTTTCTTTCTCTACCATTCACATGTCAATATTTGTCTTAACTATGTGAAGGAACATGAGCGTTTTGTTGCAATAGATGTGAAGGAGAGAATTGTTGAACATTGTCCCAACTATTTAGGCTCAAGATTTGAAAATAAATAATCATTTTGTTTTTGTGATTGATACTATGCTTGGTCTCCAAGCAATTGATTTCAACTAGAAGATTATCCCAAAGGTTCTTGTTATAAATATTAAGTTCTTCAACTTAGTACGACGTGGTCAAATTATGCATCGAAGGCACCATTACGAGATCTACTTCTCAATTCCACTTTTCAACTTTAATTGAGAGTTATTATGAGATTTAATGGAGTAAATTACATTTACCCTACCTGACATTTGTGGTAATAATTTTTATACAACCGACATTTGTGAAATAATTTTCACCTTACTTGACATTAAGTGAGAGTGATTTTTAGTGGAAAATTTTGATTACTTCTCATCGGAAATAAGAAAAAAACAATAATGCCCTTATATGACTATATGAATGTACCATGCTGCCCATAATATTGAGAAGGAAATGACTGGAATGACCCTTTCATTGTTTTGTATGGAAAAAGGTGTGTCGAAACTCCAAATAGAAAACACCAACAGTCGATTCCTCTCATAGTTCTCTTCTTCAACACTCCCCTGTTAATGCCATATGAATTAATATTAAGGGTAAAAATGTCAATTCATATTTAATTGAAAGTACTATGAATTAAGATCAAGGGTTAAAAAGCCAATTCATATTTATCTTTTTAATGTTACGCAAGAAAATTCAACAAAAATCAATTATAAAATATCTTAGGAGGTTTAAAGTTAAGAACACTTAATGCCAGGTAAATTGAAAGTTATTTGACAAATGTCGGTGTGCAAAAGTTATTACAACAAATGTCGTAGGGTAAACGTAACTTATTCAGATTTAATGTCCCTTACCTTTTATCTTGTTACCCTTTGAAATATATATACTCACGTATTGTTATAAGCATTTAAGATCTATCATCATGATCTCGATATGTTATAGAGTCTTTTGAGATATACTTATTATTTCTATCTGTTATAGTAGATTATCTTGCCTGCCATGGTTTCTTTTTCTAAGCACCCTGTTTAATTTCCACATAAAATCATTGTCTCCATATCCTCGATCTATTTTGTTATTTTTTATTTTTTGAAATCCACATCCCTAAATTAATTATCTTGTTCGCTGCCTCTACAATAGTAGCTAGATCCATTCAATTTGAATTTAGTTCCTACCAATTAATTTTAGATATGGATGTCGATCCTAACAAAAACACATCTTAGTATGTTAACAACTAAGCTAAAATGGGGGCTATTGACGAAATTCTACTACACAACTATGCAACCCCCTATCACTATGACTAGGTTGTCAAAGCAGGTGAGTTGTCCCTCAACCTTTTAGAAAAAAAATAACTTAGAAATTGTATTTACATTGCAAATATTAAATTATATAATCAAATTGTTGATGTAAGTAATAATAGCCCTCAACTACCTTGTCTTTGAGATATGTATACTCCAGTTGTGCGCGCTATAACCGTTTGAGACCTTCCTTCTTGATCTTGTTGCATTATAAGTTGTTTGGGATATCCTTTGTAACCTCTTCATTATAGTGGATTTTATTTTACCTCCTGTGGTTTTATCCCGCTCTGAGTTTCCACGTTAAAATCTTGTCTTCATCTCCCATATATTGTTGTTCTTTATTTTCTCAATACCTACATCCCTAAATTAATTATTTTGTTTGCTTCTGATGTAATATTAGATCCAATTCAATCTAGATTTAATTCCTACCAAGTGATTTCATATTTGAATTTCGATCCTAACATTGTCAAAGGAGAGGGAAATAGTAAGATGGAAAATGGTTGCGATTGGATTTGAGAGGGTAGATCCACATTTTGGTGGGAAAATAAACGACGAATAAAAGATCTGCCCCCGTTGCTATAAAATAATAAAATTTGATAAATAAATAATATTCGCAAAATAACATTTACAGGAAAACCTCAAGTTGGGCAAAAATCACTTATAGCTTCGGTTAGGTAGGGTACAAATTACTTCACTAAGGTGAGGTGTGTAAAATTATTGCAATAAAACTCAAAGTCAGGTAAAAAACACGTGCAACTTCGTTGAGGTAGAATAAAACTTATTTCACAAATCTGAAGTGTGTAAAATTATTATACCAAACTTAAGGTAAAGTAAATGTTATTTACACGTAGTTCGAGTCTCTTTGTTTGGAGATTCAATTTTCTCCATTTTTTGGGTTAATATTACAAATTTTAAAATAATTCGCCTCTATAAAACAAATTGTCTTTTCATTGAACTGACGGAATTTATTATGCATAATATACTTACAACTTTGTTAGACTTGAGTAAGTGTTAATTTACTGATGAAATCTCAACTTAAAATTGGAGAAATTATGGTTCTTGGTTAGCGATTTGTTCAAATATTCATATGATAATTTGTATTGAATAATTAGTTTGTATTGAATATGATCGGTTGAACAGAAAAAAAATATACGAACAATCACTTTAACAACATAATACTCATCAATTTCCGAACAATAACTTTAATAACAAATACCCATCAATTTATTTCAGCAACTCCGACGTATAAAATAAAGAATAGAGTGATCACTTTTAGCTACAAGAATAAATAAATCAACAAATTAAATGTAATTACACTTCAATAAAGATATTGAAAAGAAAGAAAAGAACTAACCATAACCTAATAAAAACACATGTTTGCGTATAAGTTGAAGAAATCAATTAACTATCCTACAATTGTTTCTAATCTCACCTTCATTACCCGTGAGCACTTCAATAGATCTCATATGAATCATAGCCCTTGCAAATTTATTAGCCCAAGCTCCACCTTGCCTTCCGAAGTTGCTGACGAGACCGACAGTTCTGGGGCTTGTCATAAGGGTTTGATCCGAAGTGAGTAGCACCTTGCTCTGCAATACATCTTGATAGTACTTGTTGTCCAACCTATTAGGTGTGACAAAATCGAGGGGCATAGTTGGATCAGATGATCCAGATCCATTGCCATTAGGGCATTTGGCCTTCAAGCCATTTGCGAAATTAGGTTCCATTGAAGGGTCTTGTGGGTTGGTAGCATTGAAGGAGTAGAGTCTGTTGGAAAAGGAAGAGCAACGGGAGACGCCAATGGAGTGAGCCCCAGAGAGGGTGACCATTTCATCTAAGGAAAGCCCTTTCTTAGTGAAGCTATCTTCAAGTTGTTGTAAGTTGAAAAAAGGTGCTGGAAGGTTTGTGTCCGGGTCATCTTTAAGAGATATCCTCCCGTCTCTTCGTCCAGATTGCACTGCATAGTTTATCCCTCCAAGCTTGGAGGCACTATCACGAGCTGCAAAAGCAATAATATCTGCACAAGAGACAGTTTGTGGGCATTGACTTTCTAGCGCAGCCTTTGCTTCATCGATCACCTCATAGCCACGTAAGCTTGGATTGTTTGCTACATTGTCCTTCTCTGCTGGACTTCCAGGGGTTGAATCAAGTAGTATCGAAGCATCACAACCCTGAAATAAATAACAAAATGATCAATTAGACAATGAAATAAGGAGGTAATTAATTGTTGAGAGGCACACAAACATGAATTTTATGTAGAAATTTGGAAACTTATAGTTTTGTTAAGGAAAAACGCACCCTTACAAAACAATCATGGAAATGCATCCTAATGAGGCCAGCTCCTAATCCTGGATTTTGAGATACTGCCTTATTCACAACTTTCCTCACAATTGCTTCTGCAGAAGGGCAATTAGATCTATAAAACCCCACCTTTAAGGATGCAGATGACATACCGATGCTACACACGATGAGAAGAAAGAAGAGAAAACAAAGGGACGATGTAGGCATCTTTTTGATGTATTAATTTGACAATCAGCTAAAAAGTGAAGGATTTTATAACAAGGAAATATTATTAAAGTTTGGTGTTATAAGAAAGCAGGGTACTAAGGTTGAAAGTGTTTGAGGATGGATGGATGAGAAATGGAGGGTGGTGTTGAGTTTATATAAAGTTTAGGTTCAAAATGGACAAAAACGTGTACGTTGACTACTGCATGCATGTGAGTTTGTTGAAGGATGCTGTAGCTGGCAAAATGGATAACTTTTTACGCCTTCATCTTGCATGTCTTTGTTTGAACTTTGAATAGTTCTATTCTACGCACATCTAAATTAACATTTATTTTGGCGGCTAGGCTCTCACAAATATTATTATTATTATTATTATTTATAAATTGCTAACCAATTATGTCAATATCCCATTTACTTCTGTCATTTTCATGCCATCAGTCATCACTTAGGATGCTGTTATTACAATTAGTTGATTATTATTGATTTATACCCAAAGATGAATGAGATGAAGCCATCAATTAGGGAACCAACATTTGTTTTTAGTGCACAACGCAAAAATATCATATATATTAGTTATTTAACCGGCCCATGTATTGTACGAGATAAAATTAAACAATACCTATTCTTCAAATAAAATTGGACAATAAGTATTGTTTAAGACCTTGTTTATATCATTCATTTTATTTTTGACAACAGTTATATCATGTAATAGAATATATGTATATTTTTCAGCAAAATATCATGTAATATGATTAATGCAAATTTGTATATTTTCCTAATATTTCACCAAAATATATTTAAAAAATTAAATTTATCGTATTCAAATATACTCTTTATACTTTTTTCAATATTAATATTTTTTCATTAAATATATTAAATTAAACAACTTGATATAAATACAATTCAAATAAAATAAAACAGTACGTATCTCATCCAACATGGTAGTAGTAGTAGTAGTAGTTTCCTAATATTTCACCAAAATATATTTAAAAAATTAAATTTATCGTATTTAAATATACTCTTTATACTTTTTTCGATATTAATATTTTTCCATTAAATATCTTAAATGAAACAACTTGATATAAATACAATTCAAATAAAATAAAACAGTTCGTATCTCGGCCAACATAGTAGTAGTAGAGTGTTGCACGGGTATACTAAAAAAATGGCCTAGGATTGATGTAGGCAAAAGTTATACTAATGAGTAATTAATTGTGTAGGCGAGCGAGATTTAATGCAATGAAACTGACCCATCATTTTCTTTTTTTTTTTAAAAAAAAAGGAAAACTAAGATTTTTTTTGAATGATTGAGATTGCATAAATTGTTAAATAACTGAAAACTCAAACAAAACAAAAAAAATTGCTCACAAAGGAGAAGTGACCCTGAAAATTTGGTTGAAAGGTATAAAATTGGAATAAATCATGATAATTTTATGATGAATAAAGTATATAAATATAGAAATAAACAAAAGATAAACATGATAATTAAAGAAAAGTAGGATAAAATAATGCAGACACAGCAAATCCTGGCCATTTCTAACGTGTTAATAATTGGATAAAGCTCACACTAATTCTGTGACAAAAAAAATGAATATATGAGTGAATAAAAGTAGGCTAGAAAAAGTATGTAATATGGAACATCCCCATGCACAAATATTGTCGTGTGTTATATAACTTAGTTTTTAGGGTTTTATTAGAATTGGTCAATTGAAAGTCAGTGTTAGATGTTCAGTGGGATGCTTTATTTGAATATGATGATAATTAATTTTATGGGTGTTTAAGCAATTGGGTGAACATAGCAGGTAATATAATTGTTATTTTTTTTATTTTCCTACACTTTGATTTGCATTAAAATAATTAAATAAGAGTATTATAGTATGATTCTTCATATGCTACACAATTAAATACCAGTAGCAGAGAAATTTTTAAATAAGAATGGCTATATATATGATATATAGACATATGATAGGGTTTTTGAAGATTGTAGTATGATTTCGTATATGTAAAAGAGATTCAGAGTAGGTTAACCTACAAGTTGCAGATAATAGCGGAAGCAAACAGAGAGATGGCGGAGATTAAGACAAAATTAGGAATGGAAATAAAAACTGCGAAAATAACAACACCAAGATTTACGTGGGAAACGGAAGAACTTGGACAAAACCCATGGACGATGGCAACCAGAAAATAATCCACTATGAGAAAGGAGGAGTACAAAAACGATCACTATCACAAGGTGTGATATGACCAACAATGGAGATATAAATTAATCTCCAAAACTCTCAACTCATAACTCTCTAGGGATACAATGGTGGAATACTGGAAAAATTGGTGAGACTACTCTCTCTCAATTTTTCTCTCAATTGATGAACAAGGTTGAATAATTCTCAACTCTTGAAACAAATACCTTTTGTGTTTGTATTTTTGTTTGTGAATCAACAAGGTTTGTGGCACCCCTATTTATAGTAGCAATTCAGACTCATGTAACACCATATCATGTTGCTTTAATGCTTAAAAAACGATAACCTCTTGAAACCACCAAAAATAGCCATTAGATTCACATGGTCAAATTTTAAATATTTTGCAACGCCAAAGGAATCAATTTTATAACTCACCACTAATTAAATTTGGGATTTTATGGAACACATTTTAACAATCTCCACCTTGGACCAGAAAATCCAACTCCTACATCCAGATAAGTACCTTGACCACCGCCGGCAAAAAAAACGCCCCTCTGCAGGGCGTGGCCACAAAGGGCTCTCATATACTACAAACTCCAACTAAGTCCAAGCAATGATTGAACTTAGCAATAGATAAAGGCTTGGTTAACATTTCTGCAGGATTTTCAGCTGTATGAACGTTCTTTACCACAATGTCACCTGCATCAACTGTATCTCTGATGAAGTGATACCTAACGCTAATATGTTTGGTCTTCGAATGGTAAACATCATTCTTGGTTAGATGGATAACACTCTGACTATCTGAATAAACCACAGTTTCACCTTGTGGCACACCAAGCTCCATGACCAAACCCTCAACCAAATAGCCTCCTTCACTCCCTCAGTAGCAGCAATATATTCAGCCTCAGTAGTAGACAATGCTGCAATAGACTGAAGTGAACCCTTCCAGGATACTGCACCTCCACATAAAGTGAACACATACCCTGAAATTGAGCGTCTCCTATCCAAATCTCCGCCATAGTCAGCATCCACAAAACCAATAACATTAGACATTGCAACACTGCCTCTATCATATAAGATGCCCTTATCAATAGTAACCTTCGCATAATGAAGGATCCACTTCACACCTTCCCAATGCTCCTTTCCTGGATTTTGCATGTATCTACTCACCACACTAACTGCATGAGATAGGTCAGGTCTAGTGCAAACCATAGCATACATCAAACTCTTCGTTGAGTTGAGATTTCAACTTCCTGATCAAAGACATATCCCTGGATGCAATCAACATGTCATCAACATACAACAGTAAGTAAATAAAGGACTCATTCTTAAACTGTCTGAAGTACACACAGTTGTCATGTTGACTCCATGTGTACCCTTGTCCTACCATAAAGGTATCAAACCTTTTATACCACTGCCTGGGTGCCTACTTCAATCCATACAAGGACTTTCTCAATCTGCACACTTGTCCCTCTTTACCAGGGATAGTGAAACCCTCTGGTTGCCTCATGTAGATTTCATCCTCCAACTCGCCATGAAGGAAAGTTGTCTTCACATCAAGTTGCTCCAACTCCAAGTCAAATAGAGCAACGAAGGCAAGCAAGGTACGGATCGACATATGTCTCACAACTAGTGAGAACACCTCATTATAGACAATCCCTTCTCTCTGGTTGCAACCTCTAACCACCAATCTGGCTTTCCACCTTGCACTCTCAATACCAGGGATACCTTCTTTTTTCTTGTACACCCATTTAGCAGTAAGAGCCCGTCGCCCTTTAGGCAACTCACATAGCTCCCAAGTTTCATTTTTTTTGCAAACTTTCCATCTCCTCTTGCATTGCTCCTATCTAGTTTGAGGCACTTGGACTGCAGATGGCCTACCAATAGGTAGAAGGCTCAACACCTTCAGGAGTATCTTCTACAACATTCAATGCATAAGCTATTATGGCATCATCTTCTTCATCATTATATCTTGATGGCCTCCTGATCTCCCTCTTGGGACGATCTCTAGCCATGCATCTCACTTCCTCTTCATGAGGAACATCAACTGTAGTCTCAGTCTCAGTTTGATTAACCTGGATTGTTTCAGGAATAGGATCAGCAACCTGCTCCTGGTTGGGAGTCTCAGTAGCTCCACCTTGAGCTCTACCTTGAGTTCCAACCTGCTCCACCTCGAATTCAACTCTCTCATCATCCTTCTTCTATTTTCTTGCACCATCAGAAGTAACAGTAGATTCCATCCCAAATAACATTGCATTTTCATTAAATGTTACATCTCTAGGCTGTATGACTTTCTTCAAGTTTGGACACCACATGCGATATCCCTTAGACTCATACCCATAACCTAGAAACATACATGCATTTAACAGCCCTGGGAGACAGCTTCCCCTCATTCACATGGGCATATACAGGACATCCAAATACTCTCAAAACATAATAGTTAACTGGATTACCTGACCAAATTTCCTCTGGAATCTGGAAGTCAATAGAGGAGGGAGGTGATCTGTTTAGTAGATAACAGGCAGTAGCAATGGCCTCTGTCCAGAATGATTACTCTTCCAAAGCCCTGCATTAGAGAACATGCAACGAACTTTCTCTAGGAGTGTCATGTTGATCCTTTCTGCAACACCATTCTGTTGAGGTTCGCCAACTAAGGTTCTTTGCCTAGCAATCCCGTGTTTCTCGCTGAACCCAGTGAACTCATAATCAACGAACTCCAACCCATTATCAGTCCTGAGTTTCTTTATCTTCTTCCATGTCTGATTCTCCACCAAAGCCTTGAACATTTTGAAGTGGGAGAAAGTCTCATTCTTGTGACGAAGGATGGCACCCTAGCAGGTCCCCACAAATCTGAGTGAATGTAGTCAAGAACCCTTGTTATGGTATGCTTGGCCTTAGAAAAACTGACCCTCTTCTGTTTTCCGTAGACACAGTGGTCACGAAACTCCAACTTGCCAATCCGTGCGCCCTCGAAGCAACCTCTTTTGCCGAGTATCGACATCCCCTTCTCTCCCATGTGGCCCAGTCTCATATGCCACAACTTTGTGATGGCGGCCTCATCAAGACTAGAAACCGTTGTTCCAATTCCTATTACAGTAGACCCCTACAATGTGAAAGACTTCCCTTTCTCGTTCCCTTCATAAGAACCATGGTGCCCCTACAAACCTTCAGGACACCATTCTCACCAATGTACCTGCAACCGTTAGCCTCAAGTGTACCCAAAGATATCAAATTGTGAGTCATGCTAGGGATATGACGAACCTATTTCAAGGTTCTTACGGTACCATCATGAGTTCTGATCTTGACACTACCAATTCTTGCAACCTTGCAGGCTGTGTCATTACCCATAACCACGACACCTGAATCAACAGTTTTGTGGGTGTAAAACCAGTCCCTTTGAGGACATATATGGTAGGTACAACCTGTATCAAGAACCCACTCATCTCTCGCCACTCTACCTGTGCCGAGGTAGTGGCTAAGGCATCATCCGCTATAAACCTTTCTGCTTCTGACCTAGACTCAACTACGTTCGCGGTACCAGGTTTAGTCTGATTATCTTTACTACCCTGCTTCTGGTCTCTCTCCTTAGCCCAACAAGCACTCTCCACGTGACCCTTTTTACCACAATAATTGCACTTCTTATTTCTGTGAGGATTCTTATATTTGGAACGGTGTTTAGACTTCCCTCTAGACCCATTACCCTTGCGTTCATTGCCTCTTCCCCTTACATTCAAGGCCTCACTGACCTCATCATTGCTATTGTCCATCTTCTCCTTAGACAGCAGACTAGGTTTGACATCACTAAGCTTAAGGACACCATGATTCTCATACAACATGATCTCCTTAAATTGTGTATGTGATTCAGGTATGGACAAAACTAAATGTAAAGCCTTCTCCTCATCAGTATGTTTCACATCCATTGGCTCTAACTTAATAATTATAAAATCAAATTCAGCCAGATGTGTTCGCATAGAAGTACCTGTAGGCATTTTTAGCCTGTTTTCCATCATGTAATAGAATATATGTATATTTTTCCAGCAAAATATCATGTAATATGATTAATGTAAATTTGTATATTTTCCTAATATTTCACCAAATTATATTTAAAAAATTAAATTTATCGTATTGAAATATACTCTTTATACTTTTTTCAATATTAATATTTTTCCATTAAATATCTTAAATTAAACAACTTGATATAAATACAATTCAAATAAAATAAAACAGTACGTATCTCGTCCAACATAAATAATGGTAATTACATATAAGTTATGAGTTTGAAAGAAAACCAACGTTAATCGTATGAATCTTTGAAGCTAGCTTATTTTTAATTAAATAATGTCACAAATGGAATCGGTATCTTGTAAATATTGTTTGCTAAAAAAGTCTTTCAAATATCATGACAATGAATAAAATTAGCAATGCATAGAATAAAAAATGATGAAAGACATATTTTGTTTGTATCGAGATAGGACATACCAAAATCTAAATGTTAGCATTAGCATTGACAACATATATCATCATCATCATGTTCAAAATCGAAGTATTATAAAAAATCAACTTGAAGATGCAATTATTATTATTATTATTATTATTATTATTATTATTATTATTATTATTATTATTATTATTAGTCTTAAACCCGAGCGATGCACGGGTATACTAAAAAAATGGGATAGGATTGATATAGGCGAGAGTTATACTGATGAGTAATTAATTTTGTAGGAGAGCGAGATTTATGCGATGAAGTTAACCAATCATTGAAAACTAAGATTTTTTTTTTTTGAATAATTGAGATTACATAAATTGTTAGATAACTAGAAAACCTCAAATAAAACAAAAAAAATTACTTACAAATGAGAAGTGACCCTGAAAATTTGGTTGAATGGGTATAAATCATGATAATTTTGTGATGAATAAAGTATATGAATATAGAAATAAACAAAAGATAAATATGATAATTAAAGAAAAGTAGGATAAATAATGCAAACACAACAAATCCTTACCATTTCTAACGCGTTAATAATTTGATATAACTCACACTAATTCTGTGACAAACAAAAAAAATGAATATATGAGTTAACAAAAGTAGGCAAGAAAAAGTATGTAATATGGAACATCCTTACACACAAATATTATGGTGTTTTGTATTACTTAGTTTTTAGGGTTTTATTAGAATTGGTCAATTGAAAGTCAGTGTTAGATGTTCAGTTGGATGCTTTATTTGGATATGATGATAGTTTTATGGGTGGTTAAGCAATTGGGCGTGAACATAGTAGCAGGTAATATAATTGTTATTTTTTTTATTTTTCTACACTTTGATTTGCACTAAAATAATTAAATAAGAGTATTATAGTATGATTCTTCATCTGTTACACAATTAAATACCAATAGCAGAGAAATTTGTAAATAAGAATGACTACATATATGATATATGTTATGAAAAAGTATTGATCAAGGCTACGGAACGGACACAAATCTGAGTCGTGGACGGACCACTGCCTTGAAAGCGATTACGGCTCGACCTCGGTGCCAATCGAAAATGCCGGTCGCTCCCCAAGGTTAACTCAGATAACCTTTACACTCGTGCACTCGAGAGTAGAGGCTTGGAGTATGATATTCTTATTGCCCAGAAAAGAGAAGAGGAAGAAGAGAATGAGAGGTTGATAAGAACTGACAGCAAGCAAAGGCCTCAACTTATAGAAGAAAAGAGACTGTTTGAAAACCAAATCAAGACAATGGAGTAAAGACGGAGGAAATCAAGGAGATTAATGAGGCATAAAATCAGGAATTAAAGGAGTCTAATAGTCCGGTCAAAGCTTCCAAACGGCGAGATGATCCGCAAAAAGATCAGCCCGGCTCAAAACATCCAACCCACGGCGCCCGGTATTGGCCCGGACGGACGGCCACGGCGGACGGCGGCCGGCGGCCCAGCATGTGGATGCCCAAGTCTAGCCCTCCACCATAAAACCACTCACAAGCTAATACACCATTAGCTAGAGAAGAGTGATATATAAACCACAAACAAACTCCTTATTCCTCCTATGTGGGACAAAAGGGAGTGTGGAAAAAGAAACAACTCCCTTCCTTGTTGCCATTAAACACCCACTACCAACAATCCCCCACTAATGGCAAACAAGGACAAAAAACAAGAAAGAAAAGAAAAATGGGCAAGAATAGGTCAGATACTTACGCGTCAATATCTTTCGATTTGAATTGACACATTAGTGATGTGAGGCAACAATCAATGATCTAGTCAAGTGGACTAGGCCTTGAACTTGAAAGACCTTAATTGAGACCCCCACAACACATATCAACCCTGAAGAAGAACATACTCCGCGATAGAATACACTTGCGCTTTAATGGCCATGCGCACACCTTGGGACTCATAAGTGCTCTAGAGAGACAATCTTAGTCTCTCAGAAGGCCAAACCTTCACACTTACTTAGGTAATTCCATCAAGTCTATCTCAATATAGACCACCGAGTAAAAATGGCTATGGAATTATTAAGAGCATGATAGCTCAACGACCTCACACACAAAATCGGTGAATCCTTCAGTGCATCTCACAAGCACCCCCCCACAACGGGCGTGGATTCATTAAGAGTATATAAACTCATCCTTAAAGCACTACCTGACACCATAGGGATAGGAATGTAGTGCATCTTGAAGATTAGTATGGTTTCGTTTGACCACATGTGGATATCCACCATACCTCTTCAAGCCAAAACCATAGGCTTAAGCCCTATTCCCCTCGATGCCTCGAGAACAACTCGTCTGGTTAAGCCCTTAGTGAGCGGATCTGCCAAATTCTTCTCGGACCTCACATAATGCAAAGTTATTACACCTTGCTTCAGCAATTGCCTCACTGCACCATGTCTAACACGGATATGTCTCCTCTTTCCGTTGTAGACACTGTTATGTGCTACTCCAATTGCTGCCTGTGAGTCACAATGTATAGAGATAGGAATCTCAGGCTTCTCCCAGAGAGGTATGTCCGCCAACAAACCTCTAAGCCATTCTGCTTCTTGACCTGCCATCTCAAGAGCAATAAATTCAGATTCCATGGTAGAGCGGGCTATGCAAGTCTGTTTTGCAGACTTCCATGAAATAGCCCCTCCACCCAAAGTAAACACATAACCACTAGTAGAACTGACTTCATCATTATCAGAAACCCAGTTTGCATCACAATATCCTTCTACCACAGCAGGAAACTTATTAAAGTGCAAACACCAATCCATAGTACCTTTAAGATACTTAAGCAAACGATAAAGTGCATTCCAATGTTCTTTACTAGGGTTATGTGTATAACGACTCAATCTACTTACAGCATAAGCAATATCAGGACGAGTAAAGTTCATCAAAAACATTACACTTCCAATAATTTTGGCATACTCAGATTGAGACACAGCAGTACGATTGTTCTTCTTTTAAGATATGCTAGGATCATAAGGGGTTCTCACAGGAGTATCATCAAAGTGGTGAATTTCTTTAATACTTTCTCAACATAATGTGATGAGACAACGAAAAACCGTAACTAGTCTTACGAATTTTAATCCCTAAGATCACATCACTTCACCCATATCTTTCATCTCAAACAAAGAAGACAACAATTTCTTAGTCTCATTAACCACATGCAAATTTGGACCAAGGATCGACATGTCATCGACATATAAACATATAAGCACACAACTGATCCAAACATCTTTGAATAAACACAAGAATCACCAAAATTTGCCTTAAAGCCATTTTCAACAAGAGAATTATTAAACTTCTCAAACCACTTTAGGAGCTTGCTTAAGACCATAAAGGGATTTTCTCAATTTACAAACTTTATCCTCCTGACCTGGGACTTCACATCCTTCAGGTTGGGTCATATAAATTTCTTCCTCTAAGTCACCATTAAGAAAAGCTGTCTTAACATCCATTTGATGCACAACAAGATCAAACAAGGCAGCCAAAGCAATCAAAGTTCTAATGGTGCTTATTTTGGTCACAGGAGAGTAAGTGTCAAAGTAATCAATCCCTTTCTTTTGGTCAAAACCTCTAATGACAAGTCTGGCCTTATATTTATCAATTGAACCATCAGACCTCAGTTTCTTCTTAAAGATCCATTTACTACTAATAGGTCTACAACCCTTAGGCAAATCAGTTAATTCCCAAGTTTTATTAGACTCTAGAGAATCTATCTCACTTTTAATGGCCTCTTTCCAGAAGGTTGCATCAACAGATTTAACAGCCTCATCAAAAGTTTTCGGATCTTGCTCAACAAGAAAAACAGAAACAAACTCTTCAGACACAACATCAATTTTGTATTCTTCACATACTTCCACCATAAAAGCAGTAACAAAGTCACGACCAAAATCAGTTGAAATCCTTTGTCTTTACTTCTTCTAGGTTCAAAGTCAACATCTCTAGAACTAGAAGGTGCAAGCTCACACTTTCATGCATAGCATTAGGCACAAAGACAGCTCAACAAAGCAGTACAACATTAGGCACAACATTAGGCACATCCTTTTTCAATGGAAAAACATGCTCAAAAAACACAGCATCTCTATATTCAGAAATAGAATAATCACTTAGAGACATAAAACGATATGCAGCACTGTTTTGAGCATAACCAATGAAAACAGCATCAAAGGTCTTAGGGCCTATGTTGGTTCGTTTATGACTAGGCAAAGCTACTTTAGCCAAACACCCCCACACTTTCAAATAATTTAGATTTGGGGCATACCCTTTCCAAAGCTCATATGGAGTCTGGTCTATTTTCTTATGGGGTACTCTATTAAGCACAAAACAAGCAGACAAAACAGCTTCTCCCCACATATTATCAAATAGTCCAGAACTTAAAAGCATAGCATTCATCATTTCTTTAAGGGTACGGTTCTTACGTTCAGCTACACCATTCTGTTGTGGTGTATAAGGGGCAGTGGTCTCATGAATTATACCATTTTTCTCACAAAAAACAGCCAACGAATTTGAATCATACTCACCACCCCGGTCAGACCTAAGTCTCTTGATCTTTCTGCCTAATTGGTTCTCAACCGCTTTATACTTTAAAAACATTTCTTCAAATTTCATCTTTAGACCTTAGGAGGTATACTTTTGTATATCTAGAATAGTCATCTACAAAGGTGATATACCATTTTTTCCCTCCTTTGCTCATTGTGTTCTTAAAGTCTGCTAAGTCCGAATGAATAAGGTCAAGCAATTCTGTTGATCTCGTAGTTACAGATTTAAATGGTTTCTTAGCAAATTTAGCCTCAACACATACTTCACATTTAGTGCAATTTTCTGTGCTAACATTCGGAATTAGTTTCATATTCTTCAGTCTGTTAATGGAAGCAAAGTTTACATGTCCAAGTCTCCCATGCCATAAATCAACAGACTCGAATATAAGGTAAAGCATTTCCATTAGCATCGAAACAACATTGAACATACAAGCCATTGCTAAGATACCCTTCCCAACAAAAACCCCATTACGCAGAATAACAATTTTTCCACTTTTGGTTCACCTCAAATCCAAAGAACATCAAGTAAACTACGGAAACCAAATTTCTACGGGAAGGAACAAACAAGACATTGTTCAAACACAAAGATTTTCCAGTAAATTTAAGGAGAACTTTTCCTTTACCCAACACCGCGAAGTAGCAAAGATTTCCCATGAACACTTGTTCACCACGAAACTTCTTCAAAATCATGCATCGTGTCCTTGTTGGTGCGAAATGCCTCGTTGCGCATTGTCCGTAATCCACTCGGTGTTGTTGGTAACGATTGGCCTCCACCGCCATCGCACGTAACACCTCGTAATCCTCGGTCAAGTTGGCTTGATTCATCGCCCATCGCTCGGCGAGTTTGTGTTGGGATTTCATCGGTTCCTTTCTCTGTTGCATTGATACGCTTTGTGTCACGGTTTACCGCATATGTAACAATGCACTACGTACTTCGGATATCTTTGTTAGGCTTGTTAATGCTTCGACGCTTGATTTGCTTCGGTCCTTCTTATTTTTCCCTTTGAACTGTCTCGCTAGAGGGTACAGATTCAACAATGTTAGCCTTAATGAATTTAAAGACAGAGAGGTCATCTTATCTTTCAAACGATTAGCCTCTTGGTCCTCATATGGTGATCAATTCTTGAAGGGTGAGATCCTTTTTCTTGTGCTTTAGATGATTCGTAAATCGGCCCAGACGGAGGAATTTCTCGATCGAACATTGGCTTGCGAGAATCTCGCACATCTTCATCCATTCACCCAGAACTTCAGCACACAGGTTCTCATATTCATGAACTTGTTCAATGATTGGCTTGTCATCAACGATCTGAAACTGCAGCCACTTGCCAACCACGTACTTCTTCTTTCCAAAGATCATCGCCGCACTTGATCTCCGCTTTCTTCCATATGGTCTTCGACGATTTGAAATTGAAGAACAAATAGAACAGCGGGTTCGTCATGTTTTTGAGGAGATGACTCAGAGCAACCTTGTTGTCTTTCTCCAATTTCTTCAACTCAGCTTCATCGGGCATCTTGACCGAGTCTTCGTGGTATTCTCGGATCACCCGGCCTCGTGAGCATCATCTTCAGGCCCGTCGGATGAGGAGAAGACAACACATAATCGATCTCCAATTGCTCAAGACAGAGAAGCAATTTTTGAGACCAACGTTTGTAATTGGTTCCATCAAGAAGATCGAACCTATAAATTTGAGAGAGGTTTTACGTGAGCAGCCATTGATCAGATTAATCGCTTTCAAATTGTTATGAAAAAGTATTGATCAAGGCTACGGAACGGACACAAATCTGAGTCGTGGACGGACCACTGCATTGAAAGCGATTACGGCTCGACCTCGGTGCCAATCGAAAATGCCGGTCGCTCCCCAAGGTTAACTCGGATAACCTTTACACTCGTGCACTCGAGTAGAGGCTTGGAGTATGATATTCTTATTGCCCGTAAAAGAGAAGAGGAAGAAGAGAATGAGAGGTTGATAAGAACCGGCAAGCAAAGGCCTCAACTTATAGAAGAAAAGAGACTGTTTGAAAACCAAATCAAGACAATGGAGTAAAGACGGGAGGAAATCAAGGAGATTAATGAGGCATAAAATCAGGAATTAAAGGAGGATAATATTCGGTCAAAGATTCCAAACGGCTAGATTATCCGAAAAAGATAAGCCCGGCTCAAAACCATCCAACCCACGGCGCGCCCAATTGGCCGGACCGGACGGACGGGCGGCGGCGCACAAGGCAGCAGCGTGTGGATGCCCAAGTCTAGCCCTCCACCATAAAACCACTCACAAGCTAATACACCATTAGCTAGAGAAGAGTGATATATAAACCACAAACAAACTCCTTATTCCTCCTATGTGGGACAAAAGGGAGTGTGGAAAAAGAAACAACTCCCTTCCTTGTTGCCATTAAACACCCACTACCAACAATATATAGACATATGATAGGGTTTTTGAAGATTGTAATATGATTTCGTATATAAAAGAACATGTGATTCTTGGTTGTTGACCATTAAATCTGAAATTAATGTTGGGTATCATAAATAGATACGTTGTTGCCGTTAAAAAAAATTGTAATACTTTTTGATTGGTCGAAATCCTTACAATTAAACTCATTTCTCCATTTAGTGACACCCACAAACTTTACTATTATTATTATTATTATTATTATTATTATTATTATTATTATTATTATTATTATTATTATTACTAGGCCTCAACCTGTGCGATGCACGGAGTATATTAAAATAGTTATTTTAAAAAATCAAAATTTTAATAGTAATTGTAAATATAATTTAGAAAAATTATTCCAAAATAATTATAATACTTAATAATTGAATCAAAATAACTTAATTCAACATTTATCTACTTTTTGACTGGTCAAAATTCCTACAATTAATCTCATTTCCCCATTCAGCTGGACCCACAAACTTTACTATTAATATTATATAGATGTGGAATAGTTAGGCGTAACTATTAAATCATCCTAAATAAGTTGATAACAACTTTTATTTATTATTTAAGTTAAAATATAAAAATCGAAGAAAATAATTGTGTACATTATGTATATAATATATTATATATCATATGTTACTTAATGATTTGTTTGTATTTAATTTTTAATATTTATTTTTTAAATTTGGCTAATTAGATGTAAAATTTTCAATTACTCGTTTTTAAATATTGACCCCCTCTAATTTTAGTTCTTGGATTTGCGTCTAGATTTACTCACAGATCCTATCCAACTCCGCTCTAACTAGTAGCAATTCACTCATGAGAGCACCTTTCTTTAACAATGTTTTCCTGATCTCGATCTCCTCGATCCCATTTATAAAAAAAAAAATGGTTTTTTAGTCCTTAAAATATGTTCATCGAATACTCTATCTATTGCTTTTGTTTTAGTTCTTGTATATTTACCATAGCCGTCGGATACAACTATCCCATTTCCTTGAATCTAACCAACCACATCCGTAGAACTCATCCAATAAGATTGTCCGTCTAGAGCTCCTTTATTGTAATTGTTAAGCAATTCTTGCTTGGAGATGTGGATCCACTGCCTATTTGTAAGAAATGGTTAAGTTTTTACATGTCCACCACTGACGCGGCAAAATAATCCCCTAAAAGACAACTAATAATTAGTTGTGAATAAATTTTGATAATGAAATAAAAAAGACTTAATTTATTAAACTTTACTTACTGCATGGTTTCCATTCAACTGGATGATCAACTCCTTCTAGGCAACCAAAATCAATCATGCGCCAAGCCTCATCCTGTCAAGAGTATGTCATTAATTAGAGCTAGGCTTCAACCCATGCGATGCACGGAGTGAACTCAATTAGTTACTTTTGAAACTTCATAAAAGTTATGGATAAATAACTATCCATCCAAATAAATCAAACAAAATATTATAAAAATTGTTACATGGAAAACATCATGATAAATTGTTCCGACAAAACATGTAATTTAACAATAGAAAATTTCCTAAAATGACAATGAACGTCGACCACGGCGAGTTGCATGATGCATCATTCTTCCTTACGTTGACCTGCAATTTTAAATTATCATATAAGTAGTGGTAACATTTTATGAAACAAACTATACATATGAAAGTGCAAGTGTGAAAGGTGTGAACCCTTTGTACCGGGAGGTGTTGCGTATGTGAATAAGTTCTTCATCCCAATCCTCAGAACATGGGACGATAAACCGAAATGGACTAAACAACACATTTGTAACGCCCCGGAAATTCAATTATAGAAAAGTCAAAGTCAAACAAACGTTAACGGAAAACATAGCGGAAGTCTCATTTTTTTTCTTTTATTTGGGCGTTACTGCCGTATCCTCGAAAGAATACAAGACAAGAAGGAAAACTAGCAACCGCTCTTGAAATTACAACCAAACTAACAACTTCAAATCCGGAAACAAAACAACTCAACTTAACTCCAAAACTTTCTCAATGGAAAAACAAAATGAAAGACAACTACTAGGTACGCCATCCTCACTTCTAATTCCCGTCTCCTAACCGTTACAAACAAAACATTACAAAAATGAGTGGCAAAACTCAATAATGTCTACCCCTAACCGTTACAAACAATTCAAATTCATTTCAACTCATTTAAGGGAAAGGGGAAAGCACTCAAACCATTCTACAAAACCTTTAATCCCTTAACTGTTTTCCTCAACCCAACCAAATCATATTTTAGTATGCGAGCGGGATACCACATCCCTTAGTAATAAATATCATACCGGATCCCAGATCCTCTGCCTACCATAGGGTACGACCAGGGTCCCACACCCTTTGCCTACCACAGGCTACGACCAGAATATCAAGAGTTCACATTTCCGCCTACCACAGGCTACGACCAGGGTCCCAGACCCTTTGCCTACCACAGGCTACGACCAGAATATCAAGAGTTCACATTTCCGCCTACCACAGGCTACGACCAGGGTCCCAAACCCTTTGCCTACCATAGGCTACGACCAGAAAATCAAGAGTTCATATTTCCGCCTACCACAGGCTACGACCAGGGTCCCAGACCCTCTGCCCACCACAGGCTACGACCAAATAAACCCGCTTAATGTTTCACTCGAATTATTAGTATCTTATGCAAAAACTCAGCTCACAGCTCTCAAGTCAAACCCAACCCAGGTTATCAAAACCAATAAGAAAACCACTAATAAAATACCATCTCAATTTCTCAACTCAATAAATCAAAGCACAAACAAATCAAAAAATTGCTAAGGGGTGCCATACATTCTGAAAAAGTGGCTATTTGGGGACCACTTTATTTTTTTCCACTACTTGGGGACCAGATTGTATAACTAATTGGCTTGTTGGGGATTTTCCGTCCAAAGTTAACGGAATCCGTCTAAAACATCCAAAGTGAACGCTTTTTTGATTTAGAGAAGATGAATGACAAGAATACCCTTGATTTTGGGAAGCTGCTGTTGAATCCATCGACATCTTCCATTCAATTAATGAAGATCACATTGATCAGGCTTCCATCTCCACTTCAAATACCCAGAATCAGACCTGTGAAGGAGCGTTGAGTGTGGCTGAAATGATTTTTCAAGATTTAGAAACAAGAGTCCAGTCTGAATTTTGCTGCCAGTGGTTGAAATTCTTGGTTCATTTCGCCTCTTTAGAAAAGAATGCCCAGATCTTTGCTTGTGAGCATCTCACTCATGGTCTCTGAACAAGGGTCATGAGGATGCCGTATCGGGTGGATATATTGAAAAGTTATTTGAAGTTTGTTGTGGTTTATCTTCTCTTGACAAGGTGTTTGAAGCCATTTCTACACAAGCACAAACCCTTCATTTTCAGAGGTGGGTCTTGGCTTTTAGAGTGAAAGTTTTACTTATGCTAGCAGATATACTTAAACTCTTGGACAGCATAAGACAATATGGAGTAGATGATGATAATGATGGCAATCCTCTTGCTCATCATATCAAATGTTTGGGTGCGATAACTTCAAAATTGACAAGGCTAGCTGAAGAATGTGACTTGATAACCTCATCTTTCATTGACATGGACTCCAATAGTGTGAAAGTGCTATCGTCACTTGCTCTCAGTTGTGCAATGTTGGGCTTCTGTATGAAATTTACCAGCTTGATGGTCAATTCACTTGTTTCCAGGAGTCCAACCGAAAATTTTGGTGACTTCTGCTATGTCCTTGTACAAGATTTGGCAAGGCGATTGTGTTATGCAGATTCTGAGATCCTTGCACGTTTCATCTCAATCTTAAAAGACTTTGGTTTATATGAGAACTCATTGCATTTGCTGCAAAGATTCCAATTCTCTAAAGTTGGCTGCATCTCTGAAGATATCTTAGCAGTTTGTAGGTGGAGTGTTGAAGAGATGATTCAACTGAGGAACAGGTCTCAAGGTGTCCAGAATAAAGATACAGCTCCACAAGTCTTCAATGACTATATGCAACTTTTACGAAGTATAGTTGCTTAGTTGCTTCATTGACGCATATCCATTTCCGGATTCCCAAGTATTTCTTCAGAGTAAGGTATGCTGAAGTGGAGTTTTAAAATGATATGTATTCCTTAATATATTCTACGTGGGTATTCAGATTGAAATCTATTTAGATCAATATAAATTGTGCCCTTGGAGGGGCAATTGAGGATAGGGTTTCAGCCCAAGCCCCAAGTAAGGTAGATGTCTTCTGTAGTATGAAGGAGGGTCAGCGGTTTTATCCGTTGTAGATCTCTGCCGTAGGAAGTGAATTTCAATCTTGATTTTGAACTTTTTCATGTTGCTTATCAAAGGTTAAGATGCATTACTTCCCCCATTTGTCCATTATCTTTCTTGCTATAAGCTCTAATATTAATGATTGATTACCCAATTTGAATTTTCAGGCCGAGCATTGGTGCAGTGCTCATTTCCTCAGGCAGCAGCTGTAGAAAGCAGAGCACAATGCTTGCTTCCCCGGGTTCTCACCTGTCGCTCAATCTCCAAGGTCAGGTTTCAAGTTTGAAGGGGAGGTGGTGGGGATACCCAGAAGGTGAGAAATGGCGATAGAGAAGAAGGAGAAGAAGGAGACCAAGCCTGGAACTTAATGGGGGAATAAATTGAAATCTGTAAGAAATAAATTGATAGAGTTAAACCCCAAACCCAGAAATTTAAACCCCAAACCCACAAATTCCCAACAGAAAGTCATTGCATTTAGGGTTTATAGTTGTTCAAGAAATAAGAGGGGTAAAATGGGTTTATCCTTCAAAAGTCAAGGGGTATATTAGACTTTTCATTATTTTCGTTAGGTTTTGACGGAAAATCACCAACGAGCTAGTTATTTCAACAATCTATTCCCCAAGTAGTAGAAAAAAATAAAGTGGTCCCCAAGTAGCCACTTTTTCAGAATGTATGGCACCCTTTAGCAATTTAATACAAACAGTTATCCAAAACAGATGGTCACATTTCCACAAAAGTCCCCTTTCGGGATGCAATTCTCAAAACAGATTAGAAAACATTAAAACACATTTAAAAAGCATCCCGGTGGGGATTAGAGCATAGAAATTACCTGGTTAACTTCACTTCACAGCAAAACGAATACACTTGAGCTCACTAACGATGCGAATTAGCTCGGGCCTAAAATAGAATAATTATTCTAATCAAAACGCGCTCTTCGAAGTTAGTATTAACTACCTTCTAACTAACCCTCCCCTAGGAACCCTATAGGTTCCTATCAATCATGAATTTACACTTTAAATTACCTAACACATTTCAAATAATCGTATAATAATACCAAGTAAACCTTTTCAATCAACAACACATGCATTAACAATTTCACATAACAAGACAGATTACAGCATCCACACAAAAAGGGTCGTAACTTGACTTCCCAACATCCTATAGGTTTGGTTTTGGACTTTTCGGAAACCTCGGGATGTCTACTAAAACTCTTAAGTTGAACTCGAGACCCAACACACGATTAAGGTCCTCAAAAACCATCATCTTCCAAAACTGTCAAGACCTGATCTAGGTCTGGCAATCGGGGTATAACTCGACTTATAAAATTCCAAAGTCCGGTCCGTAAAATTCCTATGAAAGCTAACATCTAAGGGAAACTCTAGTCCAAAGGGTTCTATCAAAAGACAACTACACTAACCGTGGTGACCCGATATTTAGACACTAACGAAACTGTCCCGATCCCGGTTCTTATTTGAAATTATAATTTCGGTTCTAACTTTCACCATTCGGTCCCGGGGTTCTAACTTGGGCCTAAAACAGTGACTAAGGTTAAAAGTCTTCAACCCAACCCAACCCAAGGTCCATACTTCATAATTTCTATAATTAAAACTCACTAGAACCAACTTTAATCAATTTAACTTGATTACACACAACATTAAGCATGATATAACATATCACAACCCAAAGAAACATGTAATTACTTGCTTAATAAAACAAGGATAGAACTTTGATAACCAAATACCCTAATCATGCTTGACCTATATGAATTACAACATGGGTAATTATAAAATACGAATTTCTTAATCAAGATTCAAGAAAGAACTTAAAGAACATGTGAATAAACTATAAAGAACATATATATAATAAACTACAAATCAAAAATCCTAAAAAAAAACTAATTTCTTTTAAACAAAGATTCAATCAAGAACCAAGAATTAATAAACAAGAATCGAACTTTAGTAATTCAATCAACCTAACTTATTAACAAGATTAACCTTAAGCATGATTGAAATAAAGAACATAACGATTCGAGAATTAATCTAAATAGTTAAACTTTAAGAAATCGTGCATACAATAATATTGTTATCTAAAACCCTAACATGATTTCACAAGAAAACAAAATATATCAAACAATTGAACACTAATAATTTTACTACAACTATTACAACCCTAATACACCAAATTAAAACATAAAAGTTACATAAAATAATTTGGACAAATTACACATAAATAATACAACATAAGAACAAATAATTACAAACAACTTAATAAAATTACACCCTTAATTACCCAAATTACAGATTTAAAACAAGAAATAATAATAATACAATAGTAATAATAACAGAAAATCAAGAAAAAGAAGAAAGGTTTCAAAAGAATATTAGAGTTTACGCAAGGGGGTTCTGGGCGGTTTCCGGCGACCAGGGCGGTGACGGGGAGGCAGCCGGTCGTCGGTGGGGTGGTTGTCGGGAAAGGTGGTCGTAGATTTGGGCGGCAGTCGCACGTCTTGGTTGGCAAGACTCACGGTTGGGCACAAGCAAGCAACAACAAGTGCGACAGCCTTCCTTCGCGACCCTGGCGACTGGGCGGTGACATCCGGTGGGGTGGCGGTGTTCAGGCGAGCAAGGTCAGGCTGCGCGTCGGCCTGAGCAGCGTCGGCGTTGTGACAAGGCAGAGGCGAGAGAGAGAAAGGTGGGTTTGAGAGAGTTAGGGAAAGAGAGAGAAAGAGAGACAAGAGGGAGGATGGTGGTGGTGCGTCCCGGATCACAAGTGGCGATGCGCCGGTGGGGCCAGCGAGAAGGAGGCGAGAGAGGGGGAGAGAGAGAGAGAGGAGAGGGAGGATAGGGTTAGGGATACTATTAGGGTTTTGAAAGAGAGGGGAGTTTTTATACTAAACACATTATTAGGCCCAATTAGTCTATTCTTAGTCTTAACCCAACCCAACACTAAAATCTGATTTTTCTAAAAACAAACTAATAATAATAATAATAATAGTAATAATAATAATAACACTAATAATAATAGCATTAATAATAATCACATAACAAATAATATTCACGTAATTATTCATATAACACAATAATATTAATAGTAATACCAATAATAAAAAGAGTAAAACTAATAATACTAGACCTACAAAAATTACCGATATACCCTTGTTAGTCCCTCACGATCCTACGAGCTCAAGTGTTAGCAAAAATAAACACAACGAATAATAATAAATAACGAAGTTAAACATAATATAATAACGACGTCACGGTCAACATCTTTGGATTTTTCGGGGTTTTACAACATTAGCATCGGGACTTGGAGGATATATGATGAACCACCATGTCTTGTTGTGTTGTTGCTGATACAAATCTATATAAGCCAAAATAATTATTGATATTTGCGTCAAAATAATTAATTTAGTATTTATTTGCTTTCCGATTGGTCATAATCCTTACAATCAATCTCCTTTCATTATTCAGTGGACTCTACAAAGATTTCCATTATTATATGTAGATTTTGCCAAAATAATTTAATTATGTATTTATCTATTTTCTAATTGGTCGAAATCCCTATAATTAATTTTCTTTCTCCATTTGGTAGGACCCACAAACTTTACTATTAATATTATACAGATTATTATTATTATTATTATTATTATTATTATTATTATTATTACCACCGAGATTATTCAAAACTCTAACATTTGCAATATATTCCTTTCCTAACATAATTGTATTACCTTGTTTCAATCAAAATTCACATGTTTTGAAAAATTAATATTAACTTATATTACACAACTGTATCATAATGTACTCTACTAATTACTTTGTATAAAAGAATTAAATGACATGTATGGTTGGGATAAAATAAGACAACAGATATTGTTAATAACCATCGTTATGTCATATAATAAAATGAATGAATGTATGCCTGGTTGGATTACTAACCATTTTTCCAACCATTTTCAAATAGTAGGAAAAAAGGATAGTAAGAAAAATTTCCAATCATTTCAGTAAAATTTGTTAGAATTTCCAACTCTTTTTCCCATATAAATTTTTTGAAAATAGATGGAATATGAAATGGTTGCTAAAATATTTGGTTTTTCCAACCATTTTAAATTGGTTGGAAAAAAATTATTGGTAATACGCATATTTTTTGTTGTGAATATATCATTTTCTAACATAATTATATTACCTTGTTCCAATCAAAATACACATGTTTTGAAAGAAAAATATTAATTAATATTACACAACTGTATCATAACTTATTCTGCTAATCAATATGTATAAAATAATTCAATGACACCTATTGTTAGGACAAAATAAGACAACAGATATTCTTGCAAGCCATCATTATATCATATAATAAAATGAATGTATGTAGTTCACAAAAATATGTTTAAAAAATTGAATTTTTAATATGTAAATATACTTGTCATACATTTTTTTCCAATATTAAGATCTTCCAATTAAATATCGTAAATTAACAAATCAAATATAAATGCAATTTAAATAAGATAAAACAGTATTGCATCTAACATAAATATTGGTAATTATGGCCCTGTTCGACAACATCATTTAGAGCAGTGCTTAGTGTTTTAACATCTCAAAACGTTATTTTATCTATTTTTTTTGTGTTCGGTAAAATAACATTTTGGATTAATAAATAGCATTTAATGAAACTTTTACAAGACATTACCATTATTGTCATCACTAAGATTGTTAAATACTCTAATATTTGCAATATGTTCCTTTTCTAACATAATCATATTATGTTGTTTCAATCAAAATACACGTGTTTTGAAAGAAAAATATTAATTAATATTACACAATTGTATCATAACTTATTCTACTAATTAATATGTATTAAATAATTTAAAAAGAAAAAATGAATTGACTAATTACAACTTTTCAATAATGTCCTCTTCAAAGTACACAAATTTCAATTCTTACCTTTAATAGTAACTTGAGCAATTAATGTGGTAAATAATTTTTAAAAACCAAAATAAATAAATATTTATAACTTTCCCAAAATACCTCATTAAAGCTCTCACACTGCCACTGCTTGGTCTGGCTGCGCACAGGGAGGCGCTCCTGCAGTCTTAGCCAAAGGATTAAAGCAGGTCTCGGGGTGACAAATCTGCTCCAAGTTGGTTTCGCCCACCAAGGGGTTTCTGCAGCAGGAAGGAGTCACCTATATCAACTGGACACTGTGTAATGATCGGAGTCCTCCCACTCCCAACATAGGCCCGGCTTTGAGCCCCACTTGATGATTTCCTTCGTTTCACAAAGGTTCTTGAAATAGGGGCAAACGTCATACGAGGGCTTGTAGTCCCACTAGTCCCCCTCTTTGATATATTTTGAATGAATCCATTTGACCCACATGATATTTTTCCTGGCTTGGATGTCCCAGACAAGTTTGGCAATGGAGGCTTGATTCCAGGCAGCAAGGTTTCGACAACCAAGTCCACCATGATGTTTTGGCCTGCACGTGTTTGCCCAGGAAACGGGGGGAGGTTTCTTGTAGTCCGTAGAGCCACCCCATAAGTTCCGACAGTATTGATTGATGGTGCTAACCACTTTGTTAGGGAGGATTATGATTCTCGCCAAGAAACTAAACATCCCAAACAACACCGAATTGATGAGGGTGGCGCGCCCCGCATAAGAGATCTTTAGAGACGACCAGAGTTTAATTTTTGCAAGGAATTTTTCCACCAAAGTATTGCAGTCAACTGAAGATAGCTTGCAAGCTGAGATGGGCATTCTAAGATATTCGAAAGGAAGGCTGCCTTGTGCAAGCTTGTTTGACTCAAGAGATCTGTTGGATCTTAACTGAATTCCTCCAAATATAACCTCCAATTTTGCCGTATTAGCTTCCAACCCAGTCATCTCAGAGAAGTGTCTGAAATCTTTCATTAAAGTTTCGATGGAAATCCTATTGGTCGAGGTGAATGGGATTAGATCATCCGCAAATATGAGGTGTGACAACTTAAGCTTGGTGCAGTTTGGATGATACTTGTACCCTCTGGAATGCAAGATATGATAATCGATAGATCTTGAAAGGTACTCCATGGTTAGTACAAATAACAAGGGAGACATTAGGTCCCCTTGACGGAGACCTCTACCACCGGGAAAGCTATCAGAAATTGATCCATTAACATTGATCGCAAAGACAGGAGAGGTCACACAAGCCATTATGCATTTGATGAGCCAACTGGGAAATTTGAAAGCATGGAGGGCTTCCTCAATGTAGCTCCAATGGACCGAATCGAAGGATTTCTTCAAGTTGATCTTCATCATACATCTGGGTGAGATAGTGGAACGATGATATCCCCGCGAAATTTCCTGGCAAAGCAACACATTGTGCAATAGTTCTTGACCCGGAATGAATGCTGCTTAACTATGGCTAACCAGCAAGGGGAGGACTTCCCTGATACGTGAGGCCAGGACTTTCATGATCACTTTGTAGAAGGTGTTGCAACATGAGACTGGTCTAAACTTTGTTGCCTTTCTCGGGTTAGTGACTTTAGGAATTAGGACAAGATGAGTAGAGTTGAAGGTTTTCAGCAGCTTTCCCTTTGTTAAGAATTCCCTGGCAGCCTCACAAACTAGCTCACCTATTTGCCCCCAACTCTTTTTGTAGAATCTTCTTGTATACTCGTCCGGACCCGGTGTTTCCTCGTTTGGGATGGAGAAAAAAGCTTTTTTGATTTCCTCATCGATGATAGGCCTGCTTATTCCAAGTTGTTGTTCTATATTCATTTGAGGGCTGCAATTAAAAACCTCTTCCTTTCCCCTACTTCTGTGAGGACCCAACAACCCCTTGTAGAAGTCTCGCAAACATTTTTTTACATTGTCCAACCCCACAATTTGATTTACATCAGAGTCTTCAATCTCGTGAGCATAATTTATAGATCGTTTTGGGCACATTTTGGCGAAAAACAATTTGCTACAGCTGTCTCCCATCTCGCTCCAATCTAGCTTGCTTTGTTGTTTCCTGAGCTGGAGGGCCGAGTGAAGGATTTTCCAGTATGTGTCTCTGGCGTCCCTCTCCCTATTGTGGAGGTGCAGATTGTGTGGGTTTGCTTGCAGCTCAGCTTGAATTTGAGTCAGACGCTCCCCGCTGTTTTCTTCTTGAATGTAGATATTAGCATAATTCGTCCGGTGCCATCTTTGGAACTCTTTCTCCATCCTCTTTTGAGCTTTTGCAAGTATGTGCATAGCATGTCCATCCAATTCAGAATGCACCCCTGCTCTGATAATATTTTCAAACTCCGGGTCCTGACACCACATATTACAGAATCTGAACGGAGATTTAATCGGTGGGCTCTTTGGGAAAGTGATCATAAGGGTTGAATGGTCCGACAAACCAGCTTGATGATACTGCACCTTGATATTGGTACCAAGCAGATACCATTCTATGTACATCAAAAGCCTGTTAATTCTTGACCGAACCAGATTGTTGGTCCATGTGAAGTGACCTCCCGTGAAAGGTGGTTCATGCAATTGGCGGTCCAAGATGCATTGTTGGAAAGGCCTGGTTGTGAAAGCTTCAACTTCCACTCCTCCTTCTCTGTCATTCGGATCTCTGATTGCATTGAAATCTCCCATGATACCCCAGGGCTGTCCATAGCCATGGTTATGCTGCGTAGATCATCCCAAAGGTTATCTCTATCAGTTGCACTGTTGCTTCCATAAATCCATGTGACATAGAATTCAAAAGAATCTATTAGCCTGATACTTTTTGTATGGATCAGTTGATCCGTGGCAGAAACTTTGGTGACATTGTAGCTTCTGGGATCCCAAGCCACCATAATCCTTACCCTACTACAATGCTCCTTGTTTGTAATTATACTCCATTTTCAAAAGCTCTATTTTCCACATACTCAACATTCTTGGGATGGATTTTGGTCTCATACAGACCGGCAATTCCAATCCCATTCTTGCGCAAAAAGACTCGTAGGTCTTTTTATTTCTTCAGGCTGTTAAGCCCGCGCATGTTCCAGCTGAGGAGATTCATGAGGAGGATTTGGTGGTGAGGTGGTTAAATCGCTTTCATCTGATTCCTCTTCACTTAGGCAATCAAATCTATTTTGCTGCATCGTTCCATGGTTTGTTTCTGCCTTTTTCTGTGCACCAAACCTTCTTGCTTAATAGGGATTTTTGATTCCCCATTCTCCTATTTGCTCTCATTCCTCCTCTTTCGGCAGAGTTCCTCTCCACGTCCCACTTTTTTGCAACGGTTACATATGATCTTCTTCTTGCAACTGTTATCTTCGTCCCCAAACATCTTACAGTGAAGGCATTGCACGAGTTTCCAATCATATTGAATATTATGGCGATGGACCGTATCATGATCCACATAGTCGACATACTCCGGAAACGGTCCTTTGATTGGCAGCTCAACCAAAATCTTTGCATACCCCAATTTCTTTTCCACGTTCTAATCAACATTACTCTCTTGCACTTTCTTGTTTTTCGGTGCCTTCGCTGTTTCAGCATTCTTACTGTTTGAAGACTGGTCGTTTCCTCGTCGACACTATGCGTGAGGAAGAGTAGGGCAATATATATATATACATATATATATATATATATATATATATATATATATATATATATATATATATATATATGGATACAAAGGGTGATGATAGAAATATGTGAATTTTAAGGAGGTATTTGGGAAAGTTATAAATAGTTATTTTTGTATCATCCGGGTTGCAAAAACCTGAAAATCAATCATCTCTTGTTTGCGGATGACTTGGTTATTTCTGTTCTGCCAACAGAGGGTCTATTAAGTATTAACTGCATTGCAAAAATTTTGGAACATTTTGCTGATTGTACTGGGCTGAAAGCGAACCAAAATAAATCCATTATCGTCTTTGCTAGTTGTGATGAGCAAATTGCCAAGCAGCTTGCTGATGTGATGGGTTTTACTAGGGATATCTTCCCTCTAAAATATTTGGGTGTTCCTATCACTACTAAACGGATTGGGAAATTTGATTGCCTGAGTTTGGTGGAGAAAATTACAGCACAAATCCGGTCTTGGTCCTCAAGGCACCTATCTTATGCAGCTCGTATTCAGCTTGTTAACTTAGTTCTACTGAGCATTGTTGGATATTTGATAAACATTTTTGTCCTTCCTAATAATGTTATTGATCAGATCATTAAAATATGTCAGAATTTTATATGGTCTGGAAGTTACCATCCTCAGGGAATTCCTCTCATTGGTTGGGATACTCTTTATTCCCCGAAGAAGTATGGTGGTGTTGGTTTGCGTAACCCTCACCTTTTTTGGAACATAGCTACGGTTGGAAAACATGTTTGGGATGTGGAAAAGAAAAAGGACAATTTATGGGTCCACTTGGTACATGAGAGATATATCAAGTCCCACAATTGGTGGCAATATGAGCCATCAGCCACTAGTTAATGGAGTTGAAAACAAATTTGTGAGATCAAGGAGAAAATCAAACTTGGTAATCATATGGATTGGGACTGGAAGGGGGTAGATAATGACAACTTCTCTATCTCCAGGTGCTACGATTCCTTGCTTTCAAACAGAGAAAAATGGCCTTGGTTTTACATTGTGTGGAATGGTGGTTCCCCCCTCGTTACTTATTATTGGCTTGGGTTGCTGCACACAAAAAACTACCAGTTGCGGCTCGCCTCGCTGCTCATGGAAGTACCATTGATGTTACTTGCCCTCTTTTAAATTAGATGGAAGAAACAATGGATCGCTTATTTTCTCTTGCCCTTTTATAAATCACGTGATGCATTATTTTTCAAGAAAATGGAAGATTTGTTTCAATTACAAGTCTTTACATCAATGGCTCTCTAACTGGAAGAATACGAGAAGGAAATGGTTTATGAAAACCATCATGGCGACTCTAGCTACTTCTACCATAGCAATTATTTGAGAAGCTAGAAATTACAAGAAGTTCCCAAAAAATCACATGGCTTTATCTGTGGAAGAAGTCTCTAAGAAGATTCACTTTACTATTTTGCACAGATTTTTATTTCTTGCTAAGAAAAGTCCAAGATATAATCGATTTATAGAATTTTTGCTTCAATAGGTGCTTGGGTTTCGCTTTCTTTGTTCCCTTGGGCTGTGTTGTATTCTCTTGGGCTTCGTTTTTGAAATCTTTGGTAATGAAGAGTTTCGATTCTGCAAAAAAAAAAAAAATGTGTGTGTATATGTATATGTATATATATATATATATATATATATATATATATATATATATAGGAAAATTGGATTATAATAATCCCATATTATGCAAATTGGATGGCGATAATCCTTACTTTAAGTTTGTATTCTGGTGGTCCACAAAAAAAAAAATTATATTGTAGTGGTACCAAATCCACCTCCACATTCATTTTAATTATTTCATTCCTACCCCATATTGATTTTATTTTTTTCCGTTCCTGTCCCTAAAAAGGTAATGAATTGTAGTTTCTAAAACATTTTTTAAATTATTTTTTTGAGACTCCGAGTAATTATTATGATTTTTTAAAAGGAATAAAAGTTTAAAAAATCGTAAAAAATAGTAAAAAAAAATGAAAAAAATTGGGAGAAACGATGTAAATTCATTAAAAATCATGGTAAAGTGTTATACAAAATTTTGAATCAAATGCAACACAAAATCTATGATATTGAGGGTGTATTCTCGATGATCTCCTACTACAATCCAATTTTTTTTTTTTTTGGACCACCTGAAGACAAACTGAAAGAAGGGATTATCGCCATCCAATTTGCAAAATATGGGATTATTATAATCCAACTCGCCTATATATATATATATATATATATATATATATATATATATATATATATATATATAGGGATATTAGATCACAATATACTGACCTTTGGCGGTGTTGGATTGTAATATACCGATTTTTATTATTGGACAACAATATCCCCGACCTTTGTACTTAGGTGAGATTATTATTCCAATAGTGACTAAGGGGGTGGTGACTGGTTAACTGGTCTCTGTTCTAAAGTGATAGGCGGAGGGAAAATAACCGACCCTTGCCCAGTAACCCCATTAACCCCTCTGTTTTTCTCACTAACCCAAGTTAAAAAAAGTCGACCCTAGCATAGTGACTAACGGGGTGGTGAACCAATCTTTATAATACTGATGTGACACACAACCAATCAATGTCTTGTAATGTGGGTTAGTGAGAGAAACTAAGGAGTTAATGGGGTTATTAGCTTGGGACAGTTTTTTCCCTTCGCCAGTCAGGTTAGCACCCAAGGAGACCGATTCTCCACCCCCTTAGTTACTATTGGTATGATAATGTCACATAGGTATAAAGGTCAGGGATATTGTTGTACAATAGTAAAAGTTGGTATATTACAATCCAACACCTCCAAAGGTCGGTATATATATATATATATTCTCTCCTCGGTGTATGATGAAGATTGACCTCAAAAAAGCCTTTGACTCTATGCATTGGGATTACATTGGTTAGGCTTTACAAGCTTTCAAATTCCCACAGTGGATAATAAAATGCATCATGGACTGTGTCACAACCCAAACATTCTCAAACGGTGTGAATGGTACCTCTACTGAGCGCTTTAACGGTGGTCATGGACTTCGCCAAGGGGACCCCGTGTCCCCCCTCCTCTTTGTAATGACGATGGAATACCTCTCCCGCTCTTTGAATTATTTTGTATATGAACAGCCATGCTACAAATTTCACCCGAACTGCTCTCGGATGAAGCTCACGCACATGATGTTCGCCGGAAACCTCATTCTTTTCACGGCCGCCACAAAGGCCTCGGTGCACACATTTATGAACGCTTTCAACCATTTCTCAGACGTCACTGGGCTGGTAGCAAACCAGGATAAATCGGAAATGGTGTTTGGAGGAAAGAACGATGACCTAGTAGCAGATCTCCTTCAAGAGACGGGGTTCACCCACGGAACCCTTGTCTTCAAATATCTTGGTATGCTTATTCCCTCAAGCAACCTTACCAAAAATGAATGTAATATCTTGGTACATAAAATCATAGCAAAAATCAGAGTATCGTCCTCGAGGAACATATCATATGCAGGCAGAGTCACCCTGTTCAATAGCGTCCTCATGGGGGTATATAGCTTCCGGGAAAAAATCCTCATCATCCCACAGCACACTATCCAGGAGCTAAACAAACACTGTCGTAATTTCTTGTGGGGGGCTTCATACGTCTATGCAAGGCCTCCCTACATATCATGGAAAAAAACGTGCACCCCCAAAGAAACTGGGGGCCTAGGGTTGAAACACCTTAGCGCTTGGAACAGTGCCTCAATTGTAAAACTAGCCTGGGACATTCAGCAGTGCAAAGAAGCCCTTTGGATCAAGTGGGTACACACAAAATACATCAAAGATAGCTCGTGGTGGTCCTATTCCCCCTCCCTCCCCCCCCCCCCACGATGTCTGTCCATACTTCAAAAAACTTCGCGAAGTAAAGGCGGAATTTAAGTGGGGATGTGCACCGGGCATCCGCTGGCACTGGGGGAGCAGTGAAAACAAAGGTGATTACACGGTAGCCAATGGCTACAAGTGGCTTGTGGGGGGGGGGGGTACACAATCCAATTGGAATGATATTCCATGGAATGGTCTCATCATTCCAAAGCATGCTTCAATTACCTGGGTAATGCTTCACGATAAACTCCCAGTTAAAGCTAGAACCTCCAAGTGTGACGAGAACGGGGCGGCTTGTACCTTGTGTGGCAGTGACCATGAAACCATTGATCACCTCTTTGTCACTTGCCCCTACACTACCAAGGTATATAACTTAGTCAAGAGTTGGCCATACTGTGATTTTCGTGCAAAGCTTCGCACCATAGAAGAAATCGTCCAAAAGATCACCCATGAAGGAGGAGCTAGATGGATCCAGCACTACAAGTATACAGTATGGGGGCAGTCTGTTACGACATATGGACAGAAAGAAACGCTAGGAACCATGGCCATCGGGGCGCTGAAGCCAGCAACATTGCAAGGAGGGTTAAGGACACTATCCGCACTAGATGCTTGGCAATGGCCAAAAGCCGACCCAAATATAGTAGTCTCGTTGAGGTTTCAATCTCTAAACATATAATCTTGTGGCCTAGGAAATCTCTCGGTCACCTTGTAACCGTGGTTCCTTTATGCTATGAATATAGCCCGTTTCCAGTTGCAAATATATATATATATATATATATATATATATATATATATATATATATATATATATATATATATGGGAATGGATCTAGTAGGAAGAATTGATTTGGAGCGTATAGTGAGTTCAAAGTGATGACAAATTTATGTAGTGTGTGCTCATGGATATTAGAGACTGCGGTCTTTGATATAATGCGAAAATAAAGATATAATTTGATTTAGTGAGGTGTGGTCATGTATATAGGGGAGTGTGGTCCTTGATATAATTTTGATTTATAGGAGTGTGATCATGGATATTAAGGAGTGTGGTCATAAAGTGTGAGAAGCAACGATTATATTGGACGAAACATACTCACGACAAAATCGTTATAGAATGTTGACTTCTGTTTTTTCTTTGGTTTTTAGTTTTTGATAATAACTAAATTCAATTTGAATAACACAATTCCTACAATCTAGGGAAGTAAATCTCTCTCTCATCCCATGCATGATTCTAGCTAACTATATTTACTTAAGTGATTTTATTTATTTATTGATTTTTGCGAAACCACTAGCCGATTTATGGGGACTGAGGGTGGTTTTATTATCAGCCATTGAATCAAATTTCTACACTTTATATTCTGGTGGTAAAAAAAATAAAATAAAATTGGATTTGAGTGGGACGCCGGTGAGTTGAGAGGCGGTGACTCGGTGGTTTTCTGACATGGCACCTTGACCATGTGTTTGACCATGTTGACTTTGATATTGTGTGCCACATCAACTAAAATACACATGCCTTCTTTTATTTTCTTTTTTTTTCTACTTCCAAGTTGGAAATTAAATTTAAACCCTCTCCCCCTTATCTCTCTCTACTTTTCCCTTTCACCATTTTTTTTATATGCGGTAAAAAACCCCTTCATCTCCTCCGTCCTCACTTTCTCTAATCCCATCTTCCACCCACCACCCATCTCTCTCTCCTCCTGCTGACCCCTCCCTTGGCTTCCTCTTGAAGGTCTACCGACTCACTCCAAACACCTTCACTCTTCTTAATCCTCTCTCTAGCGACAAGCATCGCAAGCCTAGTTCCCCAATTAGTCTCTTTTCTTTTTCTCTCTCCTCAATCTGAATTTGGCTAGAAATGGAGGCGGAAGGGGCATGCTCTCCAATTTCCAATTTTGGTCTTCAAAGCAGGCCTCCCATGGAGATCAGCGGAGCCATCTCCAGTGTACAATTGACTGTTTTCCTACTGATTGTAGCAATAACACATACAAAAAAAAAAGTGGAACGAGATTAAAGGCAAGTGTGATTCTGCAGAAATTGTGTCGCAGATGAACGAATAAATTTGGAAAATTGAAAAGATGATGATTACAGCTATGGTGTTTTGCTTTTAGTCCACAGGGTTTTGAAGTTGGATTGATGATGATGATGATGATGATGATGATGATGAAGCCCTTCATAACTTCTTGGGACTCTCTCGCAAACCATACCCAGAATGCCCACTTCCATTCTTCTCAGCAATCTCATCAGAATCATCCTCCTCATATTCAAAATCATGATGATGATGACGATCAAAATCATCTTCAAAGATTGGAGCTTGCACACATGCTTGAACTCTTCTCAATCTCGCTCAGGAATGGGAGTAAATGGGGAAGAACAGAACACGAAGTTTCATGCTTATTGAGAGGTGATTCAACGGAGAGTGAAAGAGGGAGAATCAGAGTGAGTAAAGAGAAAGAGAGATGTGACAATTTTGTGAAAAAATACAAAGATCCGACCCATGAAAAAGTGACCACATGAATTCCATTTCTCTAGGCTCAGGAATGGGAGTAAATAAGAAAAATTAAGAATGGGAAAAACTGAAATTACCCATATTACAATTCAGAAAGTGTGTTTTTCTGCATTTGAACCTGTAGGACCCGGAAAAATCCACGTTCGGGGAAATGTTTTCGGATGTGCTACTTTTGTGATCGGGAGCCGACTAAGGTTTCTTAATCCTTAAATAAGGACATTTTAGAAAAAGTGATGAACTTGATCCATTGAGTTGCCCCTTGACTTGAAGCCCGGATGAGATAATGTGGATGGTTTAGAAAAAGTGGTGTGTGGATGGTTATATAGTGGTGATGAATGTGATTATGAGAGGATTAAAGAAGAATGATGGATAGGGATGTATTTTATGAGGGTGATTTATGGTGAAAGTGGATAATGGAAGTAGAATGTGAAGAAGTGTTGATGATAGGAGAATAGAATAATGATAGGAGATGATGAGAATTTGAGAGAATAGAAGTATAATATGGTGGAAGATGAGAGTGGAATAAGAGCATTAGATGGTAGTAGCTGATGAGAATGGGTGATGGGAATTTTGGTAGAATAATGGTGATGGAGGGTGATTGTTGATGAAATGAGGGTGAAATAGAGGGGGTATTTATAAGTTAAGGAGTGAGAGATTTGGAGGGTATTTATAGGTTAAGGAGTGAGAGATTTGGAGGGAAATGGAGGGATCACATCCCATAAATCAAGCCATCAGAGACCAAAACCTAGGCGGGATTTGGGTGGTAAAGGGGAAGTCAAACACGTGGGGCAAAGATCAAGCGATCAATTGCATGCATGCAGATTTTGGCGCCAACTACCTCAAAACCTAGGCGGGTTATAAGATTATCAGCACACGGATTAGTGACGTGGAGCAAAACGACGTCGTCCGCTATTCTGCTCAAAACCTAGGCGGGTTTTGAGTTATCTGTGGGCCGGGGCGTGCTTTGCTGGGCCAGATTTCTGGGCCTGGAAAATGTTAAAACCCGTCTAGGTTTTAAAACTGGCTAAGTGCAACTTCGAACGACCATAACTCTTTCATTCGTACTCCGATTGAGGCAATTCAAAAGGCGTTGGAAAGCTTATGATGTGTAATTTACTCTCATCAAAAGAAATGGGGCCAACAAGATTTGTGGAAAAAATGAGATTTGAAATGGTGGGCATATGTATGCGGAAAGGGTGGAAAATGAAGGGTTTTTCTGGTGGGTTGGCCCGATAGCTTTTGATTGAGGATGGTCCTTTGGATTTTCTTTCATGCTAACCTCTTTTCTTATTATGCTTGATTTGTACACTTGTCCCGATACAAAATCCGGTGTCTACAGAACCATAAATAAAGGAATTACTAGTGCAGTTTGTCTTTGGAAGTCTTGTAGTAGTAAACAAGTGGTTGGCATGTCCCTATGTTTGATAATGGGGACTGGCTACTTCTTCAATCAATTATAGTAGATGGGGATGGATGGAGGGATACATGCTTTTTCTTGCTCCCTCTTCTATGTTGGTGTCAGTTACATTTCTCTATCATTAGTTTCTTTTTTACTTGAAAGTGATTGAGGTGGGGGTCATTGGAGTTTCGAACAGAGGTGCAAGGGGAAAGTTCTGGGAAGTTGGAGATTTCTTTTCACCGCAGAGAAAAGTGAACTGGAAAGGGAAAAAGAAGAGGAGGGGGGTTAAATTTTATTTTTTCCAAGCTGGACTCCCAAAAAAAAAGAGGCATGTAATTTAATACTAACGTGGCACTCAAATTGGAAGTCAACCCGGTCAAACACATGGTCAAGGTGCCATGTCAGAAAATCCCGAGTCACCGCCTCTCAACTCGCCGGCGTCTCACTCAAATCCAATTTTATTTTATTTTTTGGGCCACTAGAATACAAAGTGAAAGTAGGGATTATTATTGACCAATTGGCAAAAGTAGAGATTATTAGAATCCAATTATATCCAATATATATATATATATATATATATATATATATATATATATATATATATATATATATTTGGATACAAAGGGTGATGATAGAAATATGTGAGTTTTAAGGGGGTATTTTAGGAAAGTTATAAATAGTTATTTTTGTTTTTAAAAATTATTTACCACATTAATGACTCAAGTTACTAATTAAGGGGAGAATTGAAATTTGTGTACTTTGAAGAGAACATTATTGGACAGTTGTAATTAGTCAATTCAATTTTTCTTTTTAAATTATTTTATACATATTAATTAGTAGAATAAGTTATGATACAATTGTGTAATATTAATTAATATTTTTCTTTCAAAACATGTGTATTTTGATTGAAACAAGGTAGTATGATTATGTTAGAAAAGGAATATATTGTAAATGTTAGAGTATTTAATAGTCTTGGTGATGATAATAATGTTTCAAAACATGTGTATTTCGATTGAAACAGGGCTATAATTACCAATATTTATGTTAGATGCAATATTTATGTTAAATTGTATTTGTATTTGATTGATTAATTTACGATATTTAATTGGAAGATCTTAATATTGAAAAAAATAAAGGTATAACGAGTATATTTACATATTAAAAATTCAATTTTTTAAATATATTTTTGTGAAATACATACATACATTCATTTTATTATATGATATAATGATGGCTTTTAACAATATGTGTTGTCTTATTTTGTCCTAACAATAGGTGCCATTGAATTATTTTATACACATTGATAATTAGTAGAATAAGTTATTATACAGTTGTGTGATATTAATTCATATTTTTCTTTCAAAACATGTGTATTTTGATTGAAACAAGGTAATATAATTATGTTAGAAAATGATATATTCACAACTAAAAATATGTGTATTACCAACAAAGTTTTTTCAACCAATTTAAAATGGTTGTAAAAACCAAACATTTTAGCAATCATTTCATATTCCAGCTATTTTCAAAAAATTTATGTTGGAAAAAGAGTTGGAAATTCTAACCAATTTTGCTAAAGTGGTTGGAAATTTTTCATACCATCCTTTTTTCCTACTATTTGAAAATGGTTGGAAAAATGTCTATTAATCCAACCATGCATACATTCATTCATTTTATTATATGATATAATGATGGTTATTAACAATATCTGTTGTCCTTTTTTATCCCAACCATAGGTGTCATTTAATTATTTTATACATAGTAATTAGTAGAGTACATTATGATATAATTGTGTAATATTAGTCAATTTTATTCTTTTGAAACATGTGAATTTTGATTGAAACAAGGTAATACAATTATGTTAGACAAGGAATATATTGAAAATGTTAGAGTTTTGAATAATCTTGGTGGTAATAATAATAATAATAATAATAATAATAATAATAATAATAATAATAATAATAATAATAATAATAACAATAATAATTAATAATAATAGTAATAATAATAATAATAATAATAATAACAATAATCTATATAATATTAATAGTATAGCTTGTGGATCACGCTGAATGGAGAAAGGAGATTAATTGTAGGTATTACAACCAATCAAAAAATAGATAAATGTTGAATTAAATTATATTGGTGCAACTATTAGTAATAATAATAATAATAATAATAATAATAATAATAATAATAATAATAATAATAATAATAATCTATATCTATTAATATATTAAAGCTAAATATTTGAATTTTAAAATATTGAGCGGATAGAGAGTTTAAGTGCATCGTGAAATTCGTTATGGTCAATGTTAATTAGCATTTTAGGAAATTTTATATTTCACTAGACACCAATACATGTTTTGTTTCAACAATTTATTATGATTCTTTCCATTAAACAATTTCATTAATGTTTTATACTATTTACTCTATATCGACGATTAGTTATTTATGAATTTACCCCCTTTAAAATAATGATTTTATTACACTCCATGCATCGCATGAGTTTAGGACTAGTAATAAAAATAATAATCTATATAATATTAATAGTAAAGTTTGTGGGTCTCACTAAATGGAGAAATAAGGTTAATTGTAGATATTTCGACCAATTAGAAATTAGATAAATGCTGAATTAAATTATTTTGGCAAAATAATAATAATAATAATAATAATAATAATAATATATAAATATATAAAAGTAATATATTCAAAATTTGAAATACACAACCCAGAGTGATTGTAGGGGTTATTGACCAATCATATTAACGAAAAAAAGTCGATTTAAAAAATACAATAAACAATTCCTGCCCATGAAATAATAATAAAAAAATCGATTTTAAAAAATAATGAACAAGAAGTCTGAACAAACTAGAAGTCTACCTTATCTAATTAGATTTCTACCTCCCAACCCAATTAGAATTTAGAAGTCTAACTCTCTCTTTCACGTCTCAACACCCACCCAAATCTAATTACGAGTCTACTTGCCAACCTAATATAGACACCCATGCATCTTTCATTCTCTTTCAATATGTCAATTATCCACGTCTGAAGCAACAAATTGAATTTTGGGCAAACTTGCAATTACAAACATGTTAATTTTCTTTTAATCTTCTTTACAAGTTACAATAAAATCTACTTTGTATTTCTTCATTACAAACCACAGTTTCTTATTCAGAATCCACCTATTTACGTTCAATTTTCCTTAATGCGGTTTAAAGTATTCACAAGTAACTCGGTCAGAATATTATTCTACATATCATGTTATTATTCGACATATCAATTTAGTTATGTGTTATGACATTTAAATCATGCTTAAGTTTATTCTATACGTCAATTTATTTATCTCAACCCTTTCTATAACACAGACTCAATTTTCTAATTCATAAAGCACCGGTGAGGCATCAAGACTCGCAAATTCGTTCATATCTTTCAGCAGATAAGGTTTGCGGGTCAAACAATCATCACTCATTAAGTCTTCCTACATCTTCCTTTTTCTTTTTTTACGGCTATCACTATTAATATTATTGCACAAATCAACCCACTTTGTTTTATTCGACTTCCATCCTTTTATTATTAATTTTTTTTTATGATAGTTTCATCCCTATATTTATTCCACTGCCTCAAAAAAGTGTTGTCCATATTTAATTATATAAACTCACTATGGGTGGAAGATATATTTGTCAATATTCATTCCGTGGACGCCTTTTCAACGCACACATCTGATTAAGCATCAAAATATATCTATGTTTGGCAAGTTAATAGATATACTTAAAATCTATTAATATATAAAAATAATATCTTTGAATTTTGAAATACTCAAACCGAAATGAATGCAAGAGGTCTCAACCAATAAAATTACAGATAAATAAAGGTGTGATAACTACTCTTCTCACCTGGATAACCGAACAGTTACAAAAAGACATTCACAAGATCATGACTCCTAATTTCTCTCTCCTTATCAAGAAGTTGTTTGTTATCATTAACAACAACAATCATAAAGATTGCATTTGTGACATCCCATGTATATAACTAAAGTCTTCAATTAAATTAAGCAGATACATTTGAAATATACGCAGTATATTTTTGATTGCGATATTGAAGTTTAGCCCTAATATTATCAAGTTATTTTATTGGCGTTTGCATTTTTTTTTTTTTGCTACAAAGGTTAGAGTTTAATAGTAGAAGTGTTGTAACGACCCACCCTAAACCCGTATTAATTAAGGCCCTAAGTACGTTGATTAGCCGAATTATGCTAATTAAAGTTTCTCTATTTATGACGTGTTTATTGTTATACTGGTTGTTACGTTTTTTTTTCTCTTTATTTATTTATGCGTGACAGGTCTCGAGCAAGGCGATGGTTAATGGGTTAATTTTATGTTATCTTACCTTACGAACATTATTTTGAGGTTATGAATATTTTACGATAAGTTATATAATTTATTTTATGTTCTAAAATTTTTACGTTTAAAACCGAGGAAGGTTATATTATTCTCAATTCCGTTTCTTTTACGATTTATACTACTCGATCCACCTAAGTACATTTTATGGCCCAAATTATTTTATTAGTATGTTCTATCAATTTAGTTTACGTAATTTTAATCTTAGTCTTCCACCCACTTTTATTCGGGATTTTTGCTTTTTGGACCCTGTATTTTGGGGGTATTTACATTATGGACCCCCATGTTTCAAGGTTTGCAATTTGAACCCTGTATAATATGGGCCAAAAAAATTTAGCCCAAACTTAAGTTGGGCTCCGGTGAAGACCAAAACATTACATGAACTGACCGATTTGCCCCTAAACCATTTATTCATTTATTTTTCTTTCCTTTTGAAATTGACTACTGCAGACTTCTATTTGACAACCCATTAAACGCATATCCCATCAACTGTGACCTTTCACCTCCAAACTCTCAGAAAAACCCCACCCTTCGAAACCCTTCTCAGAATCGCCATTCTCTTCCTCATCGTGACCATATCAATGGCGTTTGGTTAGGAGACTACAACAAGTAACTCGAGTTCAACCATAGATCGGACACTTTGAAGTTGTGCAAGAAGAGGAAGGAGACGTCGAGGCGGGAAAATTTTCAGTAGGGAAAAGATAGATTGCATGCTACAGTGAAGAATGGCAGGTAAGAATTTAAAGTTGAAGTCTTTGTTGATTAATGTCGAATTTCGTCCAGAAATTCTGAATTTTTAGGGTTTAGTTGTAAGTTTTGTGCAATCTAGAATTCGTGTTTCGAAAGTTGCTATTTCTAGGGTTTTTCAGCAGTACTTTGTTGTAATTTTTGGTTTCATATGTGATTCCTCCTACTTTGAAGTAAATCTGTTTAAATCGGTCCTTTCTGTTTAGGGTTTTGATGTATTTGTTGTGATTAGTCATGTTGCTTGTTTGCCTGATCGTTTTTCATGGGGTTTACCAAAACAGAGGGTACAAAAAATGAAATTGGTTTTAATTACTCATAGGGATTTTAACGTCTTTGTTGTGTTTATTCTTTTCCATGTTCATGGCTTCTGTCTGTTTCAGATTTAAAGTGGAATGTTTGTTGTTTTCAAATGGATTTCATGGGACCCAAATCATAATGATACCAACAGGGGTTCGTAAACAGGGGGTTAAAATATATACTATTGAAGGTTGGTTGTTTGGTTATGTCAGTTAAGTTAGTCAAAGTTGGTTGTTTGCTAATGTGGCACTGTGAAGTCTTCTACACAGACACAAAAAGTTCATATATTTCTGGTTGTTCATTATATGTTTACGGTTTTATAGTGTTCATGTTTGTGAAACAGAGGGTAGAAGACTCTACAGTCAAAGTTTTAATGCGCATATTATAAATGTGTATATTATTAGTGTGTATATTATAACATTTGTTTAAATGTTTTAAACTTTGTTTAATGTATCTGTTTGGTTTGTATAGATCAATACAACACAGATGTGGTGATAGTGTTTAAGTATAAGAAGTGGTCAACAGAGTATATGAGGGATAAAGATAAGTATGGCATAGCTGATTTAACTGAGGATGCATACAACTTTCTGCATTCAGAACCTCTTAAACCACACAAGCCAAAATTTCTTGCTATATTATCCCACACACCTGGAAAGCATCACATTAAGTGGCCTGTGAGCAATGAGACTGACTTGCTTAGTGTGTTTGAGAGGTGGAAAAATAGGAACAAAATAGAGTTCATGATTCAGGAGCGGAAGCAGCCTTCTTTTGTTGACAAGATGATTATGGATTTGGAGGGTAGTTTAGGGAAGGATCCTGTACCTAATGGTCAGATTAAAAATTTAGGAGATGGAGGTACAATGGAGGTGAGTACAATAAGTCCTGAGTTTTGGGACAACCTTCAAGGGAGCATTGGTGCTAAATTGTCAGTTGACATACCTATTGGTAATCCTGTTTCTGAACCGTGTCAAGACAATTTCACCTCAGGGAACCCTGGTGACATTAGTTTGTCCCAACAACCTTCTTTGAGTGAAATTACTTTCTCCCAATTGAACACTCCAAACACACAACCCAACAGAAGACCTCATGGGAAGGATATATTGATTGAGAATGTTCATGTGAACGAGGGTGATGAGAGTGAGAGTGTTGAGACAGATGCTGATGAGAGTGACCCTGACTACAGTGATGGTCATGACAGTGAGGGTGATGCTGATGAAGATGAGGGTGATGCTGATGAGGATGAGGATGATGCTAAGTTTGAGGATGATGTGGGAGAGTCTCGCAGTGACAGTGATGGGTCTGAGGCATCATTGGTTCCAGAGGATGAGATTTTTAATTCAGATAGTGACTCAGATGGTTATGTGGGAGATGATGATAGACTGTGGGAACCAGAACAAGATGGCTCAATTGTACTTAGGCCGGGGGACATGTTCATAGATAAATCCAAGTTTCTTGAGGTGCTTAGGGATTACATGGTTCAACAGGGGATTTGGATTAGGCACATCAAGAATGAGGGTTATAGATATACTGGTAAATGTTCGGGGAAACGATGTGATTTAAGGATTCATGCCTCATTGATGCATGATGGTGTGACCTTCCAAAACAAGAACTTTACCGGTATTTGCACTTGTAAAAGGTTAATGGACAACCCTGCTGCGAACGCTTCGTGGATAGCGAGGAAGTTGTTTGAAGATGTTAGGTCTAAACCAAACATGTCAGTAGCTGCAATGATGAAGAAGTTGCATGATGAGTACCATCTTGTAAAGTCCAAGAACACGGTTTGGAGAGCCAAAATCAAAATTCTGGAGGAGATTAGGGGCAAACATGAGGAGGGTTTTAAGTTGCTTCCCAAGTACCTTGAGATGATAAAAACAACTCATCCAGGGAGCATTTGTCGCATCAATTGGGAAGATGATGAAGAAGGGAAGCATGTGTTCAAGAAGATGTTTGTATCATTCAAACCTTGGATAGATGGGTTTAAGGCTGGATGCAGACACTTCATTGGGGTGGATGGTTGCCACTTGAAAGGTGTATACAAGGGTGTGTTGTTGACTGCCTTAGGGTTTGATGCTGAAAACCATTGTTTTCCACTTGGATATGCTATTGTGAGCGTGGAGAACAAAGAAAACTGGATGTATTTTCTACACTGCTTGATGGGAATCATAGGTATACAAAACAAACTCTAACCTTTTTACTTTTCAATTAGCTCAAATAATTTGATCTTGATCAATTAAATTCATACTTGATTAATAATAGGTGAAGATCAGGAAGGCAAGTACACTTTCATTGCTGATAGATGTCAGGTGATGCCTTCATAAGTTCAGTTAACTATGTCTTGATTATTTAAATTTATTGTTATTAATAATTGAGTCATTATTTAACTCTTTTGGTTGTTACATTGTAGGGTGTGATATCTGCACTTGAGGATCTGTTTCCTCACTCTGGTAGAAGAATTTGTTTTGTGCACTACAAAAGGAATTTCAGGAAATACTTTCCTGCCCCAAAATTGAACTCTCTTTTATCCAGGGCTGCCCATGCATATTCACCTGCTGAATTTCAGAAGTTCGTGAACCTTTTATGTCAACAGGACAGAGAGGCGTATGAATGGTCAATGCAAGAACCTATAGAGTTGTGGTGTAGGCATACATTTCCCCCTAATATTTCTATGCCAGATAACTCAACCAACTTTGTTGAATCTTTCAACAGAGTGCTTAATAGTTATAGAGACATGCCTATATTCACCCTGTGTGAGAAGATTTATGAAAAGACTGTGGAATGGTGGGTAGAGAGGGCAGATTGGGGTACTAGTTGGACAGGTAGGGTTGTCCCAAAAAGTGAGACAAACATTGGAGAAATATCAAAAAGAATGTTGGAAGTTTTGTTTGAGATTCATAGGTGGTGGGTCATGGGAAGTGCATGATGAACGAATTAAATACATTGTGAATGTGAATGATAGAACTTGTGACTGTGGGGAATATCAAATCACAGGCATTCCATGTAAACATGCTGTGAAGGTTTTGACATTCATGAAGGTAGACCTTGAAGAGTATGTTAGTGACTGGTATACGGTTGAAAGGTTCAGGGCTACTTACAGTTTTCCAATGCAAGCAATCAAAGACAAGTTCTTTTGGCCTGCTATGCCTAATGTGCCTACCCGAAGATTGTTAAGAAAAAAGGCCCAGTGAAGAAGGACAGGATCAGGGCAAGTGATGAGCCAAGGAAGGAGAGGTCCAGATTTAGGAGTTCCACAATGAAGTGCTCATTTTGCAAGAATGAAGGGCATAACAAGAGAAGATGTCCAAATATTGAACATGGCCCAGCCAAATCTGTTAAGATGAAGAGAATGGGAAGGCCCAAAAAACAACATGACTCAGCTACTAATTAGGTATGTCTACTGAAGTGTCATTTTTTTTTATTTTGCAAAATTTTTCACCACCCCAATCTAAGTTATACACTTGTTTTATTAATTGAACAAGGCTGCATCTTCTGGTCAACAAAGTACTCCCATCAGAAGAAGGCTCAGAAAATATGGCAGTGGCATAGCTTCTTCTCAGGAAACTAATCAGGTTTGGCTTGTTTTATTTTGCAAGAGTTTTGGGTTGTTATACACTTGTTTTATTTTGCAAGAGTTTTAAACCAACCCCAACTTAGTTACACACTTGTTTTTGGTTTCGTAAGATACCTAGAAGGAGTCCTAGGAAGCAATCCAACCTAAGGAATGTTGCTCAAATCAGTTGTAGTCTCCCCTCTAGAAGCACGAATGGCAATGGCATAGCTTCTTCTCAGGAAACTAATCAGGTTTGGCTTGTTATACACTTGTTTTATTTTGCAAAAGTTTTAAACCAACCCCAACTGAGTTACACACTTGTTTTTGGACTTGTAGTATATATAATTCATTGTGTCTTTACTGTAGTATATATAATTAGCTCTTGTGGACTTGTGAGTTGAAATATGACCTAGGATTAGATAAATAGTGCTCAACTTGTTATATTGAAAGTCAGGATTGAATTGGGGAATGATGGACTTTTTGTTTATTTTTTTTCTTTGGTTCTGTCTTGGATGCTTTTGATGGACTGCTGAGTGCAGCCTAGATGTTGCCTTTTGTTCTCCTATTCTGGATGAATAATATTGGGATGTGGCCTTGTTAACTTTATGAAAAAAATAGAGTGGTGCAACAATCACCTCTGGGAGAATGAAGTAAAAAACCTAGCAGACTGTTAATGAAATTATTCAACACAATTTTATTATAGAATTGTATTTCAACACAATTAAACACAAACCAATTAAACTATTCAACATTTCATCACCAATGAAATGGACAACAACAGACATCTATAATGAAATTAGAATGAATAATAGAGTTTTTCTTATTGGTTTTATAGAATCCTAGAAGAAGTCCTAGGAAGCAATCCACCTTGAGGACTGGCATTCAATTCAGTTCTAGCCTCCCGTCTGGAATAACAAGTCAGGTAATATTATCCGTATCACACTAGGACAGGTCACCATATTTATTATCCATGACTAAGTTGAATGATGTATGCTTTCAAAGGTTACAAAGCTAGCACCAAGAAGGGCTACTACTGTCGTAAAACAGTCCAACAAGAGGAGTTATGAAGCTCATGGTTCCGGAAGCACATCTCAGGTAACTTGTTGCCTTAAAAAAGTCCAAAAATGGAGTTTTCTACCAAGTTAACATTGCTAAATATAACTTGCTGAAATGGAATATTGGGCTGTCATTTGAATTGGATGGTTTGATTGTGATTTGAATTGGATGGTTTGAGTTGAGTTTTGTATTGGATGGTTTGGGCTGTCATTTGAATTGGATGGTTTGATTGCTAAATATAACTTCAATTTGCTTAATAGAATTTGATTGTTGTGTACAACTTTGGTGACTTCTATTTGCTTAGTAACCTTTTGGATTCTCCCTTGCCAGATTTCCATTCCGTCCAAGAAAGCCAAGCGCGACAAGCTTCAATCCATTGCGGCCAAAGTCAGAAAGAGGATAGAGATGTTGGACAACAAATTTGACAAATATAACTAGTGTTTGTTGGTGATTCATATTTTGTGTGTCCATCTATTTGGGAACACTTTGTTATCTATTAACATATTTTGTATGTGTCCGTTAGTTGTGGAACACTGTCGTAGATATTGACAGGTTTTTGTACGTGTCCATTAGTCGTGGAACACTGTCGTAAATATTGACAGGTTTTTGTACGTGTCCATTAGTGGTGGAACACTGTCGTAGATATTGACAGGTTTTTATACGTGTCCATTAGTCATGGAACACTCTTTTGGACATCTGTCAGATAGATATGGACAGGTGATACGTAGATATTTTGTTGGGGGCTATAGTAATTGTATAACCCTCGCCCCACTATCAAATACAATGTTTGCCTTTATGGCTTTATTCGGGCAAGGTTCAATTTCATGCTATATATTTTGGGATGTTTAAGACCAATTGTTAACATGTTCCCTTTCCATTTTGTTCATGCTATATATTTTGGGACTATCCAAACCATTACTCATTAATAGTTGCAGATATTAATACCAATTAATATCCAAACATAATAATAGTTGCACATGTTAGTATCAATTAATATCAAAACATATTACCATCCATACATAAACTAACCCATTGAACTCAACAAGGACACCCAAATTATGTTACTTGCACATATTAGTATTAATTAAATAGTGGTGAACTCAACAAGCACGCCCAAATAATATAACTTACATTAAAACTATTAACATAATATAACTTGTACATAATAGTACCCATCATAATATAACTTGCACATAATATTACCCATCAAATAGTCTTACATTAACAATATAAAACAACCAAGACATAACACACCCAAACCACATCTAGCTTACTTGAGTAAAGCAACCAAGAGAACCAAAAAAATACCACAACAAACTAAAGACATAACTTTAGCTACATCATATATTTTCATCAACCATTGCCTAACTTCAGCCCTAAATGCACTTAATTCTTCAACAACTCGACTACAGTCAACTGAATTGCGTCCTTGTTCGTTTGTCATTTCTTCATTTGGCCCTCCAACAGTCTTATCCCTTCCACTGTTGCGTTCGTCAGTTGGCCCTCAAACCAGACCCATTTCTTGTCGACTGCGTTCAACTTCTACCCAACACAAGAACTCACCACACCTTATACAGCACCAATAAGGCCTTAAGTAATTCAGATTTGTCTTGGAAATTCGTCGTTGCAAATCTGTTCCACTTTTGCATTTTCGACAATAATATATGCCCCTGGAATCCATTGAACTCGAGCTGCATTCCATCTAAAGATAAATATAGTTTTAATAATTAAGGAAATATAAATATGGAACTCGCAATTTTTTAACATTTTTTTTGTTATATTAACTATTATGTTTCTCGTGACTATTATGTTGTATAAATTTCAAATTAACTACTCTTTCCTCTGTTCTCTGTCATTCATCTATCAAAATTTCAAGTTTTCCCTAACAATTATGATTTACCACAACCAAACAATATTAACCCTAATTCCAACCAAAATAAAAATTTCACTCATTCACCATAACCACAAAACTCACACTTCCAATTTGGGGTTTATGAACCCTAATTCCAACTAAAAATTAAGAAATTTATGAACCCTAATTCCAACAAAAAATTAAGAAAATTATGAACCCTAAATCCAACGAAAAAAATTAATACATTCACCTGGACACAATTATTCATATCTCATTCACCATAACCACAAAATTGTCACGCCTCCAAATTGGGGTTTACGAACCCTAATTCAAACCAAAAAAAATTTTATACATTTATATTTCAATTCATTAGCTTGTTCAGATTCTGAGTACATATTTTTAGTGTATTAGCTTGTTCAAACAGAAATATAGTTTCATTAGCTTCTTCACCAAATCAAAACGAAATCTCAATTCATTAGCTTGTACAGATTCACCAATTTCTTCACCAAATCAAAACGAAATCAATTTTAGGTTTTATAAATAATATAAATATGCAACCATACTTACCAAATTCTTCTGGTGGTATTCGATCTAGTCGTTCCCCTTTATGGTATGCAAAGCTTCCCCTTAATCTGACAATGGAGATCCCAACAGATGGTTGCAGATTTGATGTTAGAAGAGAGTTCGAGGGTCGACGTTGGGTTCCAAGTTGATGTTTCAAGGGGGGAGAGTCACGGGGTGAAACGAGATGGAGATGGCAAACTGAGATGGTGAGATATGATTTGATAATGGAGATGGTGTCACTGGGGAGTCGAGCAGCGAGGAGAGGAAAGAAAGAGATGAGGGAGATTGTCAAATAAAACAAACGTGAGATCTGTAATAGTGATAAATAAATAAGTCATTTAATATATAAATAAAATAAGGGTAAATTAGGAAGTTCATAAATTATTAAGGGGCAATATTGGAAGAAAAAATGAGTCAAACTACAATAAGGGCCTCTTTTGGCCGGAACCCCCTAATTATGTCCAAAATGTTGCCGGAATTAAAGTTTATGGTTCAAATTGCAAACCTTGAAATATGGGGGTCCATAATGTATATACCCCCAAAATACAGGGTCCAAAAAGCAAAAATCCCCTTTTATTCCAAGGAAATTTTATTTAGTTGTATACTAAATTTATATTATCAAGTTTTATGTTGTAAATTTATTTGGGTTGACTACCAATTATTTTACCTAACTAAATTACAACCCTAATTATCTAAGTTAATTACTATTAAAAGAGTTAATTATTTTAGGGGTGTATTTATATGTTAAGGGGGGGTTAAAGGGGGTTTATTTTCATTTCAAAAATCAGATTTTTACCAACTCTCAAACACTCTTCCTCACCCCCTCCTCTCTCCAGCCGTGCGCCACCTCTCCTGCCGCCCTCCCTGGTGTTTTCCGGCGAGCTCGCCGGCGCCGACGGCCACCCACGCCTGCCACCACTCCTTCCTCCCTTCTCTTGTTCAATCTCCCACCTCAAAGTTCAAGTGGTATAATCTCAAACCCTAACCCAATTCTTTTGTTTATAATCTGAAATTCTGCTTCCAATTTATATTTTCTTGATGTTTTTCATCTCCTTTATGATTATCAAGCATGAATTTAAGTTGTGGTTAAGTTAGGGTTTGAATTGGTAAAGAGATGCATGTTAATTTGGTGAAGAGTGGAGGTAATTCTTGTTAGTTCTTGATGAGTAAAGAAAGTTCTGACTTGCATGTGGATTTTAATGGCTAAATTGATGATTTAGGGGCTGTTTGGAAGTGAGTTATATGTTATTTAAGTTTCTACTCTTGGATGATATGAATTTGGGGTGGAATTGTTGATTTATGGGCTAATTTAAGGGTTGGATGTTTTTGCTTGTGTAATCTATGGTTGCATGTGAGTTTTGTGAGCTTGGTTGAGTATTCTTTGAGTTTTTAATTCTGGAAAAACTATGAGTAAGGGCTAATTTGAGGTTTGGGTAAGAATTGATACAAGTTGAGGTCAAAGAAGAGCATGCATGTTAAATTAAAATGCCAAAGAAGTTTCTGTTTTGATGTCTGATTTTTACAGAGGTTATGAAATGGGAGTTTTGCCCAGATATTTACTGGAAATGGTAGTCCAAGTCTGTAGCTAACTATAGGCTTTGGAATTTCGACAATCCGGCATGTATAGCCCGAGTTACGACCAAAACCGTGAAGGTGTACCTTGTTATACGTTTTTCTGAGTCAGTAGGTTGATAGGCAATTTACGTCAGTTTAGGGACCTTATTGGCTCTGAGAGTACATAAAAGTTTTAGTTCATTCTTCAAGCTTTCCGGAAACATAAAGTTTGCGGTCATACGATGTCGGGAGAGTGAGATATGAAGCTATGTTCAGGGGTCGACCAACAAGTTTCTGCCCAGAAATTTTATTGCTATTTTAGCCTAAAATGTGCAAATTGGGTCTTATAAGGAGTTCTTATGAGTTTGTAACCTTTGTAGTATTGTTAAGATAGTTTGGATGAGTTTCTAAGCTAATTTTAAGCTAGATTGATGTTGAGGAATACCGCCTAAAGGATTATAGATACCTTAGCAAACCATGGTTTTAATGAGTGAGTTTTGGGATTCGTTTAAGTATTGTTGATGGCAAAAGGGTACATATGTGTTTTTAGCAAGATTATGAGTCCCCCTATGTCTAAGTAGCCATAAGCTCATTCCTTCATTATATCCGATTCACCTTTCATCGATTCATAAATCGTTCCCAAATCCATAAACACGACCCTACCTAAATTTCCGTCTGCTACGCTTCTTCACGTTTTCATTAAGCGAATAGTTCCTTTATTGAACCTTCAAGTACTCTAATTCTATGTTCCTTCAAGCCAATGGTTGAGAATGCCTCATAAGTCATGAACCTTCTCTAATCCTATTCAATCTTCACCATGAGTTCCACTCTAAGTTTTTAAGCCGTTTATAAATTCTTCTTGCACTGCTTCTGTCTGGGCCATTTTCCGAGCCCTTCCTTTCATTTCTAGCTTTTGGACCAGTTGACAAAATTGTCGGGCATGATTTTCCCTTTTCGAAAAGTACTCGTTTGCAAAAATCCGAGTTTTCTAGCCCAAGTTATCGCCGAAACGGCGAATTACTAAAATCTGAAATTTTACTTCCTTTCTTACCATTTATGAGACAAGTTTAAGTATTTAGTTCTATTTTATATAATTACACGAACCTTACCGATTTCTCTACGCTCTCATTTCAAATTCCTTATAGTTTCCAAGTCGCCCACGCAATCTCAAGCTCGAGGCTCGTCGTTAAAGCTTTCGTCTAATCCAAGGTACGCGAATTGTCCAACTCTTCGCTCCTTTATGTTTACGGTTTATGCTAAGTTTATACTTTTATGATTATTTCAAGGTTTTAAGTGGTCCCATTTTATGTATTCTATGTTTTATATTCTAGCTAGTCACGTGAAGTGCTAGCCCTATTTATTTTAGATGCTCCTGATCAGAGTGTCCTAGACCTAGCAAGTGTCGACTGCTTAGCAGTCACCCAATCCAAACTTAGATCGGTTTGAGCATGCGCGTGTGTGAGATGCTTTGGCATCGATCGTAAGGGACCAAAACTCTTGATTTTATACGTTTACTTCTAAGTTTATGCGACATGTTCTTTCTTTATGAATTCAAGTTACCTTAAGCTTGTTATCCCCTTTCCCGTTTTCAAAAAGAATTTAAGCGCCGGCACTAAAACCGTTTTCGAGCGGTTTGACGTGTTGGAGGTTTACGTACTGAGTGTTTCCCCACTCACTTTTATGTTGTTTTAATGTTTTGTTTTAGGGGGTCCGAGCACCCAAGATAAAGGCAAAGGCAAGCAAGGGTAGTCACGTGTGGCAAGCAAGGTAGTCATGGTTGAAGTATTCCGGTCGACTCGGGTGTCGCATGTTTTAAAGTACCCATGTTTAAGGAAGAAGAGTTGTTTTTTTTCTCTTTTGATCCCTTTAATGGTTGTTAAAGTTTGGTGGTTATGCTTTGGAGATTCATCTTTAAGTATGAAGTTATGTTTTGGAAGTATAGTATGTAATGTTCATATGTTTTAATGATGTTCTTTTGTGTTGTTGCCTTGTCCCGAGTGGGGACGGCGGTAATACCTCCAACCTAAGGTGTTTCGCTGCGCTAATCACAGGTTTAGTATGAGTTGTTGTGTTAATCTTGTGGTTAAGGGTGTTGGGGTGTTACAGTTGTTGTATTAGAGTGGAGCTATAAGAAGTATTTTGGGGTTGTAGATTCCCTAGGAATGTGAGATATGAATATGGGAAGTATGAGTTGTGTATGGGATTTGTGTTCCTTATGGATTGGATTGGAAATTGTGAATATGTTGGGGATGAATGTTGAGCTTGAAGCTCTAGATGTGTTTATGAAGTGTAAGTTGTTTTCTTGCAGGAATACAAGTTATGTAAAAGTTTGGGATAGCTCAATTTATAGGAGAAGTGTTGTCGGAATTTCTCCAGAATTTAGAGAGCTTTAGTATAAAAATCTAAGGAAGTTTAAGTACAAATTGCAAGTAATCTAATAGTTGATGCAAGTGAAGCGTGCTAAGTGCTTTAAAGAATGCGAGGCATGTTGAATTAGTCTCGAAAGGAGAATTTGAGTCATTCAAAGAAAAGTATACAAATCCAATTCCAAGTGGGATTGATGTAGAGCGCAAAGGAAGTGTTAAGTGCCTTATCATGGTGTGTTATGAAATGTTTAAAAACGTTTAAATGATATGAGTGATTAGTACGCTCCAAGTATAGTAGGTGAAGTCACAGGGATCTTAAGAGAGAACAAGAGTTCCTTTAGTATCAAATGAGGTTCAAGTTGGTTGAGTCTCGGACCTTGCCTTGATTCTCTTTTATTAATTTTAACGAGCTCTTATTTGCTAAGTTTATTAAAACTTCGCGTTCATGTTATATATATATGTAATATAGATGGATCACAATGGTGACCCTCTTCCCAACCCGTTCGCGATGTTCACGGAGACCGAAACCAACATTCAAGTCCATCTCAAGAAGCTGCAAGACGCTTTCGACGCTCATTGTGCGGTTAATCCGCAAGCCGAGTATCGCGATCACGTGAGCGAGTTAGGGCCTTTCCTTCACGAGATGCTGTCTTTGCCTGCTCCTCCGAATGCAGGTCTAGCCCCTCCGCACGTTTTTCCACCACCATACCCTGACTACTTTGGGTTTTAATTCAAAAAGTTACTCAGGCGCATACCTTTTCCGCCAATAAGACAGGCAAGCCAACCTAGGGAAGGAAACTACGCTAATAAGGTAGCCAAGAGAAACCCAACCTCTTATCCGGGAAGTTCTGACCCCGCGATACTAGGAGAATGGTTTAGAGTTTCGGAAAAGATATTTGAAGTAGTTGAGGTACCTGAAGATAAGAAGCTGACAATATGGACCTTTTATTTGAAAGGAGAAGCTAATATTTGGGGGAAAACTATTAAGGGAGAGTACCAAGGGACAAGCAAAGCTTGGCGTAGAGCTATTAATGAACAACCATTGTGAGGACCAAACCTCTTCTGCTTGGCCTTTATATTTCAAGTTCATTGCTCGAATTCAACTTTTATTCCATGCTCTCATTGTACATCCTCATAGTAAAGTTCACCCCCTCATCGCAATATCAAATCCAAGCTTCTCGTTTCCTATCATTGTTTATTCTCAAGAATCTTTATCAAATCCTATCGTTGTTATCAGTCCAATACGTTAAGGCATTCAATAACCTGCCTTTATCGACTTGTTACCAATTCGTGATCAATTCCTTCATGGCCATTACCTACTCTTGACTGTTATTAACTCGTTATTTTTTTTCAGAGATAGACTTCGTTAGATTCATACGACCCTTTTTACTCGCTAAGATTTATCTTTTCAAGTGGTTGTCATGTTCCACCATGAATTTGCATACTATTTCCAAAACTCAGCTTCAATAAAAGTCATATTCGGTTCAGGATCAATAACTTATGCTCTATCACTCCAGAAAGTTACTGCAAAATATTCATGCATTCCAAACATTAATTCCCTTAATTCAGAAATCAGAAGTGATCGTAATATCTTTCCTTTTCAAATCAAGCTCATTTCGATGTACTTACGAATTTCCTTGTTCATGAAATCATTGTAATCATCATCTTTATCAAATATGCTATATTTTGTTGATCCTCGTTTTCTTAATGTATATACATGTGTCGTACGTTGGACTAAAGAATACCTATATCCCTCCATGAAGCTTTAAATCCATCAGTGTGAACCTTTGCTTCGTCGTTAACTTCAGAATTCATGTTTCTACCTCTTATCGATGGCATCTTCCTATTATCATGTTTTTCCTCCGCGCCTGTTAGCACCTTTTATAGGAAATAGATGTCAGGAGGGAAGTTTAATAGAGTAAGGAAAAGCGAAGTGCAAAGGTGTTAGTTTGTATGGAATATTCGAGATACATGAGGTAAAGTGGGAAATGTAGTGAAACAGTTGTTCAAGGAGATACTAGGGACCTTCGAGTCAAGACTTTTTACGATTAAGTTGTTCATAAAGTCAAGAATATAGAACTCTTGGAGAAAGATTGGATCTTCTTCCAGAGGAATAAAAGTCATATGGATATATCTGAGAAAGGAAATGTTCTTACCATATAATTTATGAAGGGAAGAGAGTGTTCAGATAATTAACAGAAGTAAAACCCAGTGTTTTGGGGTTTTTGAGAGATAGTAATGCCCCCTGACAATGACTTGTCTTAGAAAGCGATGCAAAGAGAAATGAATTCAAGGTTTTATGAGTAACCAGCATAAGGTGTTCGTCACGATGATGACCGTAACCTCAGGATGAGATACGATATCATGAAGACACCTCGGAAGACACCTCGGAAGCCACTTGGGAAGCCGAGGAAGACATGAAGAAAAGCTACCCGCGCCCCTTTTAAGGTTTTTCGAACGCGAGTAATCCAACAGCAAGTTTCGGGGACGAAACTTATTTTTAGGGGGGGAGGGTGTAACGACCCACCCTAAACCCGTATTAATTAAGGCCCTAAGTACGTTGATTAGCCGAATTACGCTAATTAAAGTTTCTCTATTTATGACGTGTTTATTGTTATACTGGTTGTTACGTTTTTTTTTCTCTTTATTTATTTATGCGTGATAGGTCTCGTGCAAGGCGATGGTTAATGGGTTAATTTTATGTTATCTTACCTTACGAACATTATTTTGAGGTTATGAATATTTTACGATAAGTTATATAATTTATTTTATGTTCTAAAATTATTACGTTTAAAACCGAGGAAGGTTATATTATTCTCAATTCCGTTTCTTTTACGATTTATACTACTCGATCCACCTAAGTACATTTTATGGCCCAAATTATTTTATTAGTATGTTCTATCAATTTAGTTTACGTAATTTTAATCTTAGTCTTCCACCCACTTTTATTCCAAGGAAATTTTATTTAGTTGTATACTAAATTTATATTATCAAGTTTTATGTTGTAAATTTATTTGGGTTGACTACCAATTATTTTACCTAACTAAATTACAACCCTAATTATCTAAGTTAATTACTATTAAAAGAGTTAATTATTTTAGGGGTGTATTTATATGTTAAGGGGGGGTTAAAGGGGGTTTATTTTCATTTCAAAAATCAGATTTTTACCAACTCTCAAACACTCTTCCTCACCCCCTCCTCTCTCCAGCCGTGCGCCACCTCTCCTGCCGCCCTCCCTGGTGTTTTCCGGCGAGCTCGCCGGCGCCGACGGCCACCCACGCCTGCCACCACTCCTTCCTCCCTTCTCTTGTTCAATCTCCCACCTCAAAGTTCAAGTGGTATAATCTCAAACCCTAACCCAATTCTTTTGTTTATAATCTGAAATTCTGCTTCCAATTTATATTTTCTTGATGATTTTCATCTCCTTTATGATTATCAAGCATGAATTTAAGTTGTGGTTAAGTTAGGGTTTGAATTGGTAAAGAGATGCATGTTAATTTGATGAAGAGTGGAGGTAATTCTTGTTAGTTCTTGATGAGTAAAGAAAGTTCTGACTTGCATGTGGATTTTAATGGCTAAATTGATGATTTAGGGGCTGTTTGGAAGTGAGTTATATGTTATTTAAGTTTCTACTCTTGGATGATATGAATTTGGGGTGGAATTGTTGATTTATGGGCTAATTTAAGGGTTGGATGTTTTTGCTTGTGTAATCTATGGTTGCATGTGAGTTTTGTGAGCTTGGTTGAGTATTCTTTGAGCTTTTAATTCTGGAAAAACTATGAGTAAGGGCTAATTTGAGGTTTGGGTAAGAATTGATACAAGTTGAGGTCAAAGAAGAGCATGCATGTTAAATTAAAAGGCCAAAGAAGTTTCTGTTTTGATGTCTGATTTTTACAGAGGTTATGAAATGGGAGTTTTGCCCAGATATTTACTGGAAATGGTAGTCCAAGTCTGTAGCTAACTATAGGCTTTGGAATTTCGACAATCCGGCATGTATAGCCCGAGTTACGACCAAAACCGTGAAGGTGTACCTTGTTATACGTTTTTCTGAGTCAGTAGGTTGATAGGCAATTTACGTCAGTTTAGGGACCTTATTGGCTCTGAGAGTGAACATAAAAGTTTTAGTTCATTCTTCAAGCTTTCCGGAAACATAAAGTTTGCGGTCATACGATGTCGGGAGAGTGAGATATGAAGCTATGTTCAGGGGTCGACCAACAAGTTTCTGCCCAGAAATTTTATTGCTATTTTAGCCTAAAATGTGCAAATTGGGTCTTATAAGGAGTTATTATGAGTTTGTAACCTTTGTAGTATTGTTAAGATAGTTTGGATGAGTTTCTAAGCTAATTTTAAGCTAGATTGATGTTGAGGAATACCGCCTAAAGGATTATAGATACCTTAGCAAACCATGGTTTTAATGAGTGAGTTTTGGGATTCGTTTAAGTATTGTTGATGGCAAAAGGGTACATATGTGTTTTTAGCAAGATTATGAGTCCCCCTATGTCTAAGTAGCCATAAGCTCATTCCTTCATTATATCCGATTCACCTTTCATCGATTCATAAATCGTTCCCAAATCCATAAACACGACCCTACCTAAATTTCCGTCGTTACGACGTTTCTTCACGTTTTCATTAAGCGAATAGTTCCTTTATTGAACCTTCAAGTACTCTAATTCTATGTTCCTTCAAGCCAATGGTTGAGAATGCCTCATAAGTCATGAACCTTCTCTAATCCTATTCAATCTTCACCATGAGTTCCACTCTAAGTTTTTAAGCCGTTTATAAATTCTTCTTGCACTGCTTCTGTCTGGGCCATTTTCCGAGCCTTTCCTTTATTTCTAGCTTTTGGACCAGTTGACAAAATTGTCGGGCATGATTTTCCCTTTTTGAAAAGTACTCGTTTGCAAAAATCCAAGTTTTCTAGCCCAAGTTATCGCCGAAACGGCGAATTACTAAAATCTGAAATTTTATTTCCTTTCTTACCTTTTATGAGACAAGTTTAAGTATTTAGTTCTATTTTATATAATTACACGAACCTTACCGATTTCTCTACGCTCTCATTTCAAATTCCTTATAGTTTCCAATTCGCCCACGCCATCTCAAGCTCGAGGCTCGTCGTTAAAGCTTTCGTCTAATCCAAGGTACGCGAATTGTCCAACTCTTCGCTCCTTTATGTTTACGGTTTATGCTAAGTTTATGCTTTTATGATTATTTCATGGTTTTAAGTGGTCCCATTTTATGTATTCTATGTTTTATATTCTAGCTAGTCACGTGAAGTGCTAGCCCTATTTATTTTAGATGCTCCTGATCAGAGTGTCCTAGACCTGGCCAGTGTCGACTGCTTAGCAGTCACCCAATCCAAACTTAGATCGGTTTGGGCATGCGCGTGTGTGAGATGCTTTGGCATCGATCGTAAGGGACCAAAACTCTTGATTTTATACGTTTACTTCTAAGTTTATGCGACATGTTCTTTCTTTATGAATTCAAGTTACCTTAAGCATGTTATCCCCTTTCCCGTTTTCAAAAAGAATTTAAGCGCCGGCACTAAAACCGTTTTCGAACGGTTTGACGTGTTGGAGGTTTACGTACTGAGTGTTTCCCCACTCACTTTTATGTTGTTTTAATGTTTTGTTTTAGGGGGTCCGAGCACCCAAGATAAAGGCAAAGGCAAGCAAGGGTAGTCACGTGTGGCAAGCAAGGTAGTCATGGTTGAAGTATTCCGGTCGACTCGGGTGTCGCATGTTTTAAAGTACCCATGTTTAAGGAAGAAGAGTTGTTTTTTTTCTCTTTTGATCCCTTTAATGGTTGTTAAAGTTTGGTGGTTATGCTTTGGAGATTCATCTTTAAGTATAAAGTTATGTTTTGGAAGTATAGTATGTAATGTTCATATGTTTTAATGATGTTCTTTTGTGTTGTTGCCTTGTCCCGAGTGGGGACGGCGGTAATACCTCCACCCTAAGGTGTTTCACTGCGCTAATCACAGGTTTAGTATGAGTTGTTGTGTTAATCTTGTGGTTAAGGTTGTTGGGGTGTTACAAGTGTTAAGAATAGTGAAATCTTTTATTGGTTTCCAATTTGTTGACAATCTTGTTTCTTTGTTTCTTTATCTTTTTCTTGGTTTGTTAGACAAGGAAGGTTGGTTATATATAGCGTTCCTCTCCCTCTTTTATCTCCTGAGTTAAAATTATAATTCTCATCAATAATATTTTATCATCATTTCTAAAATCTCACTCCCTCTTCTTTTTCAATTTCACCAAATTAGGTTGAAACTTAACTTGGTATCAGAGCAAGGTTATTTTCTTGCGTCTATTTCGTTCTTCTTCTTCCTCTTCCACTAATTCACTTCTTCCTCCATTTCACATTCCATCTTCTTCTCTTACCTCTCTCTCTCTTCTCCACCTCCGCCACTGCTTCTCCAACGACCACCACCGACAACTCCGCCACTCCGTCTCCTCCCGTCATCGTCATCGGCGACAGCCTCGCCAGTTTCTCCGCCGCCACGAAGCTCCGTTGTCGTCACCTCCTACATCGACTGCGACCCCTCCCTTCGATCCCTCCTCTACTGCCTTGACGTCGCCACCAAGACCGCTAGAAACAACCCTCATTCGTCGTCGTCCTCCTCCGCCTCCGACTCCATCTCCGCCGGGTTCCGGCAGAACAACCACCGCAAGGAACCAGCCTTTTCTGCACCTCACCCGCGTCGGAACCCTAGACGACGACTTCTTCTGTCACATTGGAGGGAGTTTACGTCGTGATTGTTTCTGATGATTTTGGTTGTTTTTGGGGTGTGAGTAATTGATTTTGGTTCATGATTGTTAGTGGTTTGGGTTGCTTTTGATTGTTTCTTGATTGGTTTCTTCAATGGAGGTGGATGTGATTTGGTTTGGCAGTAGTTGGCCTGTAATGTGTTTGGGCTTGCAATTTACGGTTTCGATTTTGGGGTTTTTCGTTTTTGGTTGGTTTGTTCATAGGGATTGATTTCTTGATTCTACTTGATTCTTGATTGGTTTTGATGAGCCTTGAATCTTGATTTATTCAACCTCTGCAACAGCAAGAACCAGATCAATTTCCAGTTATGAAGAACCCTATTCTCTCTTCGTCCTCGCCGATCTTCTTCATCGGAGGAACATCGCCGGCGATCGGGTTGGTGGTCGCCAGTGGAGATTGGTGGTGTTGTGGCTCGTTCTGCTCGAGAAAATTAAAGAGAATGAAAGTCAATATTATTCAATGGCCAAATGCAAGAAGATGTTGGAATTGTCCCATTCTCTCTCTCAATCTTCTGCGTTCAGAATTTTGGCTCGTTCTGCTCGATGTGGATTCAGAGTTCGGAGTTTAGGGTTTCGATTGCGGAAGTGAGGTTGCTACCATGGCTGCCAATTTTCCCACCTCCATGCCCAAGTCGTTTTCAGTTGGGTTTTCTCCAGAGATTGTTCAGAATTTTGGTTGGAGGAGTAAAACTCAATTCAATTCAATGCCCATCTTTTCTTATTTTCTTCATCATCCTTTGCACTGTAAAAGTGTGTTTGGCCCGATCAACCAGGAATGTCTCTGATGGCCAATGTATTCGCCGAAGACGAGTTCAATACCTGCAAAAGTTTGACAACAATCTTTCAATCTTTCTTTCGTCGTTTGACTCCACCAAGTTCTTCCGTGTCTACCTCCAATTCACCCACTATTGGGAGTTGTGGTGATGGCGAGGAAGCTGTTGGAGTTTGAGTTAAAGATTTCAAGGTTGCACTGCCCTTCATTAATTCCATTGGCAGTGGTAGCAGCCTTGTCATTCAGCTTTGCTAGAAATTGTTGGCAAATTGGAGTTTTGTCACCCTCCAATTTGAGGGGGGGGGGGGGATGTTAGGAATAGTGAAATCTTGTATTGGTTTCCAACTTGTTGACAATTTTGTTTCTTTGTTTCTTTATCTTTTTCTTGGTTTGTTAGACAAGTAAGGTTGGTTATATATAGCCTTCCTCTCCCTCTTTTATCTCTTGAGTTGAGATTATAATTTTCATCAATAATATTTCATCATCATTTCTCAAATCTCACTCCCTCTTCTTTTTCAGTTTCACCAAATTCGGTTGAAACATAACTGAAGCGCCAACATTATTCCATGAGAAAAAAATTACTCCATTTCCAAGCAGAATTCTTCGAACATAAAATCTAGCCACGAGAGTGAATTACGGAGAAACTGGTCAATGACGTTGTAGAGAAATTAAGGTTACAATTGTTGTTCCCGCCCATGCAATATTCAGGCCTTATTTGATTTATCAATGACTCTTCACACCCATTAAAAACTATTCTAACTAACGTCATTTTATTTTATTTTCCTTGTCTTTCCTTTCCTTACCAACCTTACTTTACCTAATTATTTCTATCACTCTTAAAAGCAGGGTTGTAGTTTAGTTTTTTAAAATTTTCCTTTTTTAACCCAGTATTTCTATGTCTTCATCACTTTCTATGGACAATAAGATCAAAAAATTGAGATGGTACATTTTCATTCTCTAAATGGGTTGCGGAACTTAATGATATGCCATATGAAGCTTCCTATCTATGAGTTTCTGTTTCCGAATTATTTCGTCCTAATATTTAATGTTACATATTTGAGGGTGGTTGATTTAAAGGATTAGAAAGTACATATGTATGTTAACTATTCATGAGATAATAAATCAATTTATAATTTTTATAGTTATCCAAAATCTGCATATTTTTTCCCACTTCTCTTTGATTTTTTTTTCGGTCTTATGATAAGTTTATATATCTGCAGAAATACAAAATATGGGAGCATCTCTATCCAAGTTTTGAGCATCCTACTAAAGACTCTAACAAACATCTCAACAATTTTGGTGATAGGTCTAGGTTGAGTCATTTTAATTTGTAATAGTTTTTTTGGGTTAGTTTACTCTTATCAGGTATTTGACACAATTGGCTAGACGCCGTGTTTTTACTCTATGCAATATTGCAAGATTGGTTACCTTCCTTTTCTGTGGGGGCAGAGGGATAACAATTAGATATGAATCTGAAATGAATCTACTTCGATCCGAAGCAGAAAAATCTCATCCAATCCCGACAAAAAGAATAATAATAATACTAATAATAATAATATGAAAATTCTACCATAGTTGAATTTTTTTTTCAACTATGGTAGTTGAAAATTTTATACCATTTATTATCAAAAATAAATCATATTTGTTAAAAAGATTTACGTCCTCCTAATTAAACATGGTTAACTATTGTGACAAATTACTTTAATCAACCTACATAGATTTTGAATTTTTATGGTAGGACTAATGGTATTTTCACTTTTCAACTCGAAAGTTGAAAAAATTCAATTATGGTAGAATTTCCTTAACATATAGAATAAGTCGACTGCTTTTGTGGCGCCGAGGACGTTCATGGCCATTTTTGGTGGTTTCAAGAGGTTATCGTTTTTTAAGCATTAAAAGTAACATGTTATGGTGTTACATGAGCCTAAATTGCTACTATAAATAGGGGTGCCACAACCCTTGTTGATTCACCAACAAAAATACAAACACAAAAAGTATTTGTGTCAAGAGTTGAGAATTATTCAACCTTGTTCATCAATTGAGAGAAAAATTGAGAGAGAGAGAGTAGTCTTACCAATTTTTCCAGTATTCCACCATTGTATCCCTAGAGAGTTGTGAGTTGAGAGTTTGAGAGATTAATTTGTATCTCATTGTTGGTCATATCACACATTGTGATAGTGCTCGTTTTTGTACTCCTCGTTTCTCATAGTGGATTATTTTCTGGTTGCCCCCGTCCGTGGGTTTTTCTCCAAGTTCTTCGGTTTCCCACGTAAATCTTGGTGTTGTTATTTTCGCAGTTTTTATTTCCATTCCTAATTTTGTCGTAATCTCCGTCATCTCTCTATTTGCTTCTGCTGTTATCTGCAACTTGCAAGTTAACCAATTCCGAATTTCCTTTCAAGTTGTATTAGAGCACTGGTTGAGATGACTTCAGTTATGAAGAGTGAGATTCCAAAATACGATGGAGCGAGGAGTTTTACGATGTGGAGGCTGCAGATGAAGGCAGTCCTCGTACAGCACGGGTTATGGGATGTGATTGATTACCCTAACACGAAGTCTGACACATCGATGTCTGATGAAGAGTTTGCAGCACTACACAAGGAGATTAAAGGTGGTTTAAGTGCAAGAGTGTGGAAAAAGATGGAAGATAAGGCACTGGTGGATATTCAGCTGTGTTTGGAGGAACACATTCAGAGAGAGGTTATGGATAATGACCAACCGAGAGTGCTCTGGGCCAAACTGGAGGAGTTGTTTATGTCAAAGAGCCTAGCCAACAAATATCGCATGATGGAAAACAGGCTAAAAATGCCTACAGGTACTTCTATGCGAGCACATCTGGCTGAATTTGATTTTATAATTACTAAGTTAGAGTCAATGGATGTGAAACATACTGATGAGGATAAGGCTTTATATTTAGTTTTGTCCATACATGCATCACATAAACAATTTAAGGAGATCATGTTGTATGAGAATCGTGGTGTTCTTAAGCTTTGATGTCAAACCTAGTCTGGTGTTTAAGGAGAAGATGGATAATAGCAATGATGAGGTCAGTGAGGCCTTGAATGTAAGGTGAAGAGGCAATGAACGCAAGGGTAACGGGTCTAAAGGGAAGTCTAAACACCGTTCCAAATCTAAGAATCCTCACAAAAATAAGAAGTGCAATTATTGTGGTAAAAAGGGTTATATGGAGAGTGCTTGTTGGGCTAAGGAGAGAGACCAGAAGCAGGGTAGTAAAGATAATCAGACTAAACCTGGTACCACGAACGTAGTTGAGTCCGGGTTAGAAGCAGAAAGGTTTATAGCGGATGATGCCTTAGCCACTACCTCGGCGCGGGTAGGGTGGCGAGAGATGAGTGGGTTCTTGATACAGCTTGTACCTACCACATATGTCCTTAAAGGGACTGGTTTGACACCTATGAAACTGTTGATTCAGGTGTCGTGGTTATGGGTAATGACACAGCCTGCAAGGTTGCAAGAATTGGTAGTGTCAAGATCAGAACTCATGATGGTACCGTAAGAACCTTGAAAGAGGTTTACCATATCCCTAGCATGACTCGCAATTTGATATCTTTGGGAACTCTTGAGGCTAACAGTTGCAAGTACATTGGTGAGAATGGTGTCCTGAAGGTTTGCAGGGGCGCCATGGTTCTTATGAAGGGAACCAGAAAGGGAAGTCTTTACACATTGTAGGGGTCTACAGTAATAGGAACTACAACAACGGTTTCTAGTCTTGATAAGGCCGCCATCACAAAGTTGTGGCATATGAGACAGGGCCACATAGGAGAGAAGGGGATGTCGATACTCAGCAAAAGAGGTTGTTTCGAGGGCGCACGGATTGGCAAGTTAGAGTTTTGTGACCACTATGTCTACGGGAAACAGAAGAGGGTCAGTTTTTCCAAGGCCAAGCATACCACAACAGGGGTTCTTGACTACATTCACTCAGATTTGTGGGGACTTGCTAGGGTGCCATCTTTGGTTGGGAAGCGCTACATGTTGACATTCGTTGATGACTTCTCGAAGAAGACCTGGGTTTACTTCCTTCGTCACAAGAATTAGACTTTCTCCTACTTCAAAATGTTCAAGGCTTTGGTGGAGAATCAGACATGGAAGAAGATAAAGAAACTCAGGATCAACAGGACACTCCTAGAGAAAGCTCGTTGCATGTTCTCTAATGCAGGGCTTTGGAAGAGTAATCATTCTGGACAGAGGCCATTGCTACTGCCTGTTATCTACTGAACAGATCACCTCACTCCTCTATTGACTTCCAGATTCCAGAGGAAATTTGGTCAGGTAATCCAGTTAACTATTATGTTTTGAGAGTATTTGGATGTCCTGTATATGCCCGTGTGAATGAGGGGAAGCTGTCTCCTAGGGCTGTTAAATGCATGTTTCTAGGTTATGGGTCTGAGTCTAAGGGATATCGCATGTGGTGTCCAAACTTGAAGAAAGTCATACAGTCTAGAGATGTAACCTTTAATGAAAATGCAATGTTATTTGGGATGGAATCTACTGTTACTTCTGATGGTGCAGGAAATCAGAAGAAGAATGATGAGAGAGTTGAATTCGAGGTGGAGCAAGTTGGAGCTCAAGGTGGAGCTCGAGGTGGAGCTACTGAGACTCCCAACCAGGGGCAGGTTGCTGATCCTATTCCTGAAACAGTCCAGGTTAATCAGACTTAGACTGAGACTACAATTGATGTTCCTCATGAAGAGGAAGTGAGATGCATAGCTAGAGATCATCCCAGGAGGGAGATCAGGAGGCCATCAAGATATAATGATGAAGAAGATGATGCCATAATAGCTTATGCATTGAATGTTGCAAAAGATACTCCTGAAGGTACTGAGCCTTCTACCTATCGGTAGGCCATCTCCAGCCCAAGTGCCTCAAACTGGATAGGAGCAATGCAAGAGGAGATGGAAAGTTTGCAAAAAAATGAAACTTGGGAGCTATGTGAGTTGCCTAATGGGCGACGGGCTCTTACTGCTAAATGGGTGTACAAGCAAAAAGAAGGTATCCCTGGTATTGAGAGTGCAAGGCGGAAAGCCAGATTGGTGGTTAGAGGTTACAACCAGAGAGAAGGGATTGACTATAATGAGGTGTTCTCACCAGTTGTGAAGCATACGTCGATCCGTACCTTGCTTGCCTTCGTTGCTCTATTTTACTTGGAGTTGGAGCAACTTGATGTGACGACAACTTTCCTTCATGGTGAGTTGGAGGATGAAATCTACATGAGGCACCCAGAGGGTTTCACTATCCCTGGTAAAGAAGGACAAGTGTGCATATTGAGAAAGTCCTTGTATGGACTGAAGCAGGCACCCAGGCAGTGGTATAAAAGGTTTGATACCTTTATGGTAGGACAAGGGTACACAAGGAGTCAACATGACAACTGTGTATACTTCAGACAGTTTAAGAATGAGTCCTTTATTTACTTATTGTTGTATGTTGCTGACATGTTGATTGCATCCAGGGACATGTCTTTGATCAGGAAGTTGAAATCTCAACTCAACCAAGAGTTTCAGATGAAGGACCTCGGGCCAGCTAAGAATGAAGATTTTGGGTATGGAGATACAGAGAGATAGAAAGGAAAGGAAGTTGTTCCTGTCTCAGCAAAGGTATCTTGAGAAAGTGTTGGACAGGTTCAACATGAGAAACTATAAGGCAGTTTCAACTCCATTAGCTGCTCATTTCAAGTTGTCTGGTGAGTTATGTCTAAAGTCTGATTTAGAGATGAAAAAGATGTCTAATGTTCCATATGCTAGTGTAGTTAATTGGTAGTTTGATGTATGCTATGGTTTGCACTAGACCTAACCTATCTCATGCAGTTAGCGTGGTGAGTAGATACATGCAAAATCCAGGAAAAGAGCATTGGGAAGGTGTGAAGTGGATCCTTCGTTATGCGAAGGTTACTATTGATAAGGGCATCTTATATGATAGAGGCAGTGTTGAAACGTCTAATGTTGCTGGTTTTGTGGATGCTTACTATGGTGGAGATTTGGATAGGAGACGCTCAATTTCAGGGTATGTGTTCACTTTATGTGGAGGTGCAGTATCTTGGAAGGGTTCACTTCAGTCTATTGCAACATTGTCTACTACTGAGGCTGAATATATTGCTGCTACTGAGGGAGTGAAGGAGGCTATTTGGTTGAGGGTTTGGTCATGGAGCTTGGTGTGCCACAAGGTGAAACCGTGGTTTATTCAGATAGTCTGAGTGTTATCCATTGTGAAGCTTGTTTTGTGGAAACTGGAAACGAGAGGAAGAAGAAAGAGAAGAAGGGATTTGAATATTATTGAGAGGGAAATTTAGAATAAAAAATGAAATCCCTTGAAAAACAAAGGCAGGCTGGGCCGGCTATTTAAAGAGAGCCAAGGACCCAAAAACAGCCCAAGAAAAAAAAGAAAACAAAAGAAAAATAAACCCTAAAGAACTAACTAACTAAACTAACAACCACAAAATAATACAAACTAACCTAACTACCTCTGCTTATATCATCAATTCTAACACCCCCCCCCCCTCAAATTGGAGGGAGGTAAACATCCCAATTTGCCAAGATTTTGCTGATGCTTAACTCCAGGAAGAGCCTTTGTCATGATGTCTGCCAATTGAGAGCTTGAAGGAACATGGCTGAGGATGATTAAGCCTTCTGCAAGTTTCTCCCTAACAAAATGGCAATAAATTTCAATGTGCTTGGTTCTTTCATGATACACTGGATCCTGGGCAATATATATGGCAGCTTGGCTGTCGCATTTGACAGGTATTGGAGTAACAGAATCCACTTGGGACTCAGACAGTAACCTACTTAACCAAGCCAACTCAGCAAATAGGCGTCTCAGACTTCGATATTCAGCTTCAGCTGAGGATAGAGACACCACTTGCTGTTTCTTTGACTTCCAAGAAATCAATGTGTTGCCAAGGAAGATGACATAACCGTTAATCGATCTCCTGTTGTATTTGCATGCTCCCCAGTCTGAATCGTTGAACCCTTGGAGTGTAAAATCACTGTCTTTATGTATCACAATTCCTAAATCTGGATTGCCTTTTAAATATTTCAGCACATGGATGGGAGCCTTCCAATGCAAATCCATGGGAATCTTCAAGTATTGGCTGAGATGTTGAACAGAAAAAGCAATATCAGGCCTCGTATTAACCAAAAAATTCAACTTACCTATAAGTTGTCTATACTGAAATGGATCATGCAACGCAGTCCCTGAGTCAGGTGATAATCTGATGTTTGTATCCATTGGAGAGACAGCAACCTTCATATCTTCTGTCCCAAACTCACGTAAGAGATCCTTTGTAAATTTCTTTTGTGTTAGAATCAAACCACCTGAAAACTCAACAATCTCCATACCAAGAAAGAACTTAGCAATTCCCAGATCCTTGATTTTTAATTCTTTATGAAGATAAGATTTTAGAGAATTCATCTCTTCATTATCATCACCAGCAACAAGTAAATCATCGACATAAACAGCCAATTCAAATAAACTGCTTTTTCCTTTGATCTTCTATAAAATAGGGAATAATCGTTGTCAGAATGTTTGTACCCCCTTTTATAAAGAACTTCAGTAAGTTTTGCATACCACTGTCTTGATGCCTTCTTGAGCCCATACAAGGATTTGTTGAGCTTGCAAACAATGTTTGGATTTATATTATGAACACCATCAGGGACTTTCATATAAATTTCTTCATGGAGATCCCCATGAAGAAATGCATTATTGATGTCAAGCTGATAAAGAGACCAGCCCCTCTTCACTGCCACTGACATCATGGTTCTAATAGTGGTCATTCTCACAACTGAGAAGGTTTCATTGTAGTCAATTATGGCTCTTTGAGTGAATCCCCTCACAACTAGCCTTGCTTTTAACCTCTCTATGCTTCCATCAGGTTTGTGTTTCACTTTATAGACCCATTTGTTGTCTATGGTTTTCCTTCCTTTTGGTAGAGTCACCATCTTCCAGGTGTCATTGTCTTCAAGAGCTTTTAGCTCCTGTTTCATAGCCTGCACCCATCCTGTGTGTTTACTAGCTTCTGCAAAGCAGCTAGGCTCATGTGTATCGAGATAATTGTCGTAGTCTGCAATATTGTTAGCAGTACCATAGAAAACAGACTTGGGAGTACAATGTAGATTAGTAACACTAGAAAAACAGGTTTCATAATCATCCAAGTAATTTGGAGCTCTAGTGGTTCTTTCAGACCTTCTAGGATGCTGTGAGATAGATTCAGTGGGTAACACTGCTTCCTCAACAATTTCTTGCTGAGATTCAGTCCTGGCAGAGCTCTCAATATCAATAATAGTATCAAAAGCATCAAAGGTACTATGGTTTGTCATAGGATCTTGATTTGAAGCATTTTGTTTTCTAAAAGGAAAAATAGATTCATGGAAAACCACATCTCGAGAAATGATAATTTTATTAGATTTTAAAGAGTATAGTTTACAAGCTTTTCTGCCCTGGGGGTATCCTATGAACACACATTTTTCAGCCCTTTCTTGAAATTTATCTCTCCCTTGTTTAAGGGTGTTAGCAAAGCATTGACACCCAAAAACTTTTAGATGATCATAGGAAGGTTTTTTTTCAAAAAGTTTCTCAAAAGGTGACTTATTTTCCAGCAATTTAGTAGGGATTCTGTTTATAAGATATGCAGCAGTCAATATGCTTTCACCCTTGAATTTCAAAGGTAAATTGGATTGAAACATGAGAGCTTTAGCAACTTCTAAAAGGTGCCTATGTTTCCTTCAACAACCCCATTTTGTTGGGGTTTTTGTGTGCAACAAGTTTCATGGAGGATTCCTTTCTTGGCAAAAAATTCAAGAGCTTGGTTACTCTTACCTATTTCAAGTGCATTATCTGACCTTACCCTCTTTACATTTGTGTCAAACTGATTTGTTACCATAGCAATAAAGGATTGTAACAGATAGAAAGCCTCATGTTTTTGTGGTCATGAGGTAAGTCCAAGTGGACCTTGTGAAATCATCAACAATTATGAGAAAGTATTTGTGTCCAAGATGACTAGCTGTGTGAAATGGGCCCCAAGTATCAACATGTATCAAATCAAACCTTTTATTAGTCGATATACTACTGGTTTGAAAAGGGAGACATGTTTGCTTTGCCCTATGACATACATCACACACATTATCATAGGTATCTTGATTGTTTTGCTCTAATGTACATGGTAACAATTTCATTATACTCTTTGGCATATGTCCTAGTCGCTCATGCCACAAATTACTCTTAACAGTGGCAGCAACATCATCACTCTTGACTAAATCATCAAGGGAATCTTGAGGGTTTCTTCTGTTCAAGAAATAAAGGCCTTGAGCTTCTTTACCAAGGTCCAGAGGCCTCTTCAAGAAAGGGGCCTGCATTGTACAATTGTTCTCACTAAAGGTGACAGTGCATTAAAGTTGTTTACACAAACTTTTGATTGATATTAGATTGCATTTGAAGTGAGGCACATATAAGACATTAGTTAGAACAACATCTTTAGTGAGGGCTACTTTCCCATACTTCTTAACAAACACCACATTTCCATTGGGCAAGGTAATATGCACAGGGTTGATTAGATCCTTCACACAAGACATGACATTTTCATTTCCACACATATGATCAGTGGCACCAGAATCCAAAATCCAGTCATTTGCATTCAATTCACAGAGACAGGCTACTGTATTTGACAAATGCTTAAAAGAAGAAGGGTGGATATTACTTGAGGATGTGTCTGTTCCTCCTGCCTGGCTGGAAGAAGCTGTTTCAATGTGAAGATTCTTCAGCAAGTGGTTGAGCAATTGAATTGCCTGGTCTTTGTCAAAAGACAAAGAAGAGTCAAGCTCTTTCTGTCCTGGTGCTTTTCTGTCTATCTCTTGTAATGCAACATTTGCTTGTTTCCTGAAGTTTCCTTGATTGGGAGTTCTATTTTGTGACCTATTCTGGTTCTTAGGGGGATACCCATAAATCTTATAGCACTTATCAATCGTGTGGCCAGGCCTCTTGCAATGGTCACAGAATAGGTTTGCCTTCTTAAAATCTTGATTCTTCTCAAAACTGGTTTGGTTTCTTTGCGTGTTTTTGTTGACATAAAAACTGGCTGAATCACTTGGGTTGACTACATTATCCCTCACTTGTCTTTGCCTTTCTTCTTGAGACAGGATGGCGTAAACCTGACTTAAAGAAGGTAAAGGACTCATCATCAAAATATTTCCTCTCATATGTGTGTAGCTATCGTTGAGCCCCATCAAAAACTGCAAAAGCTTCTGCTCCTCAAAGTGAATCTCGAATTGTCTTTTGATTTGAGGCTTGCAAGTACACTTTCCACACTGACAAGAAGGAAAATTGGTGACTGCCCCCATCTCCTCCCACAGCTTCTTTGCAGATGTGTAGTATGTCGAAATGTCCATGGAATCTTGGGACAATCTTGAAACCTTTTGCTGAATTGAATATAATTTTGCCTTGTTTGCCTGTCCAAATCTTTCCACAAGCTCATTCCATAGATCTTGTGCTATGGTAGAGTACAAGACGCTGTCACGAATGTTCTTTTGGAGAGAATTTAGGATTCAAGAAAGAACCATATCGTTGCCCCTTTTCCAGTAGGGGAGCCGGGGATCGTCCATACTGGGTTTCGATAAGCTCCCATCAACAAACGCAACTTTGTTTTTCGCAGAAAGGGCGACGATCGCCGATCTCTTTCAGGTGTCGAAATCTTCACCTGAGAAGGTCTCTGCAACCAGAGACATTCCTGGCTGATCCGATGGGTGTATGAAGAGGGGATCACAGGGATCCGGCACAAAACTTTTCGAGATGTCTCCCATGGCGTGAGAAGGAAGGAAGGATCTTGCCCTAAGAGGGCTCTGATACCATGTGAAGCTTGTTTTGTGGAAACTGGAAACGAGAGGAAGAAGAAAGAGAAGAAGGGATTTGAATATTATTGAGAGGGAAATTTAGAATACAAAATGAAAACCCTTGAAAAACAAAGGCAAGCTGGGCCGGCTATTTAAAGAGAGCCAAGGACCCAAAAACAGCCCAAGAAAGAAGAGAAAACAAAAGAAAAACAAAGCCCAAAGAACTAACTAACTAAACTAACAACCACAAAATAATACAAACTAACCTAACTACCTCTGCTTATATCATCAATTCTAACATCCATCTAACCAAGAATGATGTTTACCATTCGAAGACCAAACATATTAGCGTTCGGTATCACTTCATCAGAGATACAGTTGATGCAGGTGACATTGTGGTGAAGAAAGTTCATATAGCTGAAAATCCTGCAGAAATGTTAACCAAGCCTTTATCTATTGCTAAGTTCAATCATTGCTTGGACTTAGTTGGAGTTTGTAGTATATGAGAGCCCTTTGGGGCCACGCCATGCAGAGGGGCGTTTTATTTGCCGGCGGTGGTCAAGCTACTTATCTGGACATAGGAGTTGGATTTTCTGGTCCAAGGTGGAGATTGTTAAAATGTGTTCCCTAAAATCCCAAATTTAATTGGTGGTGAGTTATATAAATTGATTCCTTTGACGTTGCAAAATATTTAAAATTTGGCCACGTGAATCTAATGGCCATTTTTGGTGGTTTCAAGAGGTTATCGTTTTTTAAGCATTAAAAGCAACATGTTATGGTGTTACATGAGTCTAAATTGCTACTATAAATAGGGGTGCCACAAGCCTTGTTGATTCACCAACAAAAATACAAACACAAAAAGTATTTGTGTCAAGAGTTGAGAATTATTCAACCTTGTTCATCAATTGAGAGAAAAATTGAGAGAGAGAGAGTAGTATCATCAATTTTTCCAGTATTCCACCATTTTATCCCTAGAGAGTTATGAGTTGAGAGTTTTAGAGATTAATTTATATCTCCATTGTTGGTCATATCACACCTTGTGATAATGATCATTTTTGTACTCCTCCTTTCTCATAGTGGATTATTTTCTGGTTGCCGTCGTCCATGGGTTTTGTCCGAGTTCTTCGGTTTCCCACGTAAATCTTGGTGTTGTTATTTTCGCAGTTTTTATTTCCATTCCTAATTTTGTCTTAATCTCCGACATCTCTCTATTTGCTTCCGCTATTATCTGCAACTTGTAGGTTAACCTACTCTGAATATCTTTTACATATACGAAATCATACTATAATCTTTAAAAACCCTATCATATGTCTATATATCATATATGTAGCTATTCCTATTTAAAAATTTCTCTGCTACTGGTATTTAATTGTGTAGCACATGAAGAATCATACTATAATACTGTTATTTAATTATTTTAGTGCAAATCAAAGTGTAGGAAAATAAAAAAAAAATAACAATTATATTACCTGCTATGTACACCCAATTGCTTAACCACCCATAAAACTATCATCATATTCAAATAAAGCATCCCACTGAACATCTAACACTGACTTTCAATTGACCAATTCTAATAAAACCCTAAAAACTAAGTTATATAAAACACGACAATATTTGTGCATGAGGATGTTCCATATTACATACTTTTTTCTAGCCTACTTTTATTCACCAAAAAATTGCTGGGGGGTGCCACACATTTTTTTAACTGACTCGCGGGTCACAACTTTTTTTTAATGCATTCCCGGGGGACATTAAACTTACTTAAGTGGCTAGGGGGTGACATTCCGACTAGTTTGGCTGAAATCCGGCGAAATATGTTGAAAAAGACAAAAATACGCTTATTTTTCTCTCTAATTTAACTTAATATACCCTTCATCTTTCTTTCTCTCTTTTACTCACCATCTTCCTCTATAATTAATTCATCTCAAATCCTCACTGGGAAAAATTTAACAAGCATGGGCAACTCCCACCATTGATGTGTTTCAAAACTAAGCTTCACTTCCTCTATCAATTCCAGCTCTGAAGCACTCAAACACCACCTCCAACACCCTGTTGTTCCTCTATCAAGTCCAGCTCTGACAATTGCAAAGGGTTACCGGATTGAAGGATTGATCAACATATCCAAGCACTGCAGCAGGAAGTAGTGTGTACAGAACCAGCAAAATTAACAAAGCAGATTAACAGCGAAGAGCTTACTATCGCGTTGTTCTATAAATGATCTGCTAAATGCACAACCAAATTCTGATCAAAGTTTGTGTTCACTGAGCTGAATCGATCCCTGAATTCACCAAACTCAAAGCTCGGTTTGTACCTCTGAGAGTAACAAGACAGTGAAGTATCATAAATTACTTACAGGGTGATGTAATATGCCACACTGTTTGACAACTTATGTGTTGCTAAGTCATAACTACTAGTACTAGCCAAGAATGGATGCCACTTTTGATGCACACAAAGTGCAGTACCTCAGAAACAATTGTACAAATAGTCACAAACAAAACTTGGGTGGGTTGTTAGAATCGGGATCCGACTCAGATCAAGCAGAGGAAGAACAGGGTGTTGGAGGTGGTGTTTGAGTGCTTCAGAGCTGGAATTGATAGAGGAAGTGAAGCTTATTGTTGAAACACATCAATGGCGGAAGTTGCCCATGGATGAAGGATATATTAAGTTAAATTAGAGAAAAAAATAAGGGTATTTTTGTCTTTTTCAACATATTTCGCCGGATTTCAGCAAAATAGTCGGAATGTCACCCCCTAGCCACTTAAGTAAGTTTAATGTCCCCCGGGAATGCATTAAAAAAAAGTTGTGACCCGCGAGTCAGTTAAAAAAGATGTGTGGCACCCCTAGCAATTTTTTGCTATTGACTCATATATTCATTTTTTTTGTCACAGAATTAGTGTGAGCTTTATCCAATTATTAACACGTTAGAAATGGCCAGGATTTGCTGTGTCTGCATTATTTTATTCTACTTTTCTTTGATTATCATATTTATCTTTTGTTTATTTCTATATTTATATACTTTATTCATCACAAAATTATCATGATTTATTCCAATTTTATACCTTTCAACCAAATTTTCAGGGTCACTTCTCATTGTGAGCAATTTTTTTTTGTTTTATTTGAGTTTTCAGTTATTTAACAATTTATGCAATCTCAATCATTCAAAAAAAAATCTTAGTTTTTGTAAAACCCCGAAAAATCCCAAGATATTGACCGTGACGTCGTTAGTAAATTAGGTTTGACTTCGTGTTTTATTATTGTTCGTTTGTATTTATTTATGCTAACGCTTGAGCTCGTAGGACCGTTGAGGGGCTAACAAGGGTAGAATAGTAATTTCCGCTGGTTAATACTATTATGTGGTTAATTACGTGAAGATTATTTGGCATGTGTTTATTATTAATATTAATATTATTGGTGTTTTATTTTACTTGTATTATTATTATTATTTTTTAAAAAGAAAAATCTGATTTATTTGTTTTAAATGGGTTGGGTTAGGATTAGATTGGGCTAGTTTGGGCCTAATTAGATTGATAATATATATAAACCCTCTCCCTAATACAAACCCTAATCTCTCTAATCTCTCAAACCCTAAACCCTAAACTCCCTCTCTTCTCTCTCCCTGCTCCCTCTCTGCGTCCGCCCAGCAGTCGGCGCCACCTCCAACCACCGGCAGCCGCCGCCGCCTGCGCCACCACCGTCGCAAAACCGCCCCCGCAACCCTCTCTCCTTCTCCTTCGTCCTTCTCCCTACCGCGCCCAGCGATCACCACCGACGCAGCCCCGCCGCCGGACCACCGCCGGGAATCGCCCACACCACCGCAACCCTTCCCCTTCTCTCTCTCTTTCTTTTCTCTCTTTTCCTCCCTCCCTCTCTGCTCGCGTGCACCCAGACGGTTGCCCAGCCAACCACCACCGACCGTCGCCGTTGCCGACGCCACCGCCTCTCCAACCCGATCGGCCGAGTCGCTGCCGTCGCGGAAGAAACCACGACCTCCTTGCTTGTTGCTGTTCGAACCCCGCCAGCCACCGACCGCCGCCCAGACGTGCCCAGAAACCCCCTGCGTAAAAACCCTAACCCTAACCCTAACCCTAATCTGTTCTAACCCTTTCTTTTTCTTTTCTTTTTCCTTTTTCTTTTCTTGTTTTATTATTAAAATCTGATTTATATATTTGTAATATTAATGTTTGCAAATTCTGTAATTTTTTTTAATTAGGGGAAATTAATTGTAATTGTATTTCTTGTTGTAATTATGTGTAAATTCTTAATTGTTATGTGTAATTTTATGTTGTAAATTGTAATTAGATTAGGTTGTAATAGTTGGTTATTAGGTTTGAAAGCGGTTCTTTAATATTCTTTATATTCTTTATATGAACCTCTTTAGACCACAATATTATTGTATGCACGAAATTGGAAATTATTCACTTAGGTTAAATTCTTGAATGTCGAGTTATTAAATCGTTATGTTCTTTATTGTTTCTTAAAAATAAATCTTGTTAAGTTGTTAAATAAATTAGGTTGGATTCTTGTTAATAAAACCTTAAATTCTTGATTAGTAGTTATATGTTTATTGTACTTTATTTTATGTATTCTTGTGTTCTTTAAAGGTTATTCTTGTTTAAATTGTTAAATAAATTAGGTTAACTTAATTCTTGTTTAGTAATTCATGAATCTTGATGGAGTCTAGTAACAAGAATTAGTTGTTGGGATTCTTGTTTGGTAGTTTAAATGTTTCTAAATCCTTCATGATTCTTGATTAAAGAAACCGCATGTTTAACCACCTTTGTTTTACTTTGTGAAATTCTTGTTGTAATGTTATACTCTTTTAATTAATTCATGTTTAAAGTCTTTTAAACCTTGTTACGTGTTTTATGTTCTAAGAAATTTTATTTCATCGTATGATTTAAGTTTTAATTAAAGTTTTATTAAAGTGTCCCCGTTTTTAATAAGTTTACATCTACAAGTTTAAATTGTTGGACCTAAGTTAAGTTGGACTTTATATCCTAGACCCTAAGTATCGTTTTTAGTCCAAATTAGAACCCCAAGACCTTTTGGTAAAGGTTAGAACCGAAATAGCAAATTAGTTAATAACAGTTATCGGGAAGTCGAGTTGTGACCCGTTTTATGTGAACGTTATACCTTGTCCTCTGTTTGCTTTTATTTATGTAAATTGTTGAGTAAATTTTATGTGTGAACTTATTCCTAGAATGTGTTAAGTGTAAACCATAAATGATAGGAACCTAAGTGTTCCTAGGGGATGGGTTAGGTAGTTGATAGTTAATACTAACTTCGTTAGAACGCGTTTTGATTAGATAGTTATTCTTATTCTAGGCCCGAGTTAGTGCGTGACGCTAGTGAGCTCAAGTGTGTTCTTCTATTTGCTGTGCTGTGAAGTATATCAGGTAATTGTCTATGCTCTAATCCCCATCGGGATGCTCTTTAAATGTGTTTTGATGTTTTATAATCTATTTTGAGAATTGCATCCCGAAAGGGGACTTTTGTGGAAATACGACCATCCGTTTTGATAATCTTTTTGATTCGATTGTGATCTTGGTTTATTTGAGTTGAGAAATTGGATGGTCTTTTATTCAAAGTTTTGTTAATGGTTTTGATAACTTGGGATGGTTTGACTTGAGAGTCGTGAGTTGAGTTTGAATATTGTTTAAATAATTCAAGTGGAAACGTTAAGCGGGTTTCGGGGGATAACCTGTTGTGCAGGTGTAACAACCTGCAGGGTTATGGACCAGGAGATCAGGGCTTCCTTCCCTGATATAGGATAGTATTTTGATGCCTTTGGTAGGCGATATTATTTATGCCTTTGGTGGGCGATATTCTTGATGTCTTTGGTAGGCGATGTTTTGATGCCTTTGGTGGGCGATATTATTTATGCCTTTGGTAGGCGATGTTCTTGATGTCTTTGGTAGGCGATGTTACTTTAAGGGATTTGGTATCCCGCCCGCAAATTAAAATATGGATTGGATGGGTTGAGGAAACAGTATGGGATTAAAGGTTTGTAAAACGTTTGATTCGATCCCTCTCCCCAAAATGAATTGAAATGAACTTAAACTGTTTTAAACGTTAGGGATAGACATTATTGAGATTTCCCCCTCATTTTTTTGAAATGTTTTGTTTTCAGGTGAAGATCTAAGTGCTGGGGACGAGAATTAGAAGTGAGGACGACGAGTCTAGAAGTCCTTGAATCTTTTTACATTGTTTTCGTTATGGAATCTTAAAGGTTGTTTTGAGTTGTTGTTAGTTACCGTTAGCAGACAGTTGTGTTTTCCTTTCTCGCCTTGTATTCCTTCGGGGATACGGCAGTGACGCCCAAACTAAATTTGAAGTCTTCCGCTAAGTTTCGTCTGTTAACGTTAATTGACTTTGACTTTTCTATAATTGAATTTTCGGGGCGTTACAGTTTTCCTTTTTTTTTAAAAAAAAAAAAGAAAATGGTGGGTCAACTTCATTGCATTAAATCTCGCTCGCCTACACAATTAATTACTCATTATTATAACTTTTGCCTACATCAATCCTAGGCCATTTTTTTAGTATACCCGTGCAACACTCTACTACTACTATGTTGGCCGAGATACGAACTGTTTTATTTTATTTGAATTGTATTTATATCAAGTTGTTTCATTTAAAATATTTAATGGAAAAATATTAATATCGAAAAAAGTATAAAGAGTATATTTAAATACGATAAATTTAATTTTTTAAATATATTTTGGTGAAATATTAGGAAACTACTACTACTACTACTACCATGTTGGATGAGATACGTACTGTTTTATTTTATTTGAATTGTATTTATATCAAGTTGTTTAATTTAATATATTTAATGAAAAAATATTAATATTGAAAAAAGTATAAAGAGTATATTTGAATACGATAAATTTAATTTTTTAAATATATTTTGGTGAAATATTAGGAAAATATACAAATTTGCATTAATCATATTACATGATATTTTGCTGAAAAATATACATATATTCTATTACATGATATAACTGTTGTCAAAAATAAAATGAATGATATAAACAAGGTCTTAAACAATACTTATTGTCCAATTTTATTTGAAGAATAGGTATTGTTTAATTTTATCTCGTACAATACATGGGCCGGTTAAATAACTAATATATATGATATTTTTGCGTTGTGCACTAAAAACAAATGTTGGTTCCCTAATTGATGGCTTCATCTCATTCATCTTTGGGTATAAATCAATAATAATCAACTAATTGTAATAACAGCATCCTAAGTGATGACTGATGGCATGAAAATGACAGAAGTAAATGGGATATTGACATAATTGGTTAGCAATTTATAAATAATAATAATAATAATAATATTTGTGAGAGCCTAGCCGCCAAAATAAATGTTAATTTAGATGTGCGTAGAATAGAACTATTCAAAGTTCAAACAAAGACATGCAAGATGAAGGCGTAAAAAGTTATCCATTTTGCCAGCTACAGCATCCTTCAACAAACTCACATGCATGCAGTAGTCAACGTACACGTTTTTGTCCATTTTGAACCTAAACTTTATATAAACTCAACACCACCCTCCATTTCTCATCCATCCATCCTCAAACACTTTCAACCTTAGTACCCTGCTTTCTTATAACACCAAACTTTAATAATATTTCCTTGTTATAAAATCCTTCACTTTTTAGCTGATTGTCAAATTAATACATCAAAAAGATGCCTACATCGTCCCTTTGTTTTCTCTTCTTTCTTCTCATCGTGTGTAGCATCGGTATGTCATCTGCATCCTTAAAGGTGGGGTTTTATAGATCTAATTGCCCTTCTGCAGAAGCAATTGTGAGGAAAGTTGTGAATAAGGCAGTATCTCAAAATCCAGGATTAGGAGCTGGCCTCATTAGGATGCATTTCCATGATTGTTTTGTAAGGGTGCGTTTTTCCTTAACAAAACTATAAGTTTCCAAATTTCTACATAAAATTCATGTTTGTGTGCCTCTCAACAATTAATTACCTCCTTATTTCATTGTCTAATTGATCATTTTGTTATTTATTTCAGGGTTGTGATGCTTGATACTACTTGATTCAACCCCTGGAAGTCCAGCAGAGAAGGACAATGTAGCAAACAATCCAAGCTTACGTGGCTATGAGGTGATCGATGAAGCAAAGGCTGCGCTAGAAAGTCAATGCCCACAAACTGTCTCTTGTGCAGATATTATTGCTTTTGCAGCTCGTGATAGTGCCTCCAAGCTTGGAGGGATAAACTATGCAGTGCAATCTGGACGAAGAGACGGGAGGATATCTCTTAAAGATGACCCGGACACAAACCTTCCACCTTTTTCAACTTACAACAACTTGAAGATAGCTTCACTAAGAAAGGGCTTTCCTTAGATGAAATGGTCACCCTCTCTGGGGCTCACTCCATTGGCGTCTCCCGTTGCTCTTCCTTTTCCAACAGACTCTACTCCTTCAATGCTACCAACCCACAAGACCCTTCAATGGAACCTAATTTCGCAAATGGCTTGAAGGCCAAATGCCCTAATGGCAATGGATCTGGATCATCTGATCCAACTATGCCCCTCGATTTTGTCACACCTAATAGGTTGGACAACAAGTACTATCAAGATGTATTGCAGAGCAAGGTGCTACTCACTTCGGATCAAACCCTTATGACAAGCCCCAGAACTGTCGGTCTCGTCAGCAACTTCGGAAGGCAAGGTGGAGCTTGGGCTAATAAATTTGCAAGGGCTATGATTCATATGAGATCTATTGAAGTGCTCACGGGTAATGAAGGTGAGATTAGAAACAATTGTAGGATAGTTAATTGATTTCTTCAACTTATACGCAAACATGTGTTTTTATTAGGTTATGGTTAGTTCTTTTCTTTCTTTTCAATATCTTTATTGAAGTGTAATTACATTTAATTTGTTGATTTATTTATTCTTGTAGCTAAAAGTGATCACTCTATTCTTTATTTTATACGTCGGAGTTGCTGAAATAAATTGATGGGTATTTGTTATTAAAGTTATTGTTCGAAATTGATGAGTATTATGTTGTTAAAGTGATTGTTCGTATATTTTTTTTCTGTTCAACCGATCATATTCAATACAAACTAATTATTCAATACAAATTATCATATGAATATTTGAACAAATCGCTAACCAAGAACCATAATTTCTCCAATTTTAAGTTGAGATTTCATCAGTAAATTAACACTTACTCAAGTCTAACAAAGTTGTAAGTATATTATGCATAATAAATTCCGTCAGTTCAATGAAAAGACAATTTGTTTTATAGAGGCGAATTATTTTAAAATTTGTAATATTAACCCAAAAAATGGAGAAAATTGAATCTCCAAACAAAGAGACTCGAACTACGTGTAAATAACATTTACTTTACCTTAAGTTTGGTATAATAATTTTACACACTTCAGATTTGTGAAATAAGTTTTATTCTACCTCAACGAAGTTGCACGTGTTTTTTACCTGACTTTGAGTTTTATTGCAATAATTTTACACACCTCACCTTAGTGAAGTAATTTGTACCCTACCTAACCGAAGCTATAAGTGATTTTTGCCCAACTTGAGGTTTCCTGTAAATGTTATTTTGCGAATATTATTTATTTATCAAATTTTATTATTTTATAGCAACGGGGGCAGATCTTTTATTCGTCGTTTATTTTCCCACCAAAATGTGGATCTACCCTCTCAAATCCAATCGCAACCATTTTCCATCTTACTATTTCCCTCTCCTTTGACAATGTTAGGATCGAAATTCAAATATGAAATCACTTGGTAGGAATTAAATCTAGATTGAATTGGATCTAATATTACATCAGAAGCAAACAAAATAATTAATTTAGGGATGTAGGTATTGAGAAAATAAAGAACAACAATATATGGGAGATGAAGACAAGATTTTAACGTGGAAACTCAGAGCGGGATAAAACCACAGGAGGTAAAATAAAATCCACTATAATGAAGAGGTTACAAAGGATATCCCAAACAACTTATAATGCAACAAGATCAAGAAGGAAGGTCTCAAACGGTTATAGCGCGCACAACTGGAGTATACATATCTCAAAGACAAGGTAGTTGAGGGCTATTATTACTTACATCAACAATTTGATTATATAATTTAATATTTGCAATGTAAATACAATTTCTAAGTTATTTTTTTTCTAAAAGGTTGAGGGACAACTCACCTGCTTTGACAACCTAGTCATAGTGATAGGGGGTTGCATAGTTGTGTAGTAGAATTTCGTCAATAGCCCCCATTTTAGCTTAGTTGTTAACATACTAAGATGTGTTTTTGTTAGGATCGACATCCATATCTAAAATTAATTGGTAGGAACTAAATTCAAATTGAATGGATCTAGCTACTATTGTAGAGGCAGCGAACAAGATAATTAATTTAGGGATGTGGATTTCAAAAAATAAAAAATAACAAAATAGATCGAGGATATGGAGACAATGATTTTATGTGGAAATTAAACAGGGTGCTTAGAAAAAGAAACCATGGCAGGCAAGATAATCTACTATAACAGATAGAAATAAAAAGGATATCTCAAAAGACTCTATAACATAGCGAGATCAAGATGAAAGATCTTAAATGCTTATAACAAAACGGGAGTAAATATATTTCAAAGGGTAACAAGATAAAAGGTAAGGGACATTAAATCTGAATAAGTTACGTTTACCCTACCTGACATTTGTTGTAATAACTTTTGCACACCCGACATTTGTCAAATAACTTTCAATTTACCTGGCATTAAGTGTTCTTAACTTTAAACCTCCTAAGATATTTTATAATTGATTTTTGTTGAATTTTCTTGCGTAACATTAAAAAGATAAATATGAATTGGCTTTTTAACCCTTGATCTTAATTCATAGTACTTTCAATTAAATATGAATTGACATTTTTACCCTTAATATTAATTCATATGGCATTAACAGGGGAGTGTTGAAGAAGAGAACTATGAGAGGAATCGACTGTTGGTGTTTTCTATTTGGAGTTTCGACACACCTTTTTCCATACAAAACAATGAAAGGGTCATTCCAGTCATTTCCTTCTCAATATTATGGGCAGCATGGTACATTCATATAGTCATATAAGGGCATTATTGTTTTTTTCTTATTTCCGATGAGAAGTAATCAAAATTTTCCACTAAAAATCACTCTCACTTAATGTCAAGTAAGGTGAAAATTATTTCACAAATGTCGGTTGTATAAAAATTATTACCACAAATGTCAGGTAGGGTAAATGTAATTTACTCCATTAAATCTCATAATAACTCTCAATTAAAGTTGAAAAGTGGAATTGAGAAGTAGATCTCGTAATGGTGCCTTCGATGCGCATAATTTGACCACGTCGTACTAAGTTGAAGAACTTAATATTTATAACAAGAACCTTTGGGATAATCTTCTAGTTGAAATCAATTGCTTGGAGACCAAGCATAGTATCAATCACAAAAACAAAATGATTATTTATTTTCAAATCTTGAGCCTAAATAGTTGGGACAATGTTCAACAATTCTCTCCTTCACATCTATTGCAACAAAACGCTCATGTTCCTTCACATAGTTAAGACAAATATTGACATGTGAATGGTAGAGAAAGAAAACCATGATCTGGATTTTACTATGAACATCCAATATGTCATATACGAGCATCACAAATATTACAATGAACATCAACTACATTAACAACATGAACTACACACTCACACTATGAACATCTACCCATAACATACATGAACATTAGAATTGTAACTATGAACATCCAGTATGACGACCATGAACAACCATAGCACAAAATATGAACATCAATTATATGAACCATTACCATCATCAACTATGCAAGCCTAATATGAACATTAAACAACAGTAAGAATGAACATCAGGATGTACTGAGATGAACAACAATGTGTGTTCGTCGGCATCATTACCATATCCCCAGATTGAACAACAATTACTCAAAATTGAACATCAAGTTTGAACATTAAGCTAATATGGTCATGTCCCAGTCAGGGACGAAGCCAGCCCATAATGTGAAGGGGGCGAAAATATTAATTAAATATATGGAAGGATATATATGAAAGGGTTGAAAAATTAAAAATTTAATTAAATAATGATAAATTGGCAATATGAACAACAAACTATGAAAGCAAAAATTTTAAAAATAAAAGGAATAAAAGAGTATCCAATAGATATGAAAGAATATGATTCTATTTGTGTTAGGTAAAAAATAACAAAGAAAACTAACACATCAAGATTTGAACACAAAACCTTTGGCTTATTAAGATATAGCCTTGTCAATTATACTATCAATCACATATGTTTATTTTGTCTCAAAATATCTACAAATTTTTATTTGGGTCGGGGGGGCAATTACCCCCTCTTGCCCTAGGGGAGCTCCGTCCCTGGTCGATAATATAAATGAACATCAATTCTGAGAAATTGAGCATCGGCACTAATATAAAATGAAAATCATCGTGCCCCAATAATTGACCAATTATGAACATTAAGTTATTATGTGAATTACAACAAAAGGGGTTTAATCCATAATGAGATGACCGTCACAAAGCCCTAATTAATAAACACACCAACACCTACTATCCAACAATAAACATCAACAGTATAGTAAATGAACAACAATTATACTACCATAGGCTGTGTCAAAATTGATGAATTCTAGTCGTCTTGTGATTACCCATCTCCCATATTGAACAACAAAAACCCAAAATTGATGAATGTCAGTCATTCGCAATCACACTTACATCTTTTTTTCTTAATTTGTTCATTCTCTGGCTCAATCACTTCCTTCGAAGCCATGTTCAACTGCACAATTCGCCTTCTATCCTGACAAAAACACATTCAACAACACAAATTCCAACCAAAACTTCACCCAATCTATTCTGAATCAAATACACATACCAAATTAACCCCTCTCCCCTCCCCATTTTCAAAAAAAATGAAAAAAAAAATTTGCAAACTAATTATACCTTCGAGCTACCGATCGAAATCGCATTGGGGTTTCTTGGTTCGAAACTGGCGTTCACTAAATCAAACCCACACACATTCACTCTCACTCCCGCCTTTGACAATTACCATATGGAGTTTAAAAAAAAAGGGTTTATAAAGAAGATGGATGGAGAAGCTGCAATGGCACTTGGAGAAAAGAAAAACAAAATGGAGAAGAATAATTGAGAAACAGTAGTGCAACCGGAGAAGCTGGATGAGAATTTTACTCATACATGGAGCTGGGGATGGCGTGCTTATGAATTGCTGCTGCATTCAACGCAACACACAAAACTATGGGTTTCTCCCTCATGTGAGATCGCAAACTATAAATAAAAAAACATCTTTAATTCCAACCAATAATTATTAGAAGCATCCTATAGAAATAAAGATAAAACACCTATTTACACCTACCTTTGATCTTGGAACCAATGGTTGAAATTGTCCCCACTTTTATGCTCACAAAATGTCTCTTCTCATTATATCGATTCCCTATATATATATATATATATATATATATATATATATATATATATGCTGGAAAATTGGATTCTAATAATCCCAAGTTTTACAAATTGGAAAACAATAATCCCTAATTTCGTTTTGTAGTCTAGTGGTCCAAAAAAATAAAATAAAGTTGGAGTGTAGTTGTCCAATTCATAAAGTTGGGATTATTATAATCCAATTTTCCTATACATACATACATACATACATACATACATACATATATATATATAAAAGTATATATATATATATATATATATATATATATATATATATATGTTAATCTGATTCTAATAATCACTACTTTCACTAATTGGACAATCGTGGACCGTACTTTCACTTTGTATTCTGGTGGTCCAAAAAAAAAAAATTGGATTGTAGTGGTACCAAATCCACCTCCACATTCTTCTTATTTTTTTCATTCCTACACTATATTGTTTTTGTCTTTTTCGTTCCGGCCCCTAGAAAGTTAATGAATTGTATTTTCTAAAACATTTTTTAAATTATTTTTTTGAGACTCCGAATAATTATTATGATTTTTTAAAAATAATATAAGTGAAAAAAATCGTAAAAAATAGTAAAAAATGAAAAAAATTGGGAGAAACGCTGTAAATTCATTAAAAATTGTAAGGTGATATATTAAGTTTTGAATCAAATGCAACACAAAATCTATGATTCCCTTGAAAATATCTCACTACAATCCTTTTTTTTTTTTTGAATACAGAATCTGATATTTGATTGGTGAAAGTAGGGATTATTAGAATCCAATTATCCTATATATATATATATATATATATATATATATATATATATATATATATATGCGCGTGTGTGTGTACAAAGGGTGAATATAGCAATATATGAGTTTGAACGGGGGCATTTATGAAAAGTTATAAATAATTATTTTTATTTTTTAAAATTATTTTATCACAATAATTCCTACGGAAAGTTACTAATCAAGAGGAATTAAATATGTGTACTTTGAAGAGGGCATTATTGAAAAGTTATAATTGGCCAATTCTATTTTTTTTTATACATACTAATTAGTAGAATATCTTATTGTGTAATTGTTGGAATATTAATAATTTTTTTTAATATATATGTATTTTGATTGAAATAAAGTAATGGGATTACGTTGGACAAAGAATATACTGTAAATGTTAGACTATCTAATCATTCCGATATAAAATGATGATGATGATCATATATAAATAAATAAATAATTGTGTTTTCATGATATTTTTTCATAATACTTAATTTTTCAAAGGATGATTATTACTATCACTAGTTTTAAACTCGTGCATGCACGGAGTATTCAAAAATAAACAATAACTGTAATATAAATATGCATAAAAATTTATAATATAATAAAGGAGTAAACAATAACTCAAATATAAGGATAACATGTTAGTTGTTCCAACTATTAAAAGCAATTGACATATCTTTTTTATTGAAGTGAAAAATGCTACACAAAACCTATGTAATGTACCGAGTGTAGAATAACAATTGCAACTTGAGATATTGTGTTTTGTTGAGCATCAATTTTAGGCCTATATGGAATATATGTTGCTAAGATCTTATCATTATTCATGATAAACAACCACCTCTTATCCTTCATGCCTTTAAATAAATGTAACACATATATACTGATGGTATAACTTGGCTGGTGTTTCTATTATAAAAGATGTGACTATAATTATCCTGCAACATATAAAGTAACAAACCAAAAATACAGTTTTCTTAAAAAAAATGAAACATTAACTATTAAGTAAATATTACGAAGAATATGTAAAAAGAACAAAAAGAAAGTCAGAAGCATAAAAATCAAAGTAAAAAACATTTACAAAAAATATTATTATGATTCCAGAATATATTCTGTAGTTGAAAAGAGATTTGTACAGAGAATTAAACTGGAATAACTACTCGCCAATTTTCAAATCTACAGGACTGATAGTTGAAGGCGCAACATCCACAAACAACCACCCAGTGATAACAGCAAGTTTTGTAGTTCAGAATGCAGAAAGTGTCACAAACTATCAGAGTATGAGTAATTTGTGATGTTAATGTGATTGGTTGGAACCAGAATGAAAAGTAATTGTATAGATCAACTAATACAGTAGCAGTAAATAATGGAGCCAATGTTGAATTATATATGTGGATGTTTGTTAGGGTTTGAAGAGTTTGAGTTATAATAAGGTACTTTGTGTCAATTGGGCAATCGTGAGATAGTTAGTTGCTATATATGTGGATGTTTTGAATTTTATGATAATATAAAAAGTTTTGAATCTTGGTAACAGAAAATGTGGGGGTGGAGAGTTTAAGTTGGGGTTGTAAACTCAATTTAAATTTAAGGGAAATTCCAAATGGTAGACACCAACTTTTACCTATTCCCAGTGGTGAACATACTTTTTATATAGGCTTAATTTCCAAATTTTTACATTCCGTAGGCATGACCTTAAACTACCGTTAGGAATATCATAAAAGAAAAAAAAAATAATGTTTGAATTGCTCCCATCTCCTCCCATCTCCCTTCTCCGCTCAACACAACACAACACAACCCATCTTTCTCTCCTTTCTCCTTCTTTCTTTCTCTCAATTTCTGGGCAGCAAACCAAACAAACCATAACCCATAATTGATTCCTTCCTTTTCCATTTCCATGGCTGAAACCCCCATGGATTCTCACAACAATTCTAACTCTATTTCTTCATCTGAAACTAACCCTGGTCAACAGCATGGTTACCTTTCTTCTCCAAGCTTCTTCAGGGTGTTGTCAAGGCTACTGCTAATTCTGCTGCTTCTTCAAACCCCATGGTCAAAGATGCCAACTTTCAGGTGAAATTCTGAACCTGTTTAGGGTTGTTGTGTGTTTACTCCCTTGTTTACTCCTGATTAATTATTGAACTCTATATCCCTAATTCAGGCAACATACACTGGTGGGAGAAGGGAGCGGCTGTCGGAGCTGGGTTCTGAGCGGCGGCGTTCAGGGGAGGAGATGGGAGCAGCGACGTTCATCTGAAAACCCATGGTCAGATCTTCATCGTCTTCCTTGAGTGTTGTGCACAGACTCCATTCCAGACTCAAGCGTCTCGAGGAAGACATTGTAATTCAAACATTATTTTTTTTCTCTTATGATATTCCTAACGTCAATTTAAGGGCATGCCTACGGAATGGAAAAGTTTGGAAATTAAACCTACCATTTGGAATATATAAAAAGTGTGTTCACCACTTGGAATAGGTAAAAGTTGGTGCCTACCATTTGGAATTTCCCTAAATTTAATTTAATTGAATAATCAGATTTTCCTAAATAAAACAAATCGAATTATCGAAGAGGTGATTGGTGGATATCCCTAAATTCACTCCCGTGGCTCTATTAAATGGGCCCACTAACTTTACTATTATATATTATAGAAGATTATTATTATTATTATTATTATTATTATTATTATTATTATTATTATTATTATTATTATTATTATAGTAAACACCAAAATAATTACTGTTATTTGCACCAAAATAATTTAATTCAGAGTTCAAAACAATCAATGATTAGTGATACTATCTGATTTTTTTAATTTTAACATAAGATCCGGATTGAAAATAAAATAAAATTGAAAATAGAAAAAAATATAATTTTCTACGTTGTGAATGGGCGTTGTGAATGGGATAGTTAGTTGCTATATATGTGAATGTTTTGAATTTTATGATAATATAAAAAGTTGTGAATCTTGGTAATAGAAAACGTGGGAGTGGAAAGTTTTAAGTTGGGGTTATAAACTCAATTTAAATTTAACTTAATTGAATAATCAGATTTTCCTAAATAAAACAAATCAAATAATCGAAGAGGTGATTGGATGATATCCCTAAATTCACTCCCGTGGCTATATTAAGTGGGCCCACTAACTTCACTATTATATATTATAGAAGATTATTATTAGTATATAGATTATTATTATTATTATTATTATTATTAATATTATCTTCATAGTCAACACCAAAATAATTACTGTTATTTGTACCAAAATAATTTAATTCAGAGTTCAAAGCAATCAAGGATTAGTGATACTATCCGATTTTTTTAATTTTAAAATAAAATCTGGATTGAAAAAAATGAAAATGGAAAAAAATATAATTTTCTACGTTGTGATTGGCCAATTCCCCTATAATCACTCTCATGGCTCTATTTCGTGGGACCCACAATGATTTCTATTATAATATATAGATTATTATTATTATTATTGTTGTTGTTATTATTATTGATATTATAGGCAACACCAAAGCAATTTAATTCAGAGTCCAAAGCAGTCAAGGATTAGTGATACTTTCTGGTTTTTTTAATTTTGAAATAAAATCTGGATTGAAATTAAAATAAAATGAAAATAGTAAAAAAAATATAATTTTATACGTTATGATTGACCAATTCCACTACAGTCACTCCCGTAGCTTTATTTTGCGGGAGCTACAATGGTTTCTATTATAATATATATAAATATGGAACAGTTGGAAACATTATCAAAGTCCAAAGCCGTATGGGATATTTTTTTTTAATTCTAAAATAAAATTAAATTTAAAACAGTTATGGAACAGCTGTAATTGGTGTCAGAGTCCCAAGCAGCTTAGATTTATAATAAAATCCGGTTGAAAATAAAATAAAAAATTATTAAAAATTGGGTCCTTTTTTTCTTAATTGTGATTGGTTGAGACTCCTTGAAACGCTCTCGTTGTAGTATTTGCTGGGTCCCGAATAGATTGTCATTATAAGTATATAGATTATTATTATTATTATTATTATTATTATTATTATTATTATTATTATTATTATTATTATTATTATTATGACTCCAACCCTATATATTGCCAATGCTAATGCTAAGAATTAGAGTTTGCCGACTTTTATTTTGATACAAGTAAAATCTTTCATTATTTGTCAGTTTTATGCATTGCTGATTCTATTCATTGTTATAATATTTAAATTTTTTAAGTTAATAATATCTATATATTACCAATTCATGACATGATTTGATTAAAAATAAGTTAGCTTCAAATATTCATACAATTAAAGTTGTTTTTTTTCCTAACTCATTACATATAATTACCATTATTTATGTTGACGGAAATGTTGTTTTATCTTATTTGAATTGTATTTATATTAGATTGATTAATTTGAGATATTTAATTGGAAGATCTTAATATTGGAAAAACATATAACGATTATATTTACATATTATAAATTAAAATTTTTAATATATTTTGGTGAAAAATTATTAAAATATACATATAATTAATTTTATTATATGATATAATGAAGGTTTTTAAGAATATGTGTTGTCTTATTATGTCCCAACAGTATGTGCTATTTAATTTTATCCCGTGCAACACAAGAGTTTGTAGACTAGTATATATATATATATATATATATATATATATATATATATATATATATATATATATATATATATATATATATATATATATTGATACAAAGGATGACGATAGAAATATGTGAGTTTTAAGGAGGTATTTTGGGAAAGTTATCAATAGTTATTTTTGTTTTTAAAAATTATTTACCACATTAATTGATCAAGTTACTATTAAAGGTGAGAATTGAAATATGTGTACTGTGAAGAGGACATTATTGGAAAGTTGTAACTGGTTAATTCAATTTTTATTTTTAAATTATTTTATACATATTAATGAGTAGAATAAGTTATGATACAATTGTGTAATATTAATTCATATTTCTCTTTCAAAACATGTATATTTTGATTGAAACACGGTAATATAATTATGTTAGAAAAGGAATATATTGCATGTTAGAGTATTTAATAATCTTGGTGATGATAATAATGGTAATGTCTTGTAAAAGTTTCATTAAACGCTATTTATTAATCCAAAATGCTATTTTATTCAAACATAAAAAAATTGATAAAATAGCGTTTTGAGATGTTAAAACACTAAACACTACTCTAAATGATGTTGTCGAACAGGGCCATAATTTCCAATATTTATGTTGGATGGAATATTGTTTTATCTTATTTAAATTGTATTTATATTTGATCGGTTAATTTACGTAATTAATTGGAAGATCTTAATGTTGGAAAAATAAAGTATAACGAATATATTCACATATTAAAAATTCAATTTTATATATATTTTTGTGAAATACATATATACATTCATTTTATTATATGATATAATGATGACTTTTAACAATATCTGTTATCTTATTTTGTCCTAACAATTGGTGCCATTGAATTATTTTATACATATTGATCAGTAGAGTAAGTTATGATACACTTGTGTAATATTAGTTAATATTTTTTTCTTTCAAAACATGTGTATTTTGACTTAAACAAGGTAATATAATAATGTTAGAAAAGGATATATTCACAACTAAAAATATATGTATTATCAACAACTTTTTTCCAACAAATTTGAAATGGTTGGAAAAACCAACTACCATTTCATATTCCAACTATTTTTCAAAAATTTTATGTAGAAAAAAGAGTAGAAAATTCCAACACTATTTTTTATTATAAAAATGGTTGGAAAATTTTCCTAACATTCCTTTTCACGAATGTTGGTTATACCTTTTTGACGGTTTCATCTCATTGATCATTGGGTATAAATCAATAACAATCAACTAATTGTAATAACAGCATCCTAAGTGATGATTGATGGGATGAAAATGACAAAGTAACTTGGATATTGACAGAATTAGTTAGCAATTTATAAATAAAAAAATAATTGTGAGAGCCTAGCCGCCAAAATAAATGTTAGTAGTAATTTATATGTGCGTAGAATAGAACTATTCAAAGTTCAAACAAAAAAGTGATAGAGCTTGCCAGCTAAAGGAGCCTTCAACAAACTCACATTCATGCAGTAGTCAACGTACACGTTTTTGTCCATTTTGAATATATAAGTTTCTCAGTCCCAACCCAAACTCTATATAAACTCCACACCACTCTCCATTTCTCATCCATCCTCAAACACTTTCAACCTTATTACCCTGCTTTCTTATAACACCAAATTTGAATAATTTTTCCTTGTTATAAAATCCTTCACTTTTTAACTTCAACTATCGATTGTCAAATTAATACATCAAAAAGATGTCTACGTCATCCCTTTGCTTTCTCTTCTTTCTTGCCATCATGAGCAGCGTCGGTGCATCATCCGCATCCTTACAAGTCGGGTTTTATAGATCAACTTGCCCTTCTGCTGAGGCAATTGTGAGGAAAGTTGTCAACAAGGCAGTCACCCAAAATCCAGGATTAGGAGCTGGCCTCATTAGGATGCATTTCCATGATTGTTTTGTAAGGTGCGTTATTCCTCAACAAAACCTTAAGTTTTCAACATGTGACTTAAATTTTTGTTTGCATCCGTTCAATGATTACCTACTTAATTATTTCATTGTCTAATTAATTGACCATTCCATGATTTATTTTAGGGTTGTGACGCTTCGATACTACTTGATTCAACCCCTGGAAGTCCAGCAGAGAAGGACAATGTAGCAAACAATCCAAGCTTACGTGGCTACGAGGTCATCGATGAAGCAAAGGTCGCGCTAGAAAGTCAATGCCCACAAACTGTCTCTTGTGCAGACATTATAGCTTTTGCAGCTCGTGATAGTGCCTCCAAGCTTGGAGGGATAAAGTATGCAGTGCAATCCGGACGAAGAGACGGGAGGATATCTCTTAAAGATGACCCGAACACAAACCTTCCAGCACCCTTTTTCAACTTACAACAACTTGAAGATAGCTTCACTAAGAAAGGGCTTTCCTTAGATGAAATGGTCACCCTCTCTGGGGCTCACTCCATTGGCGTCTCCCATTGCTCTTCCTTTTCCAACAGACTCTACTCCTTCAATGCTACCAACCCACAAGACCCTTCCATGGAACCTAATTTCGCAAATGGCTTGAAGGCCAAATGCCCTAATGGCAGCGGATCTGGATCGTCTGACCCAACTGTGCCCCTTGATTTTGTCACACCTAATAGGTTGGACAACAAGTACTATCAAGATGTATTGCAGAGCAAGGTGCTACTCACTTCAGATCAAACCCTTATGACAAGCCCCAGAACTGTCGGTCTCGTCAACAACTTTAGAAGGCAAGGTGGAGCCTGGGCTAATAAATTTGCAAGGGCTATGATTCATATGGGATCTATTGAAGTGCTCACGGGTAATGAAGGTGAGATTAGAAACAATTGTAGGATAGTTAATTGATTTCTTCAACTTATACGTAAACATGCGTTTTTATTAGGTTATGGTTAGTTCTTTTCTTTCTTTTTTTTAATATCTTTATTGAAGTGTAATTACATTTAATTTGTTGATTTGTTTATTCTTGTAACTAAAAGTTAGCTCTCTATTTTTTATTGTATACATCGAAGTTTCTGAAATAAATTGATGAGTATTATGTGATTAAAATGATTGTTCGTAGATTGATGAGTATAATATTGTTAAAGTGATTGTCCGTCTATTTTTTCTCTTCAACCGATCATATCCAATACAAACTAATTATTCAATACAAATTTTCCTTATGAATATTTGAGCAAATCTCAAACCAACAACCATAATTTCTCCAATTTTAAAATGAAATTTCATCATACACTTATTCAAGTCTAACAAAATTAAATATATTATTAATTTATTATGCATAATAAATCTCGTCCGTTCAATGCACATACAAATTTGTTTGATGGAGGTGAATTATTTTAAACTTTCTAATATTAAACCAAAAAAAGAAAAAAAATGAATCTCCGAACAAAGAGACTCCAACCTTGAGTAAATTATATTTATGTTACCTGACGGTTGGTGTAATAATTTCACACACCACATTTTTTTGAAATTAGTTTTATTTTACCTCAACGGACTTGCACGTGTTTTTTACTCTACTTGAATTTTATTGTAATAATTTTACACACCTCATGAAGTAATTTTACCCTACCTAACTAGATTTATAAGTGATTTTTACCCAATTTGAGGTTTCCTATAAATATTATTTTACAGATATTATTTATTTATTAATTTTTATTATTTCATAGTAGCGGGAGCAGATCCTTTATTCGTGACTGATTTTCCCACCAAAATGTGGATCTACCCTCCCTACTCCAATCGCAACCATTTTCCCTCTTACTATTTCGCTCTCCATTGACAACAAATCCCGCTTGCTTTTCGTCGCCCCCCTTTTTACTATTGTCGCCCACCTTTCGCATAATATTTCCAATCACTGCCCTTGAACCTCATAACTTCACTCTCCACCTTCTCTCTAGTTTATCTCTCTAGAAAACGCTCTCAACCAACGACCACCACAAACCACCCTCATACCGGGATTGAATCGAAGAATTTGAGGTATGTTTCGAGTTTGTGTTTTGAATTTGTGGTTTTATGTTTTGTAATTTTGAAATTTGAAGAAAAATGATAAAAAAAATAAAAAAAGATCTGGGACAGTGAAGTGCGTTTACAAATTGTCCATTGAATTTTTTCATTTCTTTTTAAAATAATAAATTAAAATTAAATATTATTTTTATTAATATTATTATTGTTATCATTAAATATGATAATTATTAGTGATTAATTGTATTATTATTATTAATATTGTGTTATGAAAATTAGATTAATATTAATATTGTTAATATTAATATTATTGTTAAGCATGTATTAATATGACAATTATTAGTGATTAATATTAGTGATTAGTGATTCGTTGTTAATATTTAATGCGTTAATATTAGTGATTAAGCATGTGTTAATATTAGTGATTAATTGTGTTAGAAAAAATTGTAATTGTGATGTAGGATTAAGTTTAGGGTTTAGGGTATATTCCGAATAGTTTATATGTAGTTGTGTTAAAAGGATGTTGAGTTTGGATGATTTTGGTTGTTATTAGTAAGTGAGTTGGTGTATAAAGTTGGTATGGGTAATTTATTCATAATCCAACTTAATTGTTAACTTATGTACTCATAACTCCAAATGAAGGCATAAATTATATAAATAGTTACGTCACATCCATTTAATAACTTAGGTATTCAACAACCAGTTGATACGTAAGTAAATAGGTTATTTGTGATGGTAGTTTAGGATAATAATTATGTTAATGTATAGTTCTAGTATGTTAGTTGTATGCGTTATAAAAAGAGGTTGAGTTTTGGGTCCTGTTAGTGTCCAAAGAGAGTGTGTGTTGTAACCTGATAATGTATGGCTGAGAAGGTTAACCAATGCCCTGTATCGACTCTCGTTTATTTGTTTGGTTCCCAAAAAGTAGCGCACTGTCAACAGTGAAATTGCGCGAGGTCTATAGTGCTCTGGGAGTTAGAAGCGTCTCAGATTCGGTACAATGCAATGTATCTATTGTGCAGCCTGGTGGGCAAGAAGACAAGGCGGATCTGAAAGAGAAGCTAGTAGTGAAGGGTCTAATAGAAAACGTGTTGGGCTTTCTTGCATGTAAGATTCATAGGTCCATCAATGTAAGGCATGAGGCTGCAAATTCAATTCTTTGATGGACCTATGAATCTTACATGCAAGAAATCCCAACACGATTTCTATTAGACCCTTCACTACTAGCTTCTCTTTCAGACCCGCCTTGTCTTGTTGCCCACCAGGCTGCACAATAGAAACATTGCATTGTACCGAATTTGAGACGCTTCTAACTCCCGGAGCACTATAGACCTCGCGCAATTTCACCGCTGACAGTGTGCTACTTTTTGGGAACCAAACAAATAAACGAGAAGTCGGTACGGCTAATGAAAGTCTTTTTCAGCCATAAATTAAAAGTTAACCAACACACTCTCCTTGGACAATAACAAGATCCTCTTGCCTCGTGACACGACTTAGTTAACCAACACACGTTAACCCATTTGCGCTTATTCTTGCCGATAAAATGATTATTATGTTATATGTCTTCATTTTGCAGGTGATCTAAAATGGTAGGGAAGGGCAAGGGTCGAGGGTTTCTGGACCGGGCGAATCAGCTTGTGAGTGGTTGGAGGGGGGGTGAGTGCGGGACCCCGACGCACGCGATGTACAAGACGTCGGCCGCGTCGTCTGGTTGTGTGATGCAACGGTGATGCGCCACCGAGGACACGGGGAGTCAGACAACGCGAGATTTCGTTGACCATCTCAACCAAGCCATGGATGAGTCAACCGGCACTGAAACATCGGCGGACGATGAGACAGGGGAGCCCGTGACGCAGATGATCCCGACTTTAGTCACGCCACCTAGTGGGCCAGTTTCCAGGCCAACAGGTTTCATGCCGATGAGGGATGCAGCGGGGAAGTTTGCCCCAATTCGACAGGGTGGGCAGGGAAGCGCTCACATCGGTGATCTTTGGGTCCAGCAGCAGATATCAGAAGAGGAGGCGGAGCGGCGACAACTCCTGGAAGATTGATGGTAATGTCCCCGGGGGACCTGCTTTACCAAGCTTTGGAGGTCACATTGCTCGGGTAATATGGGAGGGTCGCGAGCGTTCGCCCCATGTTGTTCTTAATTGTGTGACGAAGAAGAATGCGTTGAGGGAATTGAGGTCAGTACAGTTCAGGATGGATCCCGCATGCCAGGCTGCACTGGGAAGGATCCAAATCACCAATTTGACGAAGTTGATGTACGACCACATCGACATGACGTTGATCTCGGCGTTCGTTGAGAGGTGGCAACCCGACACAAACACATTTTACCTTCCCTTCGGTGAAATGACGATCATGTTGCATGATGTGCAACATATATTGGGTATTGCAGTTGATGGCCTGATGTCTGAAGGACTTCATCGGGAAGTGGTTAACCAGTACGTGCCCGAGATTTTTGATAAAGGAATGGCGGAGCTGAAGGTCGATAACATTTATGATAAGGGTGCCATAGCTGACTCCTATTTGAGGTCGATTAGTTTATTGACCAGTTGTCCCATTCCCCATAGGATAAGGGCGTGGTTGTTGAGCATGTTGGGAAACATTATCCTCGTGGACAAATCGAGGTATAGAATTAGGCCGCATTCGTGGCCTAGCACTGACGTTATCATTGATCGCATTGCTTGGGGTATGGTGACCTTGGCGTTCCTTTTCCGACAGTTAGGGATGGCGAGCAGAGCCGGGACAGCCAAGATGGCCGGGTGTTTGACCCTTTTGCAGGCCTGGATCTATGAGTACTTTCCTGATTTCAGGCCATACGCGGAGCAGCCGGTTAATGGGCCTCGCGCGAGCAGGTGGTTCCCCATCCGCCAGCCGAGTTTGGTACAGCGCCTACGACAGTTGAGGGCCTCCTTGGATGCGTTGACACCACAATTTCTCATCCCCGTAACCTGCCTCGGCTACGCATCTGAACCCGCAGTTGCCATCAGTGCCAACATCCGTCCAACCAATGACGTATGGCAGAATGAAATGTGGCAAAGCGTCCTCGAACGGGAACGAATCTTGACACATCCGATGGATACCTGCGAATGAGATTATCTTAAGTTATAAGCAACAATATATAGTCACTTTGAAAACCCTAAACATGTGGTTAACATCGGCTATAAAGATTAAGAAATGCAGACCTGTTGAACCCATCCCAATTGATGAAGAACTGGTTCCCTTTTTCCTCGAGGAGTTCGTTGTAGTCTTGCTACCCCGGCCCGATGTTCTGTCGTACTCAAACGCACTGGGGTTGCGTCGGGTGGATCTTGAAGTCTTTGGTCTCCCGTGGCGTGGGGGGCTTGTCTGCAGATCAGGAATATCCTGACTGTCGGGATTCAACTCTCCATTGAGGACATTGTTTACATGTCGTACAACTGCTAGATCACTCTCCTGAACCTGTTTAGCGAGTTCCTCAAATTGTTCTATGTCCGTACCTAATGGAACATCATTTGAGCAAGGAGTTTCACCATCGCCAATCACTTTAGTTGTCTCCAGAACATATTTATCCGTGTAAGCGGAATTGGCTCTCCAGTTGCGTAAACTTCCATCATAGAACACGCTCACGGGAGGAGGTGGGTTCTCGACACCAGGTGATCGCATAAGTAGAATTCTCCTTCATACCTCATCGCCAGCATCTTATTGAGCTCTAACGACAACAGGTCCAATGCGTGATGAGATACATTTCCTTGCAAATTCTTAAAGAAATGAGAAATACCTAAATGCCTGTGCGTGCTCCTTGACTGTTCAAGCTCCCTCTTAATCTCAGTATGTTGATTGTCCAAGTGTTGGTGAATCTTCACAAACACACGATCGAAGGCGCCTCTAGAACTGCCGATATAATACTTCAGAGAAGAATGCTGGCTCTCAACTCTAGAAGTCGCTGTGTTCCCCATGTGAGGTACATTGTCTGTATAAGCACAAACAAATTTTTCTTTTTGACTCAGCCACGTCCCAGTAAGATAATCAATTATCGGTTTGTTTTGTCCAATACACGCGTTAACAACGTCTTTCCACTTGACCTTGAACTCTCCAACAGTCTTCGCATGTACAATGCCGTTCTAGAAATGATGTCTGAAATGAAGCCCGAGTCTGAGCTTAGGGCCCCCAGTAAGTTTGTTTACTTTGTTCTCCACATCATTCCCAATATGCCACACGCACAAAAGTTGGTGCGCATTTAGGTAAACCTTGGCAACAGCCCCCAACAAAGCATCCTGCTTGTCCGTCATAAACACGGATGGAATAACATCAAGACCCAACAATTCATGAACCCTCCACATTAGCCACTCATATGATTCCATCTTCTCGTCCCGCATGAACGAGTAAGCAATCTGGAAGTTGCGGTTTGTCGGTGTCACGCCTACCAGCTCACATAAAGGCCACTTTGCCTTGTTTGTCTTGTACGTTGTGTCAATGAGAATGACATTCGGGTACGTACGTAGCAACTTGAACGAGTAAGGGTGACATAAAAAAAACCTGACGAAGCTCGCCATCATCATCATAATCAACAAATGAGACGTACCCGCCGAGTTTCGCCATGTGTAGACCTTATCCCGCAGCCGTCCTACCATCCATTTCCTCGGTGCGCATCTTTGCCCGCTCGTTGTATACTTGCTTCACGTTTATCTTAGAGGCAGGGAACCTAATCTTCAGCGACGTTTGTATCGTGGCCGGTGTGCACCCCGTGTTGGTCATATCCCGGACATGTTCTTTCATTTCAGAAGTTAATGGATGTCCGTGACGATGCCCTTCCTCATACACGATGAAGGCATGATTGTGCTTCCCCCGGTCACCGTCGCACACACGAACTCGCCATTCCGTTTCATTGCGAGTCCACGCAACAATGGTGAATTTACATTGGCACGCCTTCGTTGACGTACTCCGACGAGTCGCATCATCGAGATCATTCAATTTCCCACGATATTTCCCGTACCTCCAACACTTCAAGTAACACCTTAACGGACTCTCTGCATCTTGTCTCTTGTAAGAAGCCCGTACAAACCTAAAACCGATTCCCGCAGCTACTCCATTGGCCCATTCTTGCATTGATTCAATACTCTCAAAAACATTTTGCATTACAAAATGAGTTGAATAGTCAACGCCGTCCCTACCAAAGTCCTTCAAAAAAACCTACAAACAATAAAAAATTCGTTAACTTCCCCAAACATCAAAATAAAAAATTTAATTTTTTTTACAAAGATTAGACCCAACACGGACCGTGTCTCCAGTAACACGACCCGTGTTGGTGTCCAAAATGTCAAAATTTTGGGAACTGGTCCAACACGGACCGTGTTAGGGGAACACGGACCTTGTTAGGGGAACACGGACCGTGTTAGTGTAACACGGAGCGTGTCTGAAGAACACGGACCGTGTTGGTCTAGTTCAAACAAAAATCCTCGACACAGGTGTCGCGCAAAATACACGCCCGTGCCGGCGGCCATGCCGCACAAATCCTCTGGCGATCGCAAGCGGCTGCGACGACCGACGGCAGCATTTCACCGCCCGTGCCGTGCAGTTTGTGCGGCAGTTGCCGCGGCATGGTCGGGATCTGTGTGCGGCACGACCGCCGCCACGGCCATGTCAATTCTGCGGCACCCGTGTCGTCCGGTTATTTTTTTCAAAAAAAAAATTTAACTATTAACAAATATTAATACAAATTTCACAAACTAACCTCGTTTTCTTCACTTGATTTATTATCTTCCATTGAAATTTATAAAATTAAAAACAATTTTGGAGAAAATTTTAGAGAGTTTTAGAGAGTTTTAGAGAGATAAGTGAGAGAGGAGTTTTACATATAGGGACAAATTTGTCATTTGGAGGGGCGACATTAGTAAAAAGGTGGCAACGTATAGAAATACCCACAACAAATTTCATTATGAGCACTTCTCTCACCATATCATCTCGCCCTCAAATAGGAACCACTGACGGAGGTTTTTCCCTAAAACTCGCTTGGTATTTAGGTGATTGGTTCATTGTTGGTAAATGTAATTTACTCCTCAAACGACTCTAGAAGTCACCTCCGCGTGTGTAAAGCTGGTTAAGAGATATGTCCCTGTGGTAGTTCATGGACATTATTGCTCACATTTAGAATATGATTATATAATATATAATATTCATAATGTAAATATACAGTTTCTAAACTAATTTTTTCTAAAAAGTTGAGGGACAACTGACCCGCTTTGACCGACGTCCCATTTATAACCTAGTCATAGTGCTAGAGAGTTGCATAGTTATGTAGTAGAATTTCGTCAATAGCCCCCATTTTAGCTTAGTTGTTAACACACTAAGGTGTGTTTTTGTTAGGATGGAGATTCAAATCTAAAACCATTTGATAGAAACTAAATTCAGATTGAATGTATATAATATTGTAGAGGCAGCGAACAAGACAATTAACTTAGGGATGTTGGTATTTAAATAAAAAAGAACAAAACAGAGGATATGGAGACAATGATTTTATGTAGAAATCAGATGCTTAGAAATAAAAACCATGGCAGGTAAGATAATCCACTATAACAGAGAGAAATTAAATGAAAATGATATCTCAAAAGGCTTTATAACATATCAATGTCAAGAAGAAAGATCTTAAATGTTTATAACAGAACAGGAGTAAACATATCTCAAAGGGCAACAAGATACAAGGTAAGAGAGATTAAATCTCATAATAAGAACTCTCAACTAAAGTAGAAAATTTGAGAAGGAGATCTCGTAATGGTGCATTTGACCACATCGTACCAAGTTGAAGAACCTAATAAATATTGAAAATTCTACCATAGTTGAATTTTTTTTTCAACTATGGTACTATGGTAGTTGAAAGTTTTTTAGTGCTAATTTGGGTAAATAAATTTCATTTGTTAAAAAGATTTAAGTACCAACACATACAATTAATTGTTCCAACAAGTTATTTCGATCAAAATAAATCAATTTCAATATTTTAGAGTAGAATCAACCATATGGTACACTTTTCAACTACAATAATTGAAAAAGTTCTAATTATGATAAAATATCCATAGAAATATTAAATTTCGTAAAAAAATTATATCTCGATGAAAGTCATTACTTATTAGAACAAATCACATTTATCAATATTATTAATTTTGGCCTGGAATATACTTTTCAACTACCATAATAAAAAAAAAATTCAACTATGCTAGAATCTCCAAATATTTACAGCAAAAGCCTTGGGGATAATCTTCTAGTTGTAATCAACTGCTTGGAGACCAAGAATAGTATCAATCACAAAAAGAAGATAATTATTTATTTCTAAAGCTCGAGTATAAATAGTTGGGACAATGTCCAGCAATTATCCCCTTCCCATCTATTACAACAAAACACTCATGGTCCTTCAACATAATTAAGACCATGATACACATCTTGCCTCAAGATGGATAATAACCATCTTGAATTATCTATATTTCACCTTTTGTTAACTTTTAATAATATTTTCTTTAATAATTATGTTTATTTATCAACTACAAGAGTAGAATTTTCTAATACTTATTTGCTAAGTCAAAAAATATAAATAATAGCTAATTTTATCAATCATAGTAAAAAAATGCTCATTTTATGGATAGTTTTATATTAATAAAAAAATATAAATAAATAAATATTTTTATATTGTTTATAGGTTACAATAACTCTCAAAGTAATGAAACATATTTTTATAATGATTTAAATATATACTATTGGAGAGATGCAAGGAGGACTAACATTACAGGTGTGCACACGCTTAAGTGAGATTAAAATCTTAAAACTAGTTGATGTTAAGAGGAGTAACCCACTTGACTTATATACCATGTCTTTTTTCTTTACTTTTCCGATGTGGGACATTTAATTTTTACTCATGGGTGAATCTCAACATATATGTACATTTAATTTTATGAGTGATTTAAGTAAAATGCAAGATGATTAATAACCATCTTGATGTTTATCATTTTCGTTAAGACAAATATTGACATGTGAATGCTAGAGAATAGAGATATAAAAACAAGGCCAGGATGCCTCCAAGTCAAATTGGGTTGGGGGGAGACTATGACATGGTCTTCTACGAATTATGTAGCTAGGCTCCTTACCTAATTCATCAGTACTGGACAGAGCTTTCTGAGAAATGAGATAAGGAAAGCGTTTTTTTTGTTTTTCTTTTTTTATAATTGGGAATGAATTAGTAGGGTAGATATGGAGGGTTATTTGCATTTTGGACCTGGAAATATAGGGGTATTTATTTTCTACACCCTTGATTTTCAGATTTATTTTTGGAACCCTAAAGTTTATTTTCTACACCCTTGATTTTCAGATTTATTTTTGGAACCCTAAAGTTTATGGATTGAATAAAAAACGACCTTAAAGTTTATACGTTGAAAAGATGACCCATGTACTGTTTTTCTTTTTCATTCCGTGTTTGAATTTATCTCCCGATTAGCGCCAAACTTCAAGAGTAAGGTTAAAACTAATATTAAAGATGTAATACACCTATCTTATTCATGCTGGAACTACTTAGACCATGGGTACTTCAGGGTCTATTTAGTTCCGACATGAATAAGAGAGGTGTATTGTAGCTTCAAAATCAAGTTTAACCTTACTCGTGAAATTTGACGCTAATCGGGAGATAAATTCAAACATGGAATGAAAAAGAAAAACAGTACACAGGTCATCTTTTCAACCTACAAACTTTATGGTCCTTTTTTATTCAATCCATAAACTTTAGGGCCCCAAAAATAAATATGAAAATCAAGGGTTCAGAAAATAAATACCCCTATACTTCGAGGTCAAAAATGCAAATAACCCTCCATATCTACCCTACTAATTCATTCCCAAGTATAAAAAAAGAAAAAGAAAAAAACGCTTTCCTTATCTCATTTCTTAGAAAGCTCTGTCCAGTGATGAACTAGGTAAGGAGCCTAGCTACATCATTCGTAGAAGACCATGTGTGTATTGTAGCTTCAAAATATGTTTTAACATTTCTTGAAGTTTACCACTAATCGGGAGATAAATTCAAACATGGAATGAAAAAAAAACAGTACACGGGTCATTTTTTCAACCTACAAACTTTATGGTCCTTTTTTTATTCAACCCATAAACTTTATGGTCCCAAAAATAAATATGAAAATCAAGGATCCAAAAAATAAATACCCCTATATTTTGGGGTCCAAAATGCGAAAAATCCTGGACATGGACACCGAACTCTACTTCCATTCACAGGTATAGAAGACATTGTAAAATAAATGAGAGGAATAAACTAGTTGAGTGGAAAGACTAATGATTAAAAAAAAATGAGCTTTATAAAGGAAAAAAGCTAGCATAAAATGGCAAGGTCTTAAAACAGAAAGTATGAAAATGGCAAGGTCTTAAAGTTGAAGGTTGTTTTGTGTTTTGAATTTTGAATTTTGAATTTTGCTTGTATATAGTTGATTGCTTTCGCAATTAATGATAGGCCTAAACCTACAATAAAAATGGGAATATTAATTACAATTTTACAAATTTGAATGTGATGGAATTCCACGTCTACAATACCCCCACTTTAATTGAATTTGAATCAGACGAAAATCAAAGTTGATGTCTAGCTGATGTTAATATGTCATGGAAATATTGTGTCAAAGTTGAGTGACGCTTGGAAGTGAAGTCTCGTGCCTAATGTTGCACTGCTGCCAAAGAGTTGTATCGTCATTAGACCTGACAATCCTTATCCGAAATCCGATCCGAATCCGAACTCAAACTGCAACCGAATGTCTAGACTCGATCTTCATCCCAAACCCGGATCACTCCAATCCGAAACTGATTCAAACCGAACCCGAAGTTTAGCGAATAAGGAAAGCATCAGAAACGACCCGACCCCGATCCGAGTAATGCTAAACCCGAATAAACCCGTATCTGAAAATCAACCGAACCAAATGTAATCCGACCCGACACATACCTGAGTCGAATTTTACCAGACTCGAGGCACACCCAAACCGAATTTTACCCAACTCAAGACACACTTGAACCAACGTACCCGAACCGAGAACCAACCCAATTTACACCCAAATCAAACTATTCCCGGCATGATTATAATCTGGCCAAATTAGAACCAAACTGTTAAATACTATCACACCAATACTATGGCACTAAATTATAACGTTGTTTAATATTCGTTTAATACTTGAACGGTTTGTGTAAAAGGGGGAAAGTAAGAATCATTGATATAAAATGAATACAATTGTAAGACTTTATCAATGATTCAATGTCAATGGTTACTGAATAAAAAGTTATAGTATAAAATATAAATTTTTCATGAATCATTGTTTGATAAAAATCAACGCTTATATCGATAAATAAATGATTGTATTTTTATTCATTTTTTTCGAATAAAACAGGTACCATATTTTATGCGTTTAATTCAAATAATATTGAATAAAATATAATTTTTTTTTCCCGAATTGTTATTTATTTGACTTTTAACTAATGTAGTAGTTAATATTATTTTTGAGTGATTTCCATACAATACAGTACAGAGGACAAACTCATGAATTAGAATCATGCACCATAAATTATTTCATTATGCAATAAATATTTACTCAAAATTAGAAATTGTCATTTTAGTAATAAATAAATTTTAACAGAAAACGAAAATAACTAGACCCGAAAGCAATCTGATCCGAAAGCAGTCCGACCCGAATATAAATACAACCTTGGATGCATCCGAAAACAAGCAACCGAATCAACCCAATCCGAATTTGACCTGATCTGACTCAACTCAACCCGTGAAAAGTTTCAACCGACTCTAACCCGAAGATGACGATTCGGTAAAACCTGACCCGGACCCGATCTGACCCGGACAAGATCTATCCGGAGGCAAATCGAATCTGAACCTCATCCAACCCAAACCCGATCCAATCCGAAGTATGGATGATGTAAGCAAACCCGAACCCGAAGTCATCAGATACAAACCCGATCCGACCCATCCGATTGCCAGGTCTAATCGTCATGTTGAAGACTAGGCATAATATCATGTGGCTGCTGGTTGATGCTTGGAAATAATATACTGCAACTAGTGATTGGTACCTGAAAATGTTATGCTATTGTTGTTGGCCGATCCTTGGAAATATAACCTACGACTGATGTTTGGTAACTTTAATTTTACCCGGTTATCCCCTATATATTGGGTCACAATGATGATGTATTCTTTGATGCGATTAATCCCTGCAGGGTTGCAATACTGATGCCTTCCTTGATGCGATCACTCCCTCTTGGGCTACAATGTTAGTGCATACATTCGCTAGGTTGACAAATACAAACATACACTCAGGGGCGGAGTTAAGGTGGGTTCACGTGGGGTCAAGCGACCCCACTTTTTGAAAAAAAAATATATATTGTTGTTTTTGTACTAAAGTAAATTCATATAATTTGTTATAATTCATAAAAAGTCATGAAATTTCAATTGTTTGAGTAGTCAATTCAGTATTTTTATTATCTACTTTATTATGTTCACTTAATTTTAATTTTGTGGAGTGTCAAATATTAATGACGATAGTTTTACCTCTAAGAATTAAAATACAAATTTTTCTTATAGATCTATTTTTATTTTTATTTGTCAAATTTACAAGCATTCTTGAGTCTTTAATTAATTTAAATTAATTTGATTGTTTGTATCAATATCTAGTCGACTTCTTTTGCATTTGTTAGTTATTAATTGTGTTTGTGATGATTTGCGGTCACTGTTATTGACTTTTGTATCTATAAATAATATTGTATGCTTATATAGTTCAAATGTTTGAAAATTTTGATCATATGCGAATGTGATGTCAATCACTTGAATTTAGGGTTAGTTAGGTGTAATTGTTGAATCATCTTAAATGAGTTTATTGCAACTTTTATTTATTATTTAAGTTAAACTGCAAAAACTGAAGAAAAAATTGTGTACATTATATATACAATATATTTTATATCATATGATACTTATGATTTGTTTGTATTTAATTTTAATATTTAAATTTTCAATTTTGTTAATTAGATATAGAGTTTTCAATTACTCATTTTTAAATTTTGACCCCTCTAAATTTAGTTCCTACATTCACCTCTGCATACACTAATCATATTAATCTTATTATTCATGTAATTCTATATTTATGAAAGTTATAACTAAATTTTTTTATATAATATAGTAACCTTAATGCAATGAAATATATCTTTTTAGATATGTACATATGAATATAAGTATATTTGATGTCAGCTAAGATCTTTAATGGAGTGTTTTAATTGAAGTCCTTGTCACTTAGTTTGCGTATGTAATTATGCCTTCTAAGTTATCTTTTATGTTACATCATATTAAATAATTTGTCCCTTTAACTTTTTCACGATATTCGAGGCAAGACTTTGACTATTAATTTTTCACGTTTTACCTCAACAAACCTTTGTAATATTACCTTATATTCAATTTAAAGTGTGTTTGATTATATAAACTGGAATCAAATAAGAGATTTAAGGTTGTAATTCTTGCAAATGAGTGGGATCCTTCTACAATATAATATAGACTACTATTTCCTTTCGAAAGGCATGCGTATCAAAAACAAAGTCACCACCATCCTCATCATCATCACCCAGTTCCTCAATTGGTATACTAACAGGCCTATTTGGGCAATTTTCTAAATGACGCTTCAAGTAAGAAGTGTCACTCCTAGGGCCAACATTCAAAACTAATTTACAATGCTTACAGATAGCTGCATTCTCACCTTGTGCATTTTTCCCTTTATTAAGCTCCTTCCACACGACAGACCACTTCTTCCTCTTACGTTGTTGGGTGGTATACTCACTATATCCATCTTCAACTTGTGGTTAAGAGGCTCCTACTTCATTATCCATTCCTAAAAGTACAACAGAATAACCCCTTTACAAACAAGTATCGAACATAGACACCCAAAGCACCAATTCATAGTATCTTGGATTTCTCATTTTCTACCAATTCATAGTAGCATATATAAGCCAACTCATAGTGAGCTGTGTTGTAACGCCCCGGAAATTTAATTATAGAAAAGTCAAAGTCAACTAACGTTAACAGACGAAACTTAGCGGAAGACTTCAAATTTAGTTTGGGCGTCACTGCCGTATCCCCGAAGGAATACAAGGCGAGAAAGGAAAACACAACTGTCTGCTAACGGTAACTACTAACAACTCAAAACAAAACTTTAAGACATCATAACGAAAACAATATAAAAAGATTCAAAGACTTCTAGACTCGTCGTCCTCACTTCTAATTCCCGTCCCCAGCATTTAGATCTTCACCTGAAAACAAAACATTTCAAAAATGAGGGGGAAATCTCAATAATGTCTACCCCTAACGTTTAAAACAGTTTAAGTTCATTTCAATTCATTTTAGGGAGAAGGAACAAGTCAAATCAATTCTCAAACCTTTAACCCTTAACTGTTTTCCTCAACCCATCCAATCCATATTTTTATTTGCGGGCGGGATATCAAATCCCAAAAAAAGAACATCGCCTACCAAAGGCATCATAACAACTATCCTATATCAGGGATGAAACCCTGATCTCCTGGCACATAACCCATACAGGCATCGAATCCTGGTCTCAGGGTTATCACCCGCATAAATATTAGCATCTCAAAGGCATCAAACAGTCGCCCACCAAGGGCATCATAACATCTTTCCTATATCAGGGATGAAACCCTGATCTCCTGGCACATAACCCATACAGGCATCGAATCCTGGTCTCAGGATTATCACCCGCAAAAACATTAGCCTGTCAAAGGCATCAAATCAACAACCCGCTTAATGTTTCCACTTTGAATTACTAATTCATTATTCAAACTCATCTCACAACTCTCAAGTCAAACCCAACCCAGATTATCAAAATCAATAATAAACCACTTATAAAAGACCATCTCAATTTCTCCACTCATAAAACAAGGTCAACGATTACAACAGTTATCCAAAACAGATGGTCATAATTCCACAAAAGTCCCCTTTCGGGATGCAATTATCAAAACAGATTAGAAAACATTAAAACACATTTAAAAAGCATCCCGGTGGGGATTAGAGCATAGACAATTACCTGAATAACGTCACAGTACAGCAATAAAGAGAACACACTTGAGCTCACTATCGTCACGCACTAACTCGGGCCTAGAATAAGAATAATTATCTAATCAAAACGCGTTCTAACGAAGTTAGAATCAACTATCAACTACCTAACCCATCCCCTAGGAACACTTAGGTTCCTATCATTTATGAAATTACACTTAACACATCCAAGAAAACACATAACAGGACCACACATTATTTGCACTCAACAATTCTTTATAAATAAAAGCAAACAGAGGACAGATTGTAACGTGCACATAAAACGGGTCACAACTCGACTTCCCGACATCCTATGGGTCTGGTTCTGTACTTTTCGGAAACCTCGGGATGTCTACTAAAACTTCTATGTTGATGACCAAGCCCATATCAGTCCCGAAGGATTCCAAAAATACCCATCTTCCCAATTGGTCCAGTTCTGACAGGTTCTGGTAAAACGGTTATAACTCGGGCTATACAAGTCAAACGTTCGATCCGTAAAATTCCTATGGTTCCTAACATCTAAGGGAACCTCCAGTTAAAAGGGCTCGATCAAAAAGTAACTACACTAGCCTTGGTGACTCGATCTTTAGACACTAACGAAACTGTCCCGATAACGGTTATTAATTAATTTGTTATTTCAGTTCTAACTTTTACCAAAAGGTCTTGGGGTTCTAACTTGGACTTAAAATGATACTTAGGGTCTAAGATATAAAGTCCAACTTAACTTAGGCCCAACAATTAAACTTGTAGAAGTAAACTTATTAAAACAAAAACACTTTAATAAAACTTTTAATTAAAACTTATGTCGTACAAGGAAATAAAATTTCTTAGAATATAAAACACGTAAACAAGGTTTTAAAGATTTTAAAACATGAATTAGTTATAAGGCTTAAAGAACATGTAAAATAGAGTACAATATACATGTAACTACTAATCAAGAATTCAAGATTTTATTACACGAATTTAACTTGTAGTAGGTTAACTAATTTATTTAACAAACTTAATAAGATTTACTTTTAAAGAACAATAAAGAACATAACGATTTTTATAACTAAAATTCAAGAATTAACCTAGGTAATAAATTTCCAATTTCGTACATACAATAATAAAGTTATCTAACCCTAATAATTTAAATATTACAACCCTAATAACAAAACACATAATAATAATTAAACAAATTATATATAAATAAAACATTACAAGAACAATTATTTACACATAACAACTTATTACAAATTACACATAATTATAACAAGAATAATAATTACAATTAAGGACAAGATTACATATAATTTTCCTAATTACAAAACTAACAATACAATTCAATAATTATAAAAACAGAATAATATTTTTGAAAATAAAAACAGAAAAGAAAAAGGAAAAAGAAAAGGAAAAAGAAGGGAAAAAAAATAAAAACAGTATATTAGTTATGGTTAGGGTTAGGGTTTTACGCAGAGGGTTAGGGCACGGCTGGGGGGTGGTGCGGCCAGGTGGGTGGGCGCGTCGAGTCGTGGCGGAGGTGCAATGGTGGTCGATTTGCGTCGGCTCGAGCAATGCCAGTCGGTGTTCGGAAGGCACAGACGGTCTGCGGCGGTTCGCGGTGGCGTCGGCCAGTGGGCTGCGGCAGCCGGTAGGGTCGTTGGTGGTGGTAGCCGTCGGTTTCAGAGAGAGAGGGAGAGTCAGATCGAGAGAGAGAAAGAGAGAGGGTTGCGGTGGCTCCCGGTGGCGTCGCTGGCGGCGGGGTGGTTGCGGCCGTCTGGTGGGGGCGGTTGCTGGGTGCGGCAGAGAGAGGGAGAGAGAGAGGAGAGGTGTAGGGTTAGGGTTTGGGAGAGAGATTAGGGTTTGATAGGGGTTTAGGGGGTTTTTATACTAATACCCAATTTAGGCCCAAATACTAATCCTATTCCTAACCCAACCCATTAAACTAATAATCATATTTAAGGAATTATAAGTAATACTAATAATAATACTATTAATACTAACCACATAACAATTAATATTCACATATTTAACAAGTTTTTAATAAAAAAAATAATAATACTAATAATAATAAGGTAAAACTAATAATAATAAACCCACGAAATTACCGATATACCCTTGTTAGTCTCTCACGATCCTACGAGCTCTAGTGTTAGCAAAAATAAACACAAACGAATAATAATAAATAACGAAGTCAAACCTAATTTACTAACGACGTCACGGTCAACATCTTTGGATTTTTCAGGGTTTTACATGTGTATAATCATCACTTCATGGTGGGCTACTAGGCTACGTGTATAATCATCAATTGAATAGTATTTTCTTCTCGATATGCTTGGCCTCCCTTTGTAAATAAGCCCAAAAAGTATAAGTTAATAATTTCATCTTAGCCACAAAACCCCTTATTTCAATTCACACATTCGAATTTCTAATGACAACCACCCACAAACACCCTATTTTAATGACCAACAAAAACGAGTTCATGTATATCGGATTTCAAACATAATATGTTGTGAAAGTAAAACCAAAACCCTAAAATCAAGAACAAAAATGCCAGATAAAACTTACTAGAAAGACAGTAAAGTCAAAACCCTAAAATCAATAAAGAGAGTACCTTGAGGTGGATTACTCATATCCAGCCGCTGCTTATTACGGGTAGTCGGGCATATTCAGTTGTCGTCACTCGCCAGTCGTCGTGACACAGTAGCTGGGCTTGTTCTTGGTGATATATATGCGTGATATGCGTTCTCTTTGCATCAACGCTGGTATGTTGGTATTTTCCAATTTTAGTCAGACTATTTATGGCCCATTAGTCTATTCTAGTCTTACCATTTTAAGCCCACGAGGGCCCGCAAAATATTATAAAAGAGCAAGCATGTTTAAGCCGCATCATTTATTAATTAAAACGAGTTGAGCCTCTTTTCTCATACCCACTTACAACAATCCATTGGGCCCCCAATCTTTTCCCCACACTTAGAGCCTGTACAGTTCAATGGTAAGTGGTAGGTATAGTAAATGTCACTTTTGGTTAGTTTTTGATAAGTTTTGATAATTTTTGGTAAGTTTTGGTAAGCTTATAAGTTTAAATATGTTTTTGGGAATATTTTATACTAAATATACGTACAAAATGAACAAATGAAAAGTTAGAGTTTAAATATTTGTAATTTTCAAATATTTAAATAACTGAAATTTTATTAATTTAAAAATTTAAAAATTAAAACACGAAATATTTATAAACCAAAAAATTTAAAATTTAAAATATTTGAAGAACATAAAATTTTAAAAATAAATATTCAAATATTCAAAATTAAAATTTTAAAAATTTTAAAATTTTAATTAGTAAAAAATTTTAATTAGTAAAAAATTTAAAAATTAATAATTAATAATTAACAATTTAATAAATTAAAAATTAAAAATACAAAATCAAACATTAGAATATTAACAAAATTAAAAATTAAAAAAATTAAAAAAAATTAACAATTAACAATTTAAATTAAAAATTAAAGTTTTTAAAAAAAATAAAAAAATAAAAATCTAAAATGTAAAAATATATGAAGAATAAAATTATATAAAATTTGAATTAAAAAATTAAAAAATTATAAAGTTATAAAATTATAAAATTATAAAATATTAAATATTAAAAATTAAAAATTATAAACTATAAAGTAAAAATTTTAAAAATTAAAAAAAAGAATCGAATGTTAGAAATTAAAAATTAATAAGAATAAAAATTGAAAATTTTTAAAAACAAAAAAATATTAAAAAACAAAAAAATAAAAAAATAAATACTAAAACAGTAAAAATTCAAAAATAAAAAATTGAGAATTAAAATAATAGAAAAAATAAAAATTTTAAAATTTAAAATTTTAAAATTTAAAATTTAAAATTTTAAAAAATTGAAAGTTAAAAATTAATAATAGAAAAAAATAAAAGAAAAGAAAAAAACCAAAAAATAAAAAAATAAAAATTATGGTAACATAAAGACAAATTTAAAAATAAAAATCTTAAATTAGAAAATAGATAACATAAAGGCAAAAATTATGATAATAAATGAACCTAAATACTATCTGTCGCCCACCGTTTTACTATCATCGCCCACCTTTCGCATAATAATTTCCAATATCGCTCTTCAACCTCATAACTTCACTCTCTACTTTTCTCTACTTTATCTCTCTAGAAAACGTTCTCAACCAACAACCACCAACGGACGCCACCACACCATCGTCATCTCGGGATAGATAGTGATAAAAATTGACGTGTTTGAGATATGTTTTGAATTAATGATTTTGATTATGTATAATTTGAACAAATCGGGCCGATTAACATTTTTTCGAAAAAAAAGGGTTACCGCGTGAAATATGTCACAATCAGCGCCGGTTGCGGCATGTTTCACGCGGCAGTCAATCGCGGCTTGGCGCGATGGGTGTGCGGCAGCCGGCAGTCCAATGACAAAATTTTGTGCGGCAGCCAGTTTTTTCGGTTCAATTTTTTTAAATTTTTTAAATTTAATTATTGATAATATTATTAATAATAATGTTATTAATTATGTTATTGTAAATATGATTATTCAATATTATTGTTATTTTGTTGTTAATAATATTAATTATTATGTGTATATTGATGTTAATAATGTTAATTATATTGATTATTTAGGGTGTAATAATGTTAAAAACTATTGGTTTGTTAATATTATATTGTTGTCATTGTTATTATTAGTACATTGTTATGTTGTTTATATTATTATTTAGCGTTAAAAATTGTTGTTTAGGGTGATTAATGTATAGAGTTCATAAAAATATTTTTTTTCGTGTAGAGTGTTAATAATAGATGTTGAAAAAACTAATAATAAATAGTTTAGTAGTCAATGTGTTGAAAGTAAAAGTCTAGTTCACAGTCTTTGGTAATGGAAAATCTTATATGATGACCTATGTATAGAACTTTCTTTCTAGGTAGTCAATTTCCTTCTAGGCATTCAATTTCCTTTCGGTAATGAAAAATAAAAGTCTAGTTAAGTATCAATTTTATTATTATGCATGTGATCCAAAATGGTAGGCAAGGGTAAGGGTAGAGGGTTTCTGGATCGGTCGCAACAGCTTAAGTCTGGTTGGAGGGGAGTGAAACGGGGGACCCGCACAGACGTAATGTGACTGCGTCAGCACGACTGCTGGCCGAGGTAGTGGAGCACCAGATGATGCGGTCGGCCAGCCCGAGGACACGCACAGTCAGACCACGCAAGGCTACATTTACTATCTCAATCAATTTATTGAGTACTCGACTGACATGGAGACAACGGGGGACAATGGGAGAGAGTCTGAAGTCCCACTGATGATCCCTACTTCAGTACCGCCTCCTTCTAGGCCAGTTTACAGGCTAACGGGTTTCATGTCGTTGAGAGATGCGACCGGGAGGTTTGACCCACTTCGACAGCGGGGACATGCAAGCGGTGATGCTGGGACGAGCAGCAGCAAGCAGAGTAAGAGGAGTCGGAGTGATGATGACGGCTGGAAGATTTTTGGTGATGTTCCCGGGGAACCACAATTGGGGGACGTTATACCGAGCTTTGGAGGTCACATTGCTCGGGTAAATGGGAGGGTCGGAAGCGTTCGCTCCATGCAGTTCTTGAGCGCGGAACGAAGAAGACTGCGTTAAGGGAGTTGAGGTCAATCAGGTCCGAAATGGATCCCGTATGCCAGCGTGCACTGGAATAGATCCAAATCACCAGTTTGGCGGACTTGATGTATGAACACATCGATATGACGCTCATATCGGCGTTCGTTGAGAGGTGGCAACCCGACACGAACACATTTCACCTTCCCTTTGGTGAAATGACAATCGTGTTGCATGATGTGGAACAGATATTGGGCCTTACAGTTGATGGTGTGATGCCTGATTGTCTTGATCGAGAAGTGGTTAACGAGTACGTGTCGGCTATTTTCATGAAGTCTATATCGGATCTAAAGGAAATGCACACTTATGACAAGGGAGTCATGCACACTTATTTTCATAAAGACTTTGCCTCACATTTGCATTACAATCAGGGAACTTCACCTTCAGTGATGTGTGTTTCGTGGCCCGCGTGAACCCCGTGTCGGTCATTTTACGGACATGATGTTTCTTCTCAGAATTCAATGGGTGTCTGTGACGATGTCCTTTCTCGTACACGATGAATCGATGATTGTGCTTCCCCCGGTTTCCGTCGCAAACACAAACTCGCCATTCTGATCCAATACGAGTCAACGCTACAATGACAAATTCACAATAGCACGCCTTCGTCGACATATTCCGACGAGTCACTGCATCCAGATCATTTAGTTTCCCACGGTATTTACCGTACCTCCAACACTTCAAGTTACACCTGAGTGGCTAAGCAAACTATATGTGTCTTTTCTCTTGTATATAGACCTGTTCGGTCATAGAAATTAGCGTTTCCTAAGTAGGGTTGTCGTATCCGCAGGGATGGTGTGTTAGGTTTTCAGGATATTTGATTGGAAAGATTTTCAATATGCAGGAAGCAGTAAATAATTAAACTAAACTAATTATGAATTGAAAACAAGAACAAGAAATCAAAACCTAACTAAAGAAACTAAACTAGAAAAACAAGAACATAATCAAGAAAGCCATTAAAAACACTCAAGAACAAAGAATGTAAAAACTAAATTTAATACTGAAATTAAGGACAGAAAATATTAACATGAATTTCTTCACTTCGTTTTTGAACTCGAATCACGAACTTCCTCCCGAACAAACAAGAAAGGCGTGATTTGGATTACTAAGACTGCCTGAATCCTCACTTGAAAGGAGAATCCGGGGAACCTTAATCCTCCCCTTCACTAAAAATTGGATTCTTGGGATGAAACGAATACTGAAAAGATTGAAATAGCATGAATTGAAAATAATTGTGAATGAAAGTGAGAAGGAAACCAAAAATTGAAAACTAATATCGACTTGAATTAAACTTTAAAGAGGTAAATTACAATGGAAGAAAAACTAAAGAGAAAACTAATGAAATATAAACTAAACCTAAAGGTGCTGAAAAACTAAAGAAAACTAACTAAAAACTAAAACTATAACTAAACTAAGACTAACTAAGGAAAAACTAAGATAAAAACTAAGTTAAGGAAAAATTGTCTTCCCCTCGTATACAAACGGGGCTATTTATAATGAAAGTAAAAAAAGAGCAAAAGGAAACCCTACGCGTAAAAGAAGTCGGCGCAAAAATAATTGTCTGATCAGGCGCTGCCAGTGCCTTTAGTTTCTCTCCCGGATAAACCTTCTGACCGAGACGCTGGTGGCGTTTCCCAGACACTGGTGGCATTTTGAGGCGCTACCAGCGTCTTTGATTCTCGACTTCGACATTAGGCACTGGTGGCGTCTCAAGGTGCTGCCAGCGTTTTTTCGTTTTTATCTCCTTTTTGTCCGGATTTTGTTATATTTGACTTCTTTTTTAATTATTTTCTTATCAACCTACAAAAACACAGAAATCATCGTAACTAACTAATAGTTGAGGGGATAAAACACGCAAAATGACAGGGTCGCAAGCGCACGGTGTACGTAGTTGCACGTCAAGGTCAATGCCACGGGGACTCAATTAGCAGCTCAATAAACTAGTCTCTAATACGATTGCTAAGCTAATAAGGTTTTTGGGTTTAAAACGGTGTAGCAAATAATTTAAACTAATAAAGCATGGAAATTCAATCAAAGGGTTGTAAGCAAGAGAGAAAGACTTCTAGGGAGATGCTAACCTAACAACGAGTTTGATTACTAAAACCTAGCATGCACAATCATACAATCAAGAATGAATCAAGAATCGACAACCTCTGAATTCTATCGCCCTTTCGATGCTAAATAGAATTATTCTAAACAACGTAATCAACAACTTTCGTGTGCCTTTTAGGTTAAACAGAATTGAAGGTCTCAAAAAGTCAAGTTATCTAATGATTCCCTAGTTCACTACTCCTTTCTCAACTTTCGCAAACCTAGGTAGACAGGTTGGTAGTTAGATAATCCTAATTTACCTTTCAGTACTTCTCAAGTTAATCTCAGAATTACAAGCATCCAAGGCCTTAAGAACACTCATAAGCATGGAAAATGCAACCTTCTATTGACTCTAATCAAGAATTCATGCACAAACTAATAACAATCAATCAAACTACATTGTTTTGTGTTGCAAAATCCTAGAATTCAAAGAAACTACTCACTCATGTTCAAGAAAAGTACGACACAAGTTCCAAACATTATAATTAATTCTCAAAACAAAGAAAGAATCGAAAAGAAATATAACTGCGAAGAATTACAATCGTCGAGTCTTTCGATCCCGGGGTGGAGTCTTCCTCGCGAACGTCGATAATTTCTTCCCGAATCTTGATTCCCGTCCTTCTTGAATTAATCTTGATCTTGGTCTTGATTAATGGGGAGGAGTAGATGGGAGTTTCTTGGCTCTCTTGATGGAAGGATAGAATAATAGTGAATGATGAATGATGGGTGAATGAATGATAGATAAAAACCGTCATTTCCTTGCGATGCACGGCCACATCATGCGCAGCCACGCCAGCTACGGACCGTGGGCAATGCCACGGGCTGGCCGTGGCATACACTGCCTCTTCTAAGTCTTCTTCCCTTCATTTTGTTGTGCTGGGCGAAGATCAATGGGTGGATAAATAAAGTCAAGGGACTCTGATTCTCTCTTTGGTCTTCGGCGGATGAATGGCTGAAGGAATAATTCAATGGGCCCCACTTTCCCTCTCTTTCATTGTAATTGGGCCGTATGAGTTGTCCACTACTCCTCCTTCGGATTGGGCCGAATGGGTGAATGCAATAATTGTTGGCCTTCATTTCTCATTGAGCCGAATGGAGGCTTGGTCTCCCACTTCTCTCTCATTTTATTGGGCCGCATGAAATGGTGGAGGAATATAATTGAATTGGCCCAACGAATGGATTGAGTTACATGGCCCAAAAGAAGTTGCTGCTGCTGGACCGTGGAATGTACCACGGGCTGCCCGTGGTACCCACTGTCCGGTTATTCCCTTCTCTTTTCCGTCCCAAATTTGTACCACGGTTCGGGTTTGATATGTAGAGGCCCGTAGTGTCTTTACTTTTGTCAAAAGTTGAGAGAAAATTGGTGTTTTGGCCTTAAAACCTACAAATTCACATCAAAACAACAACACCAAGTGTAGCAGGGAAATTGGAATAAAAATCAGAATTTACACTCAAAACTATCCCTAACTCACTATCAAAAATCCCTAAAAACATAGTCATAAAACGCAGTTATCACAAAACACTTTATTAAAGGTATCAATTCGGCTCGAAATGAGACCGAACAATACTCCCACATAAAGGTTTGCTCACCCCGAGCAAACTAAAACAAAGAAAGAAAGAAAACAAACTACCCTAACTCACTTTCGTAGGAATCATGGTTGCATTTAGCATATGCAACAAGCCCTTTAAACCCCTTGGCAGCCCAAGTGGACGAGGAAGGTCTCGTGAGGGTTTTTAACAACTATACCCACAAAAGCCAAAGAAAAAGAAAACAAAAGAGATGAAGAAAATAAAAGAAAAGAGAGGAGGAGAAACACTTTGTGAGATAAAAGAGACGAAAATAAAAAAAGAGGATCAGCTCAAAGGAGGTTCACATATATGGTCGCGAAGTTAACTACTTAAACAATGCTATCACTCAACCAAGAATAGTTAACAAGCACTATCAAGGCAACAAACAAGACTGTTACTAGACTTCACAATTTTCACCTCACACATGCATAAGCTTGATGGGTTCCTCGTGCTCAAGTGCAGTGTTTCTGGCTAGTTTTTTTTTTTTTTTTTTTTTTTGTTTAAGTCAAGGCTCAGTCGGTTAGAATTAACTTACTCAAACACCCATGCTCGATTTATTTGAGGAATTAATGGCGGTTTCTTTCCCTATTTTATGTCGCCCTTGGCTTGGTGAGGGCCGCATGTTATATAGAGATTGGTTCCACACTTATTGCATTACTCTTTTTGGCGTTGGGTTTTTCGAGAATTGAACGGCCCTGAAAGGGGTCTACCCTTCCAACATAGATCCTTTCCATTGACAAACAAGGTGCTTAAGGGGCGTGAGCGCCGCACCACTCACACCGATCTATATAGGTGAACCAACATTTTCAGATTTCTTTATTATTTTTGTGTTAGTGTTTTCGGGAATTGCAGGGCCCAAAAAGGGGTTTACCCTCCCAACACGGGCTACTCCATACGCAAACGAAGTGCTTAAGGGGTAAGAGCGCCGCACCACTCATAACAACCCGTGTAGGTGTACTAACTTTTATTTAGTTTCCAATTTTTAGTTTTTCTTTATTTAGAGCATGGATATTCAAGAAGCTAAAAACTTCCCTCCTAAACCAAAACCATCACATTAACTTGCCTAGAAGTGATTTTCTAAGGATGCCACATGGTTGCAAATACAGGTGATGTTATTATGTTTAGGAAAAGTAACAATCGAGCCTAAAGCCTATCATGCATTCACTAACTATTCCTAATTAAGGAATTGGACTATTCTAGCAATCAACGACACACCCATACATACAAACTACCTCTAGCCAAAAAAATTTTTTTTTTAAAATTTCGCCTAATTTCAGTAATAACTAAAGTTGTTTCTCTTCCAAAAATTGGTAAGGTACTTGTGTCACCCCACTCCCACACAAAAACTCTACAATGTCCTCATTGTGAATAAGGCGACACCACACAAAAGAAAAAAAAAAAGCACACAAAAGAAAAGGAAAAGGAAAAACTCAAGCCAACATGCATTCCACCCCCACTCCCACACAAAAAGGCCAACAATGTCCTCATTGGAATCAGAAATAGAGATAAACAAGTACACAAAAGGAAAGAAAAAGAGATACACCAAAAAAAAAATAACAGAGGAAAAGAAAGATATGGAAGGATATTACTTGGTTGGGTACTTAATATACCCAAACAATAAAGTCTCAGAATAATTAAACCATCTATGGAGCCTCAGCTACTCCGTCTCACCTCAAGATGCTAGTAACCATGTCAGAACCATTAAATTCAAACTCAACCTCCATGCAATTTTCATCAAATTCAAACTCCAATTCACAACTTTCATCCAATTCATCATATTCATCAGTGGGTGATAAGGAAAAAGTAGGGTTATACCACATGACAACAATTTCAACATTACAAGAAGGTACATCATCATCTTCATCAATTTCACACTCATCAGAAGAACTGTCAGTATCAGAAGATAAATGTGCATCATTCAAAGCATCATCGAAAGTGAAAATAGAAAGTTCAGGGTCATATCTCATCGTGAAAGACTCATATTCACACACAGATGTATCATGGAAATCAAGATCCTGAGTTAGAAGAGAGGGGGGAGGAGTAACTATAGATGAATCCTCATATTGATCCACACATGGAGATTGAGCGTGTAAATCAATAGGATGTGGCAATGAACAAGCACTAGACTCCTCATCTACAGAAGATGTGTCAGAATTAACATCAGAACGTTCAATCCTCTCCTCACATAAATGCTTGGACACGGGTGTGACTAGTGATTCATTAATCATATTTTTACGGAGCACAACATCATCACACACTAATTCATTAATTGTGAAATCCTTCTCCATCAATGGTGTCTCATCCTCAAGTATAATCTCACTAATGGGCTCACTAACCTGATCAGACTCGGTATCACATGATTTTTCCATACTCTCAATAGGTGAAGGGGAAGGGGGTTTAGTAAATATGAACATTGGGCCTTCATTCTCATCATCTATTTCACACACATGTGTATTCTTCGATTCAGGCTTAGCAGGTTCAAATCCTTCCATAAAAGTTTTAAAAGCAAGGTATCCAGGACAAGCATCAAATGAATGACCCCAAGCTTGACATACAAAACACTGAGGAAGAAACTCGCTATTGGGACCTTGAGAAGATTCACAAAAAATTTCCACATACTCCCCACAACTAGATTGACCATTCAGATATTGGGGGTACTCATAATATGGTATGGCTAAAGTCTCAGAGGGTGGTGCAAAATTTGAAATATGGGGGTCAAAGGGAGAATTTTGTTGTTCAGATTTATAAGTATCTCTAGACAACCATTCAAGAAATTCAAATGTCTCATCTTCTCCTAAATTAGAAAACCCATAATATTCTAAGAGATTACGAGTTTCATAATTTATACCCTCATACACAATACCCAAGATATCTAGTATATCATGTGAGATACCATATGTTTCACATTGAGCAACATAATCCTATAATCTAGCAAAATATCTCCAAATGGTTCTTGCCCAAATTGTGGAACCCTAACATCGGTCATAACTCTTTTTTAATTTTAATTTTTTTTTGTTTTTGTTTTTTTTCAATTTTTGTAACTACATTTTTCTTAGAAGAACCTAGAAAGCAGTAAACTATTTACAAACAAACCAATAACCTAATCTACCAAATAACGCCATCCCCGGCAACGGCGGCATTGTTCGGTCGTAGAAATTAGGGTTTCCTAAGTAGGGTTGTCGTATCCGCAGGGATGGTGTGTTAGGTTTTCAGGAAATTGGTTTGGAGAGGTTTTCAACATGCAGGAAGCAGTAAATAATTTAACTAAACTAATTACGAATTGAAAACAAGAACAAGAAATCAAAATCTAACTAAAGAAACTAAACTAGAAAACAAGAAACCAAGAGCATAATCAAGAAAGCCATTAAGGCTATCCACATTGGTGTCCCTGGGATTGGGAGATGAGTGGGGTATGAATAGTGGAAATAGTATTATTTTAATGGGTGTTGGGGTATGGTATTGTTAATGGTGTCCTTGGAGTTGGGGGATGAGGTGAGGGATAAGTGGGGTAGGGAGTAATATTTTATTGGATTATGGGACCCACATGTAGAGTATATTTGTTTTCTTTTTTTTATTGGACTATATTTATTTTCTACAATGATGAAATTGTATAGTTATAATTAATAATTTAAATATTAAAAATTAATTAGAAATGTGAAAATACTGTACTAATATATTTTTAATTTATTATAAAATTTTTATTTTGTATTTAAAAAATGATTATGTTTAAAATTTTTAAAAATAAATATGTTGATTAATGCAATAGCTAGTATTTAAACAATAAACCTAATGAGTAATATAAAATACAGCAAACAGAAATATAATTACGTTAAAGATTACATGTTAAAGATTACATTAATAAAAGTCGTCAAAGTACAACCCTGAACAAAATATAAATGCAACATAAAAACAAAGATTGAACTAACAGAACAAGAAATGAAAATACTTAAAAAGAAGTACACAATTAAACACTAGGTACGACATAACTAATTAATACAACTTAATTATGGATTGCGGAATGGATGGATCAGTTATGATTGTACGTAGGTCCATATTTCATCCATATATGATTAACCAACGCATTTTGAAGGCGCATACCTTCCTGTTTATCACGAGTCTCCAGTTTCTTTTTCAACCATTCTTCGAAAACTGGGGGTCGACCAATGGTTGGTGCTGTAAGTTCTGTTTCGTCTAACGGCATATCATATTGTGGTGTATCAAAGCTATAGGTGAACGTGTCCCTCTCATCCTCGACTATCATATTATGCAGTATGACGCATGTCCTCATAACCTTCTTCATGGTTGGGACATCCCAAAACCGAGCTGGGCGATGAACTATAGCAAATCGAGCCTTCAAGATTCCAAATGCTCTTTCGACATCTTTTCTATTTGCTTCTTGATGAGTTGCAAATAGCTTGTGTTTGGGCAGCTGAGGTCTTGATATAGATTTGACTAGGGTGGGTTTATACGGATAAATACCATCAGTAAGGTAATATCCATAATTAAAATGCTCACCTCCAGCAGTAAATTGAACTTCTGGTGAGCGGCCTTCGAGTAGATCATCAAACAGCGGCGACTGCTCAAGCACAGTTATGTCATTATTCGAGTCAGCAGCGCCAAAGAACGCATGCCATATCCAAGTGTCGTACGACGCAACTGCTTCTAGCACGAAAGTTACTGTCCCTTGGTGTCCACCTTGGTATTGACCTTGCCACGCAACGGGACATCTGTCCCACTTCCAATGCATGCAATCAACACTTCCGGCATTCACGAAACCACGTTGCTCGCCACTGTAGAAGACGGTCATATCTTGTTCGATTGGTTTCAAGTATTCCGCCCAAAACATTGTTGGACACCGTCAAAATTGTTGATGCATTGAAAGATTGTTGCCTCCCATACGAAAGTACTCGTCCACGAGTCGCGCGATACTCGTGACGCTAATGCCCGCATGTAGCGGTGCATTTCTGAGGATGGGCCCCTTTCCGTCGCATCTTTCCTTTGGGTGAAATCTGGTAATGTTCCCTCAAGGCGTTCACAATGCGAAGGAACAAGTGTCGGCCCATTCTGAACCGTCGCCGAAACATTTCATCGGTATACACTGGATTTTCGGAGAAGTAGTCCATGTACAAGTGGTTATTCGCTTCTTCATGGTCACGGCGGATGTGTCTCCTACGACGAGTAGGAGGGGACGCTTGAGGACTACTTGGCCTCCAGTTTGGATAATACGCCTGTACTAACTGTAGTGCCCTCTGGAAAGTCGAACCAGAGGCGGCCTCCTCTTCAATGGCCTCGTCAATAGCCGCATCAAGCTAACGAACTTGATCATTATCAAATGGATTGTAAGACATATTTTGATTATCGAATGGATTGAAAGACATTTTTGGATAACTACTTTGAACCTAGATTGCAGATATGTGTTTTTAATAAAGTGTTTTTTGTTGGTGCAATATGTTTCCTTTGGTAGTAGTATATATACACAAATGGAAGCAACTGCATGTGAAATTATTTCAAAGATTGAATTATTGTGATGTCTTGTCTTAGATTGACTATACATGAAGATATTTGTGAATCCACATAATTACTTGCTTTTTCAGAATGAATTGACTATACAATGCTCCATTATGTCAAGTGTGTGGTGGATTGTTAACTTTTCAGAAAAATTTGACAATACACTGATTGGATAATACAATGCTGCATTATTTCAGATTTGACTGCATGTGAAGATATTTGTTGGATTTGTGAAGTTTCATGACAGATTTGACCACACAATAATGCATTAGATGTATTCATAAATTAGCATAAAACCAAAATGCCAGATAATTAAAAACCCTAAAATATAAACCTCGTAATTAATTAAAAAAACAATAAGAGCAACGACATATTTAAAATCAAACGAAACTAAAATGTTACAAGCATAATGCATAATAAAAGTTAATAGTCGTCTTTGCTTCATCATTCGTCACTGAATAGGCGCTCCCAGACCTTTTTTTGCAGTTTCGCATATTTTTCTCTTTGTTCCTCGTCCTGAAACTGTGAGAGATCCATATTGATGATTTGCATATCCAACTCTCTCTGCTTAACCTTATTGTAATTGTTTAACTCTTCCAACTCTTGCTGCTTAATCTTCGCATAATTTCTCTGCTCTTCCAACAATTACGCCCTCAACTCTGTAAGCCTTGCAAGTGTGTCCACCCTTTTGTCATCATGTGTTGACATTGAACTCAGCTGCTCAAACACAACATTCGGTGGAGCAAAACTGTCAGAAGATGTAGCCTTCCCTTTGCCCTTCGCCTTCCTTTTTGAAGCATCCCTTCCAGGTGGGCGGCTGGTTGGGGTGTGGTCTGGATGTTGCTCTTCCTCGTCCTCATCAATTCGTACACAATGAGAATTAGAACCCGAACTTGTGTACGCCCCGCTGGCTGTGTTCTTCGTTCTTTTCGTGAAGTGTTGCGTCTTTTGCTCTTCTTCAATTACGTGCATCTTCCACTTTTCCTCATTGCGTAGTAGTTGCCAACATTTGTCAAGCGTGAATGTCTTTCCCTCATGCAACGTTTTGTATGTCTCCTTGGCTTGGTTGATGTAGTCAGCCTCACTGCAGCCACTCGGGTTGCGGTATACGACACTTGCATATGCGCAACAGAAGTCTGTCACAGGCACCCTAATCCTCTTCCAGCGGGCCTTCATGGTTGATGGTGTTCTACCTTCTGGCCACTGAACATCTGGGCGATTTGCTTCATTAAAAGTATTGATACATCCTATTCTCGAATGTATCTTTCTTCTGACCAGTACCAACTATTGGATCCTTGCTAACATTTAACCATGCGCTAATGACAATTTCATCCTCCAAGTCAGCCATTCCGCCGCACCTTTTCTAGCTCTCCTGGGCCGTGCTGGAATGGAAGCGCTTCTGTTAAGTTCGTTGCCTCCGTCTTCAACAACGAATGGTTGGCTCTGAGATCCAAGCCGAACCACATCATTTCCATCGTCGCTCAAAGATCCCAATGAGCGACTCGACGAGGAGGGACAAATGTGGGGTGGTTTGGTTGAGACAAATATTGTGGGTTTGAAGTTTGGGAGAGATCATGGTAGTAATTCACATTTAAATCATAATTGTAATAGCTACCATATTGTGGATATTGTGGGTTTGAAGTAGGAGAATTTTGTTGGCTATTTCCAGATCTTCTATCCATTTTGCTGCCTCAAGGGTAAATTGTTTCACAGATGATAAGATGAATTGAGTAGAAGGAGAGAATTGTTGAGAATTGGGGGATGAATGGCCAACAAACATAAAGCTGTATATATAGACAATGTTATTTCAAAAACTAGCCGTTAGAATATAGCCGTTGGAAAAAGTAGCCGTTGGAATATAGCCGTTGGAAAAAGTAGCCGTTGGAATATAGCCGTTTTTTCGTATCCTTTACAAATATAATTTTGAAATCAGTTTATGGCATTTTACATGCCATTTTATATAATAACTTTTAAGAAAAAAACAAACTCATACATATTAAATATAGCCATGTCAAATTTCATATAATTTTTAAAAGGATTTTTAATTACCAAAATCGTTTCATCTTACAATTAATTTGACGATAAAATATAATATTACATTTTCACATATATATCTAAGTTGATAAGTTTTAGCTCCAATTTAAACATAAACATCACATATTAATTAACTATAAAAATAAGACAACTATAAAAATCTAACACATACTTAAATAAACTATTTAAATTATCATTAAAAGGAAACATAATTAAAACATTAAAAAAATTTGAATTATAATATTTATAATTAATTACCGTTTAAAACAAATTAAAACATAATTAAAATATAATTAAAACAAATTCAAAAAAAAGTTACCGTTGAAAGGAAAGAAAGAAAGGAAAAGAGAAAGAAAAGAAAAGAAAAAAAATAAAAAAGCAACTGTCAGGCGGGCCCCACACGGCGCCGGGCCAGACGCGCCCCCACGCGCGTGTGGCGCACGCGCCTGACACAAAAAAAAGGGGGTGCGCCCCACGCCCCTCCCCCTGCGCCTGTCTTCCCCTTTTCTCCCCCTTTTCACCCCAGGGACGCATATGCGTCCCTCCCCCTTTTTTTTTCTTTTTCCTTTTTTTTTGTCTTTTTGTGGTGTCCCTCATGGTGAGGGATACCATTGTGGATAGTCTAAAAACACTCAAGAACAAAGAATGTAAAAACTGAATTTAGGGGGTGTTTGGGAACCAGCTATTGGCTATTGGCTGTTTTGAGGTGTTGGCTGTTTAATTGACTGTTTGACTTTCGGCTGTTTTGCTAGATGTTTTTCTAGCAGTTTGTATTAGCTGTTATGTGAAAAGTGTTTGGTAGAGTTAGCTGTTTGTAGTAGGACTTTTTTGTTTGATTTCCAATTGTGCCCTTAGTTTTATTTTTGCTATCTTATTGAACATTATTTTTTTTATTTATTGCTAGGTTCCGCCATATTTGTGTGAACAATCACTACAAATTAATAATACTTGTATTGATAGGCTAATAACTATATTGTTCATCGATTACCGAATATTCTTGATCAAAACTAATGGTTTTATGCCACTTTACGTTCATAATATAATGTGGATATTTTTAGGGTTGTTCATCGGTTCAAAACCGAACGAACAGGCCGAACCGAATAAACCGAAAATCGATTAAGGGGAAAAGTCCAAACCAAAAACCGAACCGAATAAAAACGATTGATGTTCGGTTAATGCACACATTTTTTTATGTTTTTTTACTGGAACCGATGAAACTGAAAATCGAATAAGGCATAAAGTCCAAACCGAAAACCGAACCGAATAAAAATCGGTTCAGTTTGGGCCGGTTCAGTTCGGTTCGCGGTTTATTCGGTTCAGCACCGAATAATGCACACCCCTAGATATTTTATAAATTAGTACTAAAAATAAAACATTACAAACAAACTTTGCTTTCATAATCAACAATTAAATACATTCTAAATAGAAATTACAACATTCTAGACTACAAATATTTAAGACAGTGCTCATGTGGTAATTGGTTGTAAATTTGGTATCACTGGTTATATAAATAACTAACTTTTTATGACTAATGCAATGTATGATGTGATTTTTATTTATTTACCCAAAATTATTTTTGGGACTAAATTATATATCTATCTATCAATATACATTTAATAATTAAAATTGTTGGAAAAAGTTGTACTATCATTATTCATACATACAAACGTGTGTGTGTATATATATATATATATATATATATATATATATATATATATATATATATATATATATATATATATATATATATATATATATGGATAATTAGATTCCAATAATCCCTACTTTCACCAATTGGACAATGGTGGACCGTACTTTCACTTTTATTCTGGTGGTCCAAAAAAAAAAATTGGATTGTATATATATATATATATATATATATATATATATATATATATATATATATATATATATATAAGGCCAATATGATAATTTAATTCATTAAAAAACTAAAATTCAAAAAGCCAATTCCAAAAAGCTACTCCAAGTAGCATTTCAGAAAATGGCTTTTTGAGGGTAAAAAGCTAGTCCAAAAAGCTATCACACCAAACACCTCATAATAGCTTTTCGATTAGTCAAAATGTCAAAACCCATCAAAAAGCCATTTTGGAGCAAAAAGCCGTTCAAAAAGCCAATTCCCAAACACCTCCTTAATATTGAAATTTTAAGGACAGAAAACATTAACCTGAATTTCTTCATTTCGTTTTTGAACTCGAATCACGAACTTCCTCCCGAACAAACAAGAAAGGCGTGATTTGGATTACTAAGACTGCTTGAATCCTCACTTGAAAGGAGAATTCGGGGAACCTTAATCCTCTTCTTCACTAAAAATTGGATTTTTGGGTTGAAACGAATACGAAAAAGTTTGAAATAGTATGAATTGAAAATAATTGCGAATGAAAGTGAGAAGGAAATGAGAAATTGAAAACTAAAATCGACTTGAAAGAGGTAAATTACAATGGAAGAAAAACTAAAGAGAAAACTAAACAAATATAAACCTAAACCTAAAGGTTCCGAAAAACTAAAGAAAGCTAACTAAAAACTAAAACTAAAACTAAACTAAGACTAAGGAAAAACTAAGATAAAAACTAAGTTAAGGAAAAATTGTCTTCCCCTCGTATACAAACGAGGCTATTTATAATGAAAGTAAACAAAAAAGCAAAAGGAAACCCTACGCATAAAAGAAGTCGACGCAAAAATAATCAGACGCTAGCCGCGTCTGATCAGGCGCTGCCAGCGCCTTCAGTTTCTCTCCCGGATGAACCTTCTGACCGAGACGCTGGTGGCGTTTCCCAAACGCTGGTGGCGTTTTGAGGCGCTGCCAGCGTCTTTGATTCTCGACTTCGACATTAGGCGTTGGTGGTGTCTTGAGGCGCTGCCAGCGTTTTTTTGTTTTTATCTCTTTTTTGTCCGGATTTTGTTATATTTGACTCCTTTTCTGATTATTCTCTTATCAACCTACAAAAACACAAAAATCATCGTAACTAACTAATAGTTAAGGGGATAAAACACGCAAAACACTTTATTAAAGGTATCAATTCGGCTCGAAATGAGAGCGAACAAGACCGGACAAACCTAAACCCGATGCCCCGAGCTATTTCATCGTCCCAATTATGCACTGCATCTATATTCTCAAACACCTCTTCGGTCACAAAAAACGATGAATAATCAACACCGTCTTCGCCAAAGTCCTCTAACTGTACTTGTAGAACGATACCACATTCATTAATTACCCCAAACCTGTCTTGGCAAGGATAATTGGATTCTAATAATCCCTACTTTCACCAATTGGACAATGGTGGACCGTACTTTCACTTTGTATTCTGGTGGTCCAAAAAAAAAATTGGATTGTAGTGGGATATTTTCAAGGGAATCATAGATTTTGTGTTGCATTTGATTCAAAACTTAGTATAACACTTTACAATGATTTTTAATGAATTTACAGCGATTCTCCCAATTTTTTTCATTTTTTTACTATTTTTTACGATTTTTTCACTTTTATTATTTTTAAAAAATCATAATAATTGTTCTGAGTCTCAAAAAAATAATTTAAAAAATGTTTTAGAAACTACAATTCATTAACTTTCTAGGGGCAAGAACGAAGAAAACAAAAATAATATAGTGTAGGAATGAAAAAAATAAGAAGAATGTGGAGGTGGATTTGGTACCACTATAATCCAATTTTATTTTTTTTCTTTGGACCACCAGAATACAAAGTGAAAGTACGGTCCACCATTGTCCAATTGATGAAAGTAGGGATTATTAGAATCCAATTATCCGTCTCGGCAATGTATCTGAACACGTAATTTCCATCAGACTCAACATCCGTCCAGCCAACAATATATGGTATAATGAAATGTGGCACATCGTCCTTGAATGGGAATGGATCAGTACACATCCTGGGAATAACTGCACATGAAAGTAACATTAGTCTTAAAAATCAGTACACATGTTTATGGTTATATTATAAAAAAATAGATAAGGAAATCCAAACCTTTTTTATCCATCCCGACGGATGAAGAACTGGATCCCTTTCTTCTCAATGAGTTCGTCGTAGTCTTGCTACCCCGACCCGATCTTCGGCCGTACTCAAACGCACTGGGGTCACGTGGGGTGGATCTCGATGTCCTTGGTCTCCTGACGCGTGGGGGGCTGTTCTCCGGATCAACAATATCGACACTCTCAGGATTCAACTCCTCATGGATGACCTAGGCTACGTGGCGTATCACTGCTGGATCGCGCTCGTGAACCTATTGAATGAGCAACTTAAATTCTTTCAAGTCCCGAGACGATAGATCATCATTTGACCCTGAGGTTTCACCATCGCCAATTACTGTGAGTTGTCTCCAGAACTTGTTTATTCCGGGTATACTGCAAGTGCTCTTGCCGATCGTAAATGTTCATCATAGAATACGCACACGGGAAGTGGTGGGTTGTCCACAACTTGTGATCACACATGTTGTTGCCTCTAGCTCCCCTCATCGGCAACATGATATTGAACTCCCTCGACAAAAGGCTAATGGCCTGATGAGAAACATGCCCGTGCAAATGCTTCAAGAATCGGGAATCCATATAGTATTTGTGCGCACTCCTAGACTGTTCAAGCGCCCTCCGAATCTCGGTATGTTGATTCTCCAAATGTTGGTGAATCCTCGCAAAGACACGGTCGAAGGTGCCTCTCCCACTTTCAATATAATATTTCAGGGTAGAATGTTGGTTCTCCATTCTAGAAGTCGCAGTGTTCCCCAAGTGAGGGACCTAGTTGGTGAAAGCACAAATGAATTTCTCCTTATGCTTCATCCACGTATCATTCAGATACTGCACAACGCGCTCGTTCCTGCCAATCCACGCGCTTGCGAGAGTCATCCACTTCATGTTGAAAATGTCAATAGTCTTGGCATAAACAATGGGTTCCAGTAATGATGTTTGAAATTTAGCCCGCAATCATTCTTCTTCCCCCCAGTAAGGGCGTGGACTTTATTCTCCACACCATTCCCAATATGCCATATGCACAAAAGGTGAGGCACACTTGGGAAAACTATGGCAATATCACCCGCCAACCCATCCTCCTTGTCCGTCACAAACGCACCCGGAGTAACATTGGTACCCAACAAGTCATGCACCCTCCAAAACAACCACTCATAGGAATCCATCTTCTCATCCCGCATGAACGAGTACGCAACCTGGAAGTTGTGGTTAGTGGGTGTCACGCCTACCAGCTCACATAAAGACCACTTCGCCTTATTTGTCTTGTACGTACTGTCAATGAGAATGACATTGAGGTACGTACGAAGCAACTTCAACGAGTATAGGTGGCATAAAAAGAGCTGATGAAGATTGTCATCATCATCAAAATCTATACAGGAGACGTACCCGCCAGCTTTCGCCAAGGAGACCATGTTGGGCATGCGTCCTCCCATCCATATCCTCGGTGCACATCTTTGCCCGCTCGTTGTATATTTGCCTCACGTTTGCATTACAATCAGAGAACTTCACCTTCAGTGATGTGTGTTTGGTGGCCGGCGTGCACCCCGTGTCGGTCATTTCACTGACAGGATGTTTCATCTCAGAATTCAATGGGTGTCCATGACGATGTCCTTCCTCGTACACGATGAATCGATGATTGTGCTTCGCCCGGTCTCCATCGTTAACACGAACTCGTCATTCCGATCCAGTACGAGTCCACGCTACAATGACAAATTTACAATGGCATGCCTTCGTCGACGTATCCCGACGAGTCACTGCATCCAGATCATTCAGTTTCCCACGGTATTTACCGTACCTCCAACACTTCAAGTAACACCTGAGCGGCTGAGCGGACTATCTGCATCTTTTCTCTTGTATGTAGACCGGACAAACCTAAACCCAATGCCCCGAGCTATTTCATCGACCCAATTATGCACTGCATCTATATTCTCAAACACCTCTTCAGTCACAAAAAACGATGAATAATCAACACTGTCTCCGCCAAACTCCTCTAACTATACTTGCAGAACGATACCACATTCATTAATTACCCCAAACCTTACCAAATCATACTAAAAGAACAACAACACTACTAACTAACATTTCAAACATTGCCAAATATTAATAAACATAATAACAACACAAATTTTACTACTAACCATAATATTAATAATAATAATATTAACAATTATAACAATTATTAGCAACGGTAACAATAATAATAAAATTAATAATAATAATAATGATAATAATAATAATAATCTTGATAATAATAGCAACAATAATAATAATAATATTAATAATCATAGTCATAATCATTAACTCTTAAATTAGCAATTACAATAACATTAATAATAATAATAATAACAATAACAATAACATTAATAATAACAATTATAATAATTATAACAATAAAATTAATAATAATAATAATAATAACAATAATATTTATTTTAAAAATAATAACAATAAAAATAATAATATTAAAAAAATTCTGGAAAAACACGGCTGCCGCGTGGAATTTCCGGCGAGCCGCCGCCGGTGCCACACGCCGGTTGCGGCGGCAGCTACCGCATGCAACGTGCGACATCTCCGGCAGTGTTGCCAGACGTCCCATGTGGCAGCTGCCGCCATGTCACTGCAACTTTGTGTGTCACCGGCAGCGGCTCGCCGGAAGTTCTACGCGACAGCCGTGTTTTTCCGGACAATTTTGCGAAAATTTCTAAATTTTACGAATTTTTTTTAAAAAAAATTTATCAACTAATCTCTTCTTCTTCAGATGATTTATCACCTTCCATTGACATTTTAGGTTCAATTCCAAAAATCTTACACAATTTTTGAGATTTTTGAGAGATTTGAGGTAGAGAGAATTTGAGAGGATGAGGGAGAGGAGATGGAGAGGAGAGGGGCATAAAATGTCTTTTGGGGGGGCATAAAATGTCTTTTGGTAAATTTTGGTAAGTTTTGGTAAATTTCGGTAGCTTTTGGTATCTTTCGGTAAATTTTGGTAGAAATTCACCTAAGGCTACTTACCTGATTGCAGGCCCTTAATTAGCAATGAGTAACTAATAGGTATGAGTAAACAATTATGTTGTTAAGAGTGAACAACGGGTAGATATCAATAAATAATTATACTATTGAGAGCAAACAACGATCATATTTGGAGACCTTTTTTTTTTTTACACAGGTAAGCAAAGAGAGAATGAGAGGCTAACGACGTCTTCTTAGAAGAAATCGGTTTGCCCTATCCAACTCAACCAGTTTATGAAGCATAGGACTATGTAAGAGTGTCTCACTCCTAGCTGACGCACTTGTATGTCCCTGATTTGCTAACCAGTCAGCCACACCATTTGCTTCTCTGAAAATATGCGTAATTTTTACTTCATGGAACCGTTGAGGAAGCTTTCGAGAGACTTGAATAAGATCTCTGATTTGCAACAGAATTGAGTAATTACCTTTTAAAGCTTGAATAACAACCATATTATCTCCTTCAATGCGTACGTTCTTGTAACCTACCTTATCCACCTTCACAAGACCATCTCTCAATGCTCTCGCTTCTGCAACCAAAATTGGAGCATCGTCATAGTATCCTGCTCCTCCTCCAAGCATAGCGACCCTCCAATCTCTTATTATGAATCCTCCTATCACCGAATTGTTTATGTGAGAGCCATCGAAGTTGAGTTTGACCGCTCCCACCGGTGGGCTATATCAGCGAACCAAAATTTGAGATGTGGTATGCCCCTCCAAGTTGCTACCATGATTATCTACCTCGAATTTATTCCTAATTTGCCACTCCGCCGCGTTTCTTTTTGTCTGCATAAGGCACTGCAGCGGTCTAAAAATCCTATTCCAAAATATTGTTGCGTTCCTATGCTTCCAAATCGTCTATAAAAGGAAAATCCCCTTGTCAATTATCTACTATACCAAATTTTTTCTGGTTACTAGAAAGTGCTGAATAGAGTTATTTACTAGTACAACCCCAGAATCCGCAATCCAATCATGTTGGATCGCAAGGTTCCAAACTCTCTGAGTCGTTGAGCATTCCCAAAAAACATGTTCGGAACTTTCAACTTCATCTAAACAAAAAAGACAAACTGGATTGAGATGGACTCCCCTTTTCAGAAGGTTTCCTCTAGTTGGTAAGGCCTTAATTCAAAAAAAGCCATAGGAAAATCCCAATTTTGGAGGAATATCAATTTTCCAAATCCATCTATACTCCTACTTTTCAGAATGGTTTAAACACTCTTGAATAATTCTCGTAGTTGTCTTAGTGGAAAAAAGGCCATCCTCGATGAGGCCCCAACAGAGTTCGTCATTAGACTCTGTAATATTTATCGGGATGCCCAAAACTTTTTGGATTATCCGAGGTTCCTGAATAAAGGTGTTTAGTTTGTCTATATCCATGTTCGCTTTTGAGTAATGAAATTATCAACTGTTAGGTCCTCAGAAGTACTGGCCAAATTCTCGCAAATTGTATTTAGAGGTTGTCCGTCAACTCAATTGTCCGACCAGAACTTGATGGTTTTACCATCACCAACCCTCCATCGCATACCATTTTTAATGATACCTCTAACTTTCAATAGGTTTTTCCACACCGGAGAATCTAATGGCTTATTCTTATATTGAAAAAAAATCATTGGTTCTCAAGTACCTTTGTCTCATTAGTTTCGCCCATTAATTATCCCCATTTAAAACTTTCCAAGCCAGTTTACATTGAAAAACCAGATTTACAGCTTCTGTACGTCGGAGACCAAACCCACCAAAATTTTTAGGAAGGCATGTCGTATCCCAAGCAACCATTGGCATCCCACGATTCTCATTGTTCTTTTTCCAGAAATTTTTTTACTAATTCTATCTAGATCTAGACAAGCTGCTTTAGGCAGACGAAAGCACTGCATTGTATATTCCGACAGAGATTCCAAATTAGACTGGATTAAAACCAGACGACCTGCTTTTGATAGGGAATTAGCTTTCCACGCAGTCATCCTATCGGTTGCTTTCCCTAGTAATTCATTAAAATCTCTTACTGAGTGACTGCCTTGTTTGATTTCGGATCCCAAATATCTCCCCAGAGAGTCTGTCACTGGGATATTGAAGTGTCCTTTTAAAGCGTCTTTCACCTGTAAAGCTGTATTTTTCGAAAAGATTAATTTTGATTTATGAAAATTTATCAGTTGACCCGACATATTACAGAATTTGAGAATGATTTCTTTCAAATTGGACGTTGCTTACATAGAAGCTTTGCTAAATAGTAAACAGTCATATGCAAAAAAGAGTCCTGGGATTTTCATGGTTTGGGGGTGATTTTAATCCCCAGACCCGATTTTGGATCCGCAGCCTATTTCTCTAACATATTACTAAACACATTCATACAGATTAAGAAAAGGTAAGTAGAGAGAGGGTCTCCTTCTCTTAGACCTCTTGAAGGTTTGAAAAACCCTTTCAGAGAGCCATTACCCAAAAGAGAGTAAGGCACAGTACTTACGCATTGCTCCACCAACTTAATCCAATTCTCATTAAAACCCAGGTTAGCAAGACTAATCTTCAGAAAATCCCATTCTATATGATCATAAGCTTTTTCCATGTCAAGCTTTACTGCAACCCATCATGTCTTAACCTTCGTTATTTTGAATTTGTGCATAATTTTGTGTGTAATTAGAATGTTGTCATGAATAGTCCTTCTCGGAATAAACGCACTTTTAAGCGGAGATATAAAATTTTCCAATAAGGTCTAAGACGATTGACCATAAATTTTGCAATTATCTTGTAGAAGGTGTTACAAAGACCAATAAGTCTATAGTGACTTGTTTGGCTAGGATTGTCTATTTTCGGAATTAGCATAATAAAGGTATGATTAAATTCTTTAAGAAGACCACCTTTTGCAAAAAAATCTTGAACCCCATGGACAATATCGTTTTCGATGTATTTCCAAGAATCTTGGTAAAAAGCTGCTCCAAACCCATCAAGACCTGGAGTTTTACTAGGACCAATATCGAAAACTGCTTTTTTTATTTCTTCCCTGGAAGGGATTGCAGTGAGTACCATGTTATCTTGATCGGAAATGACCTTAGGAGTACTTGCGGTCTGTCGAGCCTCTAAGGTCGACTTTTGAGACATAAATCGTTTTCTATAATCTTCCACAAATTTTGCCCCAATTTCCCCTTCATTTTCCAACCAAATCTCTTCTTCCGTTTTGATTTTTGTTATATCTTGTCTTTTTTGTTTCGCTTTTGCTAATCTTTAGAAATAGGAGGAATTCCTATCTCCTTTGACCAACCATTCCTTTCTAGCTAGTTTTCCCCGATATTTTTGGTGATATAATAAAAGTTTTTCCCTTTGTTTAATCATTCGGTTTAGCCATGAATTTAAAGGATGCTTTGGGGGTTTTCCGAAAGCTTCCGTTCAATGTATTCTATCTTATCTAGATTTTGCTCTAATTTATTCTTTTACCAAATTGTTTCTTTGCCCACTCTCTGAGCCCAATTTTTACTATTAAAACATTTTGATTCTCGAATGTGGAGTGGTCCACATTTTCCTTGTAATTTGTTTCATTTGGTCATATTGACTCCAAAATCTTTGATATCGAAAAGGAAGCCTCTTTTCACGGAGGATTTCGTGATGAGTTTCCATAATTATCGGACAATGATCCGAGAAGGTATAGGTACCATGATAGGTAATAGTGTCGGGATATCGCTATTGTAACAACCCACCCCAAAATCATGCTTAATTAACTATTAATCACAGTAATTATCCAAGTCGCGTTATAAATTTTTCGCGTTTACCTTTATTTATTTATTGATTTACTAGTTTATTTATTGTTACCGGTGACAAGTCTCGTGCAGGAGATGGCTAATGTGCCGAGTTATCGGCTTAAAAATTCACTTTACATATTCGTTCGATAAGTTAAAGTGTTTCAGGTTATACGTTTTATGTTATAAATTTATTTACCGAGAATCGGCTAATATTTCTACGTTTCGATATATATATATATATATATATATTTTACCGTTCCAATTTTAATTTATTACATTTCATTTCCTTTACATAATTTCAAAAGGTAACTTTTCCCATTTTATTATCTTTTATCCAAATTTCATTGTATTTTATTTTTATGTTACCCAATTAATACCAATATATTTTAATTCCTACAGAAAAACCCAATATTTCAAATTACTACAACAACTACCATTTATTTACTCCAAATGTTATCATCTTATTTTATTTAATTAAGGTTTATTTTAGTATTATTAGCATTAGTTTTAATTAAATGATAGATATATATGTATTAGTAAGGGGAGGTCTTGTCATTTTTAGACACTCATTCTTATTTCAACTCAACTCAAGCCCTTCCCCCTCTTCCTCTCTCCCTCTTCGGCCGAGCAGCAGCCAGCCCACTGCTGGGCTTTTTCCGGCGCCGGCGAGGTGCCCAGCCGCCGTCCAAGGTGGCCGCCGCCACCACTCTTCCTTCCTCTTGTGTTTTCATCCATTTTTAACTCCAAGGGTAATCTCTCAAACCCCAATTTCAATTCCTTTATGCCCTAATCTGAAAATACATGTTATATCTATGTTTCTTTTATAAATTCTATCTCTTTTACTCTCTTAATTCATGAATTCAAGTATATAATTGTATTGGTTAAGTTAGGGTTTGAGTTTGGAGTATGTGCATGTGTATTTGGATGAGTTCTTGAGGTTTCCTTGTTGAATTCTTGATGGATATGGTTATAATCTTGATGCATGTGAGTTTCTTGATAAGTTTCTGAGTATTAAGGGCTGATTATATATGTTAAGATTATTATTTAAGTGTTGTCATGTTTAATTTGGGTGAATTAAAGAGATTTTGGTGAAAGAGTATCAAAGTATGATGTTTGTGTTGAATGCATGTTGAAGCTATGGATGCATGTGGGATTTAAGCTCTTTGATGAGTTATCTTTCAAGGTTTAATACTGGAAATATAGTGGATTAAGGTTAGATGAAGTTTGGTTAAGTTTTGATATGATTAAGAGTGGAAAAATCCAATTAAAAGATGAGTTTTTAGGTGTTTTAAGCTACTGTTTGAATCTGGAAATTTACAGAATTATAAAAGTGGGATTTTTGCCCATATTTCTACTCCATTTGATAGCTTAAGGTGTTAGCAAACCATAGGCCTTGGAATTTCTAATTTCCGACATGTATAGCCCGAGTTACGACCAAAACCGTAACCTCACGATTTTACATACGAATTCTGAGTCAGTATTTTGAGGGCTGTTTTTCGTCCCTTTGGAGACCTCTTTGGTTTTTATGGTAAACATGAAAGTTTTAGGCCTCATTGCAAGCTTTCCGGAAAGGTATGGTTCATCGTCATCCGATATCGGGAGTGTGAGTTACAACCCCGGGAAACCGGGCTGTCCAGAACACCTTTCTGCTCAAAATAACCTTTGTGAATTAATGTCTTTTGGGCCTCAAATCAACCCAATAAGGGATTCTAGGTATAAATGTGTCATGGTTACAAATTGTCATTATAGAGTTATGGGGTTAAGGCTAAGAGTATCATTTTGGAGTCCTAGGTAAGTCTTAAGATTACCTTTCAAGAGTTAGTACGTTAAGTAATGTATCGTGACTCCCATCGTTCTTTAAGTCTAATATTCAACATCTTTGCTCTATCTAAGTTTCCCTCTAGCTTGATAACCTCCGATGTCTAATTCAATTTATTCCTCATTTCATAATTCATTAATCCAAGCTTGCTCTTATTCACATTTGGATAGATATATCTTGCTCCATTTCGCCATTTCATTCGATATCGTATTATCAAACCCTTTTTGAGCTTAGTATTTCGCACCTGAGTTTCCAATTTATAATCACTCTATTCATCATTGACTCAAGCTCATTCTCTTGTATTCAAGCCCTTTTATTTGAATCACCTTCTACGTCATATTTCTCACGATTTTCCGACCCGAAAACTCCAAAGTTTCATGTGCACAGCTTCTGTCCGGGCCCATTTTGGGGCCCTTCCACTCATTTTTAGCTTCTGGTTCTGGTGACAAAGTTGTAGATTATGATTTTCCCTATCCCGAGTTGTACTCTTTTACTCCGTTTCGATTTTCCTAACTCAAGTTATGCTTTAAACTCTATTTTCCTATAACCTGAAATTTTTATTCTCAAAAGTTATTTCATTTATATTGCTAAATTCCTAAACTTATGAATCTAATTTAGAACCTTATTCGGTTCTTCATTTCTACTTATTCTTATCTTAGTTGACAAGTTTCAAAAGCCATCTCCAAGCCGAGCCGCGCCGCCAAGGTCTTTAGCGTCCCAAGGTACGCAAATTGTCCAGCTTTTCAATCTAAGTTATGTTCATGGTTCATTCAATTTATATGCCATGTCAAGTTTTATGGTTTACAATGTCTTTACTTTTAATAGTGGACCCGCATTCTATGCTTATATTTACAGTTATGTTTTTAGCACTCCTGATCAGAGTGCCTTGACCTGGCCAGTGTCGACTGCTTAGCAGTCAATCATTCCAAGTTTAGATCAACTTGGGCATACGCGTGTGTGAGGTGCTTGCACCGATCGTAAGGGATTCCACCTACTTTCTATCTTTAATTAGTTTATGTTTATGCATGCGTTTATGTTTATGTTCATGTCATGCAAGTCCTATTTTCACCCCTTCCCCGTTTTCAAAACGGTTTTAAATGCCGGCACCAAAACCGTTTTCGAACGGTTTACGTGCTGGAGGTTTACGTACTGAGTGTTTCCCCACTCACTTTTGCGATGTTTTAATGTTTTGTTTTAGGAGGTTCAAGCTCCCAAGGCAAGGATAAGTCGGTTCCAAAGTAGTTCAAGGATCTCGAGGTAGTCTCTATGGAATCCATCGGTTATCAAGGACAAGCAGGATCTTTTGGAGTTGCCCTAGTTAAGCTATGTTTAAGTTTATGTATTTTCATCCAAAGGTTGTATAAGCTTTATATGTGAAGGTTCTTAAGTTAGTAAGCTATCTTGTGGTTTTGGAAGTTCCTTTGGTGTTGTTGCCTTGTCTCTTTTGGGGGACGGCGGTAATGCCTCGACCTAAGGTGTTCCGCTGCGCTAATCACATGTTTGGGATTCTAAATATAGTCTTAATCTTGTGCTTAAGGTTGGGGCGTTACAGCTATGTAAAGTCCTTCCTCATAATTGCTGTATCTAATCGTTCAAAGATCCATTGTCCATGGATTTTTTTTTCCAAGAGAACTCGTTGCCTTTAACAATTGCCGATTCCCCATTAATATGTATTAGAAACTGATTTAGTCGTTCGATTCTATTATATGAGACTTGGTTACCCCCTCTTTTTTCTCCCCTCGATGCAAGCTCATTAAAATCTACTATCATACACCATGGAAGGTCAAAAACATTATGTAAGTTCTTCATATTATTCTAGAATACCTCCTTTTCTCTATTTTGGGTCGGCGCATAAATGCTTGATAATGCAATTTTGTTGTTTCACTACATCGTGTACTAGTAAATGGATGGCTCTACTGTCTTAACTAAGCGTAGCTACTCGAAAATTATTATTATTATTATTATTATTATTATTATTATTATTATTATTATTATTCCAAAGAGCCCAAATTCCCCCTGAATGGTTAACGGCGTGTACAATTTCTGAATTATCAAATCCCAGTTTACGCACAATGGCTTCTGAATTAGCAGCACTAGTCATCTTCTCAAGAATAAAAAGAATGTCTGGTTTCTATTTAAATATAAGTGATTTGATTTCAGCTAGAATTTTCTGAAGCTTTGCCCTACAAACAGTCCGAGCTATTACTTTCATTGTTTAACTAATTTAAAGCAGTTTTCCATCGCCTGCAGACGGTTATCCTCAAATATGTGGCCAACAACTATGTATTCCTCATTTAATTGCCAGCATAATGTCCCTCTTCGTGATAATTAAAACATCATAACTTGTTATCCAACTGATTTCCTTGGCATGATAAATCATGGATTTTTCTCAATAGGGCTTTGGTGTGGTACTGCAAAGTACCATCACACTCGCCAATGGATCTTCTAACACATGCATTGCCACGAGGTATTATACAATACAACCATTTAACATTGTTAATTAAACATTTGAATTTAAAACTAAAACTTCGCCGCACATCTAGAGTAATGACATTCATTCTTCTACTATCCTCAAAAGTGTTTTCCTGCCAAGTCCTCATTTTGTCCTTTGCCCGTCCTATTTGATTGTGACCTATAAACCACACCAATTCATAAGAATAATCATACTCATATTTACATAGTGGAGTTTCTATCAACAAAACCCAGGTTAGTTTAAAAGAAACCAAGCCACAACCAGATCTATATAATAAACTTGTACAAAATTTAGCCTCAGAGCGCACCCGCAAACTATTAGAGGGGCTGACATCATAGCCTAAACCGGGAGGCTTCAACAGAATCATGAGCCAAACCCAGTAAAGATGCTGAATACACACACCAACATCTGGGTCTTGGAGCCTCCAACCTCTCAACTTTTGGGAAATAAACCAAAAATCAAAATAGGGGTGGCAATCCAAGTCAAGGATGTAGCCAGCATCAAAATCCATCAAAAATGACCAAAACCAATTCAGAATCAGACAATCAGACAACTTCATCAAGTGCATCACATCATCTTTCCATCCAAAGTCAATGGATAGTACGTTAGGGTTCCATCTTTTTCCACCAAGGTATTTGTATAACGTATTTCTCAACAAAATGCAGTCAGATAACGCATCATGGTTACTAATAATTGGGGTAGCCCCCAATATTTCATTCATATAACTCACAATACAAAGCTTTAAAATAGCACATAACTTAATAAAAACCACACTACCCCTTTTATGTACTTGGGGCCTAGATATAAAGGTGGGTGATCCCTGCCGCATTAACATGGGGCTGCCATAGTCTTCTATAAAGAGCATATAAACAACCTCTACTAGCCTTATTCCAACACAAGCCAAGAACATCATACAAACGAATCACAACCCCAGATAATCTGTGTGACCAGTTTCGCATCAAAAGGTAGTCAGGGAAGGATTCATATCTACTAATAATTGGGATAGTCCCCAAGTTTTCATTCATACAATCCACAATACGTAGATCTAACACAATAATCATAATAAGAAACGCCACACTACCCCATTTATGTACTTGGGGGCTAGATAACAGGGTGGTTGAACCCTGCCTCAACAACACAACGTTGTCATAGTCTTCTACAAAGATCATACAACAGCCCTGACTAGCCTTGTTCGAAAACAAAGCCAAGTTTATCATACTAAAGGACCACTAGACCAAAAGGGTGTCTATAAATGATTTTGTAACCCAAACCAATCTGTTGTAACCCAATCGCCACAAAAAATAGAGCAACCAGCCATCAAATATGAGGGGTTCACATCAATTACCATCTGTAGGGCCCGCGACCCCGGAGGGCACGGTCCCTCGCGGAGTGTCGATCGACGTAGGGTTGCTTATGGTTTCTTTTAGGGTAATAAATTCGTAACGAAAATTTTTCGAATTACGGTTTTATTTTAACGCAATTTTTGAAAACATGCAACGATTTTTTTAACAAAAAACTCGGTAGAAGGTTGGGCCAGGGCAGTGTAGAGATCCGCGTGGATCTCAGGCCTGCCCGGGCCAAAACCTTTTTTCCGGTTTCTTGTTCCGGCCCACTTGAGCCAAGGGCCGAGACCGCCATCGGTCCACTAGGCTCAGATCCGCGCGGATCTGGGCCCAGTGGTGCCGAGGTGACTTCCGGCCCTGCACCCAAATGGAGCCGATAATCGTTTATGCCTCGAAAAAGAAAAAGAAAGCCGGTTTAATAAAAAAAACCGTAAAAAGAAAGAGTCGCCAGTCAATTTTTTTGGTAAAATTAACAAAACGGGATGAAGAAAATTGACTCCGGTCTCGAACCAAAAAATTCAGGTCCGGGGGTAAAGGTGTCGATGTAGGGGGGTGCCCTTGCATCGCCCGCCGAAGCGGCCTTTACTAGGTCGGGACTAGAAAAAAATAAAATAAAAAAAATGAAATAAAACAAAGTTGTCACGCATTTGAATAAAAAAAACTCATGCAATTAAACTGAATGCGAAGGTGAGTGTTCAAAACAAAACCGAAAGCAACATAAAAAAAATACAGCGGGCGGGGCGGATGAACTACATTTTTACAACTTTATTAAAACGAAGATGAAATGAAAAGAAACAGAAAGGAAAACTACCCCGAATCTGCGCGGATTCGCCGAAGCTCGAGTATCGACGACGGTCTGTTTCCCAGAACTGCTGTGAAATCCGCGTGAGCTCCTCGGCAATTCTCCCAAAAGTAGTCTTTTTTATCTCCGAATCCTCTCTTTTAATGTATTCGCCCAGAAATTTTGCCGGAAAAAAAACCCCCTTTCCAAGGATCCGCGCGGATCCTTAAATAGATAGTAGCAATGGCAGTTTGCTGCGGTTTCCAGCAGTTCCCCCACTCACCGCAGATCCGCGTGAACCTCTGTCGTGTAGGTAGTGGGGAAGACTGCAAGCAACTGCCGGTTTGACTGTAATCGCTGGAGCTGACTCGGATCCGCGCGGACTTGGCTTGACCCACTGACCCGGATCCGTATGAACTTGAAATGACTCCGGACAGGAATCCGCGCAACTCTGTGGGCCAGAATCCGTGTCAGATCCGCGTGAGCTTTCTGGGCCAAAACTGGGATCCGCGCGGATTTGCATTTTTCTGGGCCAAAACTGGGATCCGCGCGGATTTGCATTTTTCTGGGCCCAAAACTGGGATCCGCGCGGATTTGCATTTTTCTGGGCCAAAACTGGGATCCGCGCGGATTTGCATTTTTCTGGGCCAAAAATTGGATTCCGCGAGAATCCGTTTTCCAGGCTCCATTTTGAGTTGACTTTGACCAAGATTTGGCTTTGACCAGAGGTTGACTTTGACTGCTAGATCCACGACGGACCCGGTGCCCATACAGTACAAAGTCCACGAGGACTCAAGCAAGCCTGAAATCCTCGAGGTGCTTGTTGGGTACTATTTTCAGTGTCTACAGTTAGCCCCCACTTTGACTGAGTCTGAGTAAGACGAAAGTCAAAGTATATTTCGAGATGTTGGACTAAGTCTGATGAAGCTGTCTGGCTAGACAGGATATTGTCCTGGCTTTGACTGATGATGTTCGAGATAAAGGGTGCTGGATATTGTCCAAGCTGTAGTGGATTGTCGGAGGCTGTCCGATTTGATGCATTTCTCGGGGGTAGCCCGAACACTTCGATGATATACGGAGGTAGTCCGTTTGGGATTGCTGGAGGTCGTCTAGGCTTTGATGAATTTCTCGGGGGTAGCCCGAATACTTCGACTTGCGGAGGTAGTCCGCTTGGGATTGCTGGAGGTCGTCCAGGCTTCGACAGATTGAATGCTGGAAATTGACGGAGGTAGTATGATGTTGACTTGGTTTGCTGGAGGCTGTCCAGGCTTAACTATTCAAGGGTAGCTTGAATATTAGAGATTTGACCGGAGGTAGTCCGACGCTGGTTTTATTGCTGGATGTCGTCCAGGCTTTAATGAATTTTTCGGGGGTAGCCCGAAAAAGTACTCAAAGATTAGTACCTACAAAAAGACAATGAAACTTATGAGTATCGAAGAAAAGTCAAAACACGGGGTAGCTTCCCCTATAATTTTTTTATTTTTTATTATTTTTTTATTTTTTTTTTTAAAGGATAAATTGGGATAGTGGAAAAAATCCTGCTAGCCGATGAGAAAAACTCCCTGTCAGTCGATGGGGGGTTGACGAGGAACTCAGGGTTCCAACTTGATGATGGAGGATCAGCACTTGAGCTCAGTTGAGTCTGTCATATTCGATGATAGAATCCTCAAGGAATCCGGGAGTCCGACTTGATAACATAATCTGCGAGGGACCTGAGAATCGACGAAGGACTCGCGAATCGGCAAAACACCCCGATGAGTTAGGAGAACCACTTTTTGGCTGGTTCACTCTCTAATTCTTTCCATGATGATCCTGAGTCAAATTTAGGATAAGTCATTTGCTTGTGTTGACATTTAGTAAAACCGTCGAAGCTTTCTGCTTTGGGATCAACAAGGACTTGAAGCCCCCCATTATGCTTCACTTGGTGCGTTCACGAAATTCTGCGAGAGCTTTGCCCCCAATTGGAGCCAGTTGAAGATATGTTCATATTTGAAGTCTTGCTTTGATCGCTAAAGTCAGCGAGATACTCGGTGTAAGCTCCACTATCTTGTTGGGCTTAGTCCAAAATTGGAGAGAGTTTTGGGATATGCCTTGCAAGATTTCACGCTGCTATTGTTCATCATTGCATTGATCATGAAAGTGGGAACTTTGGCAATCACGTTGATTAGTCAGCTACATGTTCTTGAGTGCGGCAATGATAAATTGGATCTCAATTGATGAGCACTGAGTGCATGTATAATGCTTAGACTGTTCATTTATCCTTTATGATGTAATGGATGGACTCTATTTCTCTAGTAATGCATGATGTTAATGCACTTATGCAGACTCTTTTAATCTATGATGATGCAAGACACACATGTAATGCATAAAAGAGTCTAGGTATTGAGATGTGGTCGATGACTCTGGAAACATTAGGACACTTCAAATAGTGAGAACCAAAATCCACGAACATCTTTAGTCTTCATTCGTGCCCTCAACTCCGACCCCTTTGCAAATATGTGATGAGTCTTAATCTAATCCATGAGGATCGATATCCTGAAACACTCTAATTGTTGGCCCCGAGGGAACCGCGAGAGCTTGTGTCAATATGGAATCTGTCAAGACTTTGGTTGAACATAAATAATCGACGAGAAAAGAGGTTTGAGTCTCTACGAGTTATAAAGTCCGTGAGAGCTCTTAGAAAAGATGTGCAAGGATTCTGCTTTAACCTGCTCGAGCACAACCTGGAAACTGGATAAGATCCTTTTGACAGATCACTTGAAATAAGTTTTGATTATTTGGGCCGGACTTCAAAAGCTTCCTACGTATCCACTTTATGAGTGGAATTAGGCCGTCGTAGTTCAAAAGGTTGTTTAAGTATTTAGTTGCTGACTTAATAAGTCAGTGGCTAATAACTTAGGGATAGTTTCTGACTCTGATCACCAGTTGCTATAATTTATATTGTTTTTAAGGCATAGAATTTCCTTAGCCGCTGTAGGTTTGTTGAAGCTTCTTGACTCATATTTGAATGCACTAGGAGCGATATGCAACCCAGGATCCGTAAGAACTTCATGAATGAAAAACCTTTATCTTCAAGCCCAAATCGATATATGTGAACATGCTGTTGTAAAAGTTGTTCAAAGGCTTAGCGTTATACATTGAACATGCTTTTAAAAAAGTCGTTCTTATGTAAAAGGTTGTTAGAAGAGTTGATGATGGACATTTGCTCCTGAGAATCCGTGAGGACTTTTCCATTCGGTCTCACAAAAATCTGTTAGGACTTTTCCAGAACTATAGCTTATTTTTACTGGATAGTAGAGCTATATCTTGCTATCCAATGAACATGAAGGAAAGTGACAAGACCAACGTGTCATTTCCACGAGAAGAGATGAGAACGAAATGCCCGCTCTTAGGCACCCTAGATTGACTGCTAAAAGGTGAGCAAAAGGGAAAAAAAATGTCCCTGGATGCCACCTGTAGTGATCAGGAAATCTAATGAATTGTATCCTGATAGCCCCCCAATTGAAAAAGAAAACGGAGGGAAAGAGAAAGCCCCCAGTTTGAAAGGAAGACAAAGGGAAAAAGAAAGCCCCCAATTCGAAAAGAAGACGTACAGAGGAGAAGAGAAAAGCCCCCGGTGTAAGCCATGAAGAAAAGAAGGTGTGAGACTTCACGAGCAAGACCTCATATCACATGACAATAAGACCAGTGAGAGAAACAATGATGCATAAGGTCAAAATCATGTCAAAGCAAACTCTATTTAAATACTATGAGTGTAAGACCAAGACACAAACCAATCACTCTATGTTGTACCTCTAAACAATCATGTATCACCTTAGCAATTGATGAGCTAGTGAAGCTAGTAGATCCTCACTTTAGGTAAAGTGGAACACTCCTCTCAATATGTTTAGAAATATGTAAGGGTTCACTCAAGCTCGTTCCAATGCATACAACTGCCATAAGCTTGCCAAGACTCTCAACTCTCCATCACTGAGGACAACACGCAAAAATGCTAATCATGAGGACTTTCAAAAGGTTGTAATGGGGTTTAGGCTAGGGTAAGAAGGGAAATCATTTGGAAAATGTGGAGCTAAGTAGCCAAGTACCTAAGAGCAACAACATTTTCATTTCATACAATGCAACCCCTCCGCACGAAAACTTAAAAGAGCACAAAACATCCACAATAAAAGAAGACCGGGATAGAGTACCAAATACAAATCAAAACCCAAAATTAAAACAAAAACCTTCTCTTTTTCTCTTTTTCTTTTTCTTTTTTTCTTTTTCTTTTTTGGCTGTTTTGCTGCTTTTTTTTTGTTATGAATTTCTAGTTTTTGAACTTTTTCTTTTCTTTTTTTTTCAATGAATAACATGAATATATAAAGAGCAATTCAAATCCCAGTAGTCACAAGTTATAACCTTTGAGGATAAAGAGGGTAGAAAGGATATTCAACAATGTACTTCCCTTGTAGCAACAAACCAACTACTCACTCTCAACCAACGACCACGAAACAGCCCCAAACAACTGAACTGTTGCTCATTCTATCTTGGCTAAAGGTAGGAAAATCATGTAAAGGCCAAGGGTGTGCATTTATAGGGTAAACAACAAGACAGGAAAAAGGGTTAGCAAGGGCTTGCAAAAAGAGGTCAAAATGTCAGGTGGCTATTTAGCTATGTAGCTAACAAAAGGATGCCTCAATCATATTAACACAATGCATATGCCAAATGTGATTTTAAGGAATGTCAAGCCAAGCTCTAGAGATGCACACATGGAAGAGTTACACACAAAAAGGAAATCGAGACTATATATATAATAAATAGTCTATGAAGGCTTAAAATCTCACGGGTTATTCTACTAACTCTTCAACTAGCTCAAAAAGATGATCAATTGCTAAGACTCAACAATCATGCAAGAAGTACTCAAGAATAAAAGGCTTGTACAAGGCAATACAACTCAAAGCATTTCGACTGGATAATTGCTTCGACCTAGACATTTCCTTCATTTTGATCAACATAGTGTCCTCAGGCTCTATGGTACTTGCAAAGTTCATCCGCATCCCCACTTTGGAGTATTTCCTTATTGGCTCATCCTTTCCTTGGAAATTGTTCTAGTGCTTCAGCACATGGAGTGTTCTTTCACCTCGTTTCCCTTGTTATTTCCCTTGTTAGGCAAGAAGTTTGCTTATCAGTATAAGTGTTCTTCTAGCCCTCAGTTAGCTAGTTCACTTTCGATTTTGATTCCAGCTAACCTCAATGAGATGAAGTCCTTGAGAGGTTGAAACCTTAGATGGGTGTTGTACGAGGGCTGTAAGCTCTGCACAAGCATATCTACTTGATGTTCCTCAGAAGGTCGATCTGCCATTTGAGCTGCTTTCGCCCTCCATCGAGCGAAGTAGTCAGAGAATCTCTCTTCCTCTCCTTGCTTCATGAGCTCCATGTCCCTTAAGGTGACGGGCATGTCAACATTGTAGGAGTATTGATGTAAGAACTCCTTGCAAAGTGAGCTCCATCGTGAGGACTTGGTAGGACTAAGTGTGTTATACCATTTCATAACATCCGGGCCAAGAGTCCAAGGAAAAATAATGTGGTAGATATCTTCTTCCACTCCTTTTAGCGTCATAGCCCCCATAAAATTCCTCACATGTTGATGTGGGTTCTCAGTACCGTGAAACTTGATATCAGGCATGTTGAATTTAGGGGGAAGTCTACCCCGAGGGACAGGTGTGAAACCTACGTCGTCCATGAACTGATTGTTGAAGAGAGTAGATTCTTTCAGCATTTGTTCAATGCGATCAAGTCTCGAATTCGAGTCCCCGTGGACCGACCCATCTTTCTCCTTTCTTGATTGCTCAACTTCCCCCGTAGGAGGATTTTTCACATTCGAATTTTTCGCCTCTTCCATTGCGTGAATGACAGCATCAATTCTCTGATTTTGTGCTTCTAACTGAGCATTCATAGTGACTTGCATATTCAGAATTATGTTGGTCAGCTGCTCCATTTCAGTATTTGGAGGAGGTGGAGGAGGAGGCACCGGCTCCTTCTCTGGATCACTATGAGGATGGTTGCTGTTAAGGTCTGACATTGTCTTAGATGGATCAATTACCAAGGATTCAACTTCTTCGTCAGTAAATTTAGATGATTGCGAATCACGATCCTTGTTGTTGTCGTACTCGATGTCAAAAGCTTCTAATAGACCAGTCTCGTCCCTTTGATAAACCCGAAACCAACCTATTCAGTTCGGGAAGATGAAGGAATTCAGGACTCAGCTCAACACCGACTGACAAGACACGATGCATGTTATGGAAGAAGAAAATTATTTGAATCCCGAATGACCGAACTAGAGCTCTAGATCATATGCGAAACCCAAATAAAACTCTTATGCAAATGCTGACTCGAGCCAGAAAGACATATTTAGACCTTATCGGGCCGAGCCCAATACCAAATTTTTCAAGCTTAGGCCTCTCATAAGGGCTAAACATATCATTTTAGCTGACTACACAGACCAAAGAGCCCATTTGGACCACACAAGAGTGGGCTCACTCACAAATCCGCGAGGATCCATGAGGTCCAACAACTTGTGCAACCCAAATGACCTGCTAGTCTTAGACAGAGATGACTTCATGCAAACTAAAATGCAAACCGATGACCCTAAAACACCTTAATTTAGGCCCGGTAGCAACCGAGCTCACCAAGAATCCGCGCGGATTTCCTGGGCTCAGGCCTGCTACTGAGCTTAAACCCAGGTCCAACACTTAAGGGGAAAAAAAAAGTGATTTGGACTATACAGGGCCTCACCCAACCTGGGATCCGCGTGGACTCCAAGGGCTCGGGCCTTGTATAGGCCAAATCAGATCTCACAGCCCACTATTCATGACTTAAGACAACCATATTTAGACCCGATAGTGACCAAGCTCACCAGAATCACAGGATTTCTCGGCTCAGCCCACCATCGGGCCTAAATCCGTGCCTGACAAAACAAAGAAGAAAAGAAAGAAAACAAGAATTTGGACCATACATGGCCCAGCTCAACCTGGAATCCGCGTGCATCCCCTGAGCTCGAGTCATGTATGGGCCAAATTCTAGCCGTTATGCACGACCCAAAGCGCCTCGGGTTAGGCCCCATAGGGTCCGGATACACTAAGATCCGCGCGGATCTCAAAGCCTCCAGCCCACTATCAGGCCTAAACCTGGGTTGACGACTCTAACACTAGGAGGGCCGGACCATTAATTTGGGCTATACAGGCTCGCCCAACTCGAATCATGGATCCCATGGGCCCCGTCCCTGTATAGGCCAAATTAATTATCTTGGCCTACCGCAAATGCAAAAGGTTTTTTCTTTTGTTATATTATTTTTTTGTCTAAGCATTATGGCATGGTCCCGGGTTCGAGAAAAGGAAAAAACACATGGCACGCAAATGAGTTCCATCCTAACCAAGGGACTATGTTTGAGGGTTAAAGGGTCGGTTCATCCTAACCTCTAGCTCGTGTCCCGAGTATTTGATCTTCAATGGGGTGCATGGCAAGATTAACACACTCGGGTTGCTCCCTTTTATCATATGGATTAGGGAGTGTTGCACGAGTGGGAAAAACAACCACCGGCTCGGTGAAGGTCTAAATGGACCCACCTGAGTTGAATGGTTCATGTTTTCCCCAAAAATGGTAAAAATAAAAGGGTTCACCTAAACGGTGCCTTGTGTGCCCAACTAAGGGGAAGGCCCGAGAAAATGCAAGTAATGCCTAAATAAAAATGTGACAACTTTTTTTTTAAAAAAAAACAAAAAAAAACAAAAACAAAACCCGACTTTTCAAGTCTTACCCACTTACTAAATAAGTCCCCAGTGGAGTCGCCACTGTAGGGCCCGCGACCCCGGAGGGCACGGTCCCCCGCGGAGTGTCGATCGACGTAGGGTTGCTTATGGTTTCTTTTAGGGTAATAAATTCGTAACGAAAATTTTTCGAATTACGGTTTTATTTTAACGCAATTTTTGAAAACATGCAACGATTTTTTTAACAAAAAACTCGGTAGAAGGTTGGGCCAGGGCAGTGTAGAGATCCGCGTGGATCTCAGGCCTGCCCGGGCCAAAACCTTTTTTCCGGTTTCTTGTTCCGGCCCACTTGAGCCAAGGGCCGAGACCGCCATCGGTCCACTAGGCTCAGATCCGCGCGGATCTGGGCCCAGTGGTGCCGAGGTGACTTCCGGCCCTGCACCCAAATGGAGCCGATAATCGTTTATGCCTCGAAAAAGAAAAAGAAAGTCGGTTTAATAAAAAAAACCGTAAAAAGAAAGAGTCGCCAGTCAATTTTTTTGGTAAAATTAACAAAACGGGATGAAGAAAATTGACTCCGGTCTCGAACCAAAAAATTCAGGTCCGGGGGTAAAGGTGTCGATGTAGGGGGGTGCCCTTGCATCGCCCGCCGAAGCGGCCTTTACTAGGTCGGGACTAGAAAAAAAATAAAATAAAAAAATGAAATAAAACAAAGTTGTCACGCATTTGAATAAAAAAAACTCATGCAATTAAACTGAATGCGAAGGTGAGTGTTCAAAACAAAACCGAAAGCAACATAAAAAAAATACAGCGGGCGGGGCGGATGAACTACATTTTTACAGCTTTATTAAAACGAAGATGAAATGAAAAGAAATGAAAGGGAGAACTACCGACCAAGGCGATTTGCAAGCTCGAGTATCGACGACGTCCTGCTTCCTAATCGCCGTGAAATCCGCGTGAGCTCCTCGGCAATTCTCCCAAAAGTCTCTTTTTTTATCTCCGAATCCTCACTTTTAATGTGTTTGCCCAGAAATTTTGCCGGGAAAAAACCCCCCCTTTTCAAGGATCCGCGCGGATCCTTAAATAGATAGTAGCGGTGGCGCTTGTCGCGGTTTCAATAGCTTCCCACTCACCGCAGATCCGTGAACCTCTCGCCGTAGGTAGTGGGGAAGACTGCAAGTAACTGCCGGTTTGACTGTAATTACTGGGGCTGACTCGGATCCGCGCGGACTTGGCTTGACCCAGTGACCCGGATCCGTATGATCTTGAAATGACTCCGGACAGGAATCCGCGCAACTCAGGCCGTAATCCGTGTCGATCCGCGTGAGCTTTCACAAAATCGATCCGCGCGATTTGCATTTTCTCGCCAAAAATTGATCCGCGATTTGCATTTTTCTCCAAAATCGATCCGCGCGATTTGCATTTTTCAGGCCAAAATCGATCCGCGCGGATTTGCATTTTTCTCGGGCCCAAAATCGATCCGCGCGATTTGCATTTTTCGCCCAAAATCGATCCGCGGATTTGCATTTTTCTCACAAAATCGATCCGCGCGGATTTGCATTTTTCTGGGCCAAAAATTGGATTCCGCGAGAATCCGTTTTCCAGGCTCCATTTTGAGTTGACTTTGACCAAGATTTGGCTTTGACCAGAGGTTGACTTTGACTGCTAGATCCACGACGGACCCGGTGCCCTTACAGTACAAAGTCCACGAGGACTCAAGCAAGCCCGAAATCCTCGAGGTGCTTGTTGGGTACTATTTTCAGTGTCTACACCATCAAACCCTCATCCGGCCTTAACGTAATTAACCAATTGAAAAATATATCCCTCACCAATAAACTCGATCCAAACCAGTTAGTTCAGGAAGAGATAATTCCTCCCCCTTTTTATATAAGCAAATCTGAACTCTAATGGTTTTAATCCAACTGAGACCAATGACACATGTCAAAGGGATGAACTGGAATGAAATTAGATACAGTAACAAACAATCATTCACTGTGCAGAAACATATCACAGAACTTGCAAACCACGGTAGCATCCAACTCAAGCAACTAAAATCAAGAAGATGGAGAAAAAAAATGAAAAAGGAAGGAACACACTTGGAATTTGAGAGAAACCGAGCCACGCCTTGAAAAATTTTGTGCTAGACTACATCTCCTCGCCAATCGCCTACTAAGCAGAACCTTGTATCTTAGACTTCCTCGATTTTCAATCCATGACTCGCAGTCACAGTATTCACACCATCATCACACAAACCTAGCCACATGAAAGATCCATCGCAATCTACTCTGCTCCCTAAATCTCAATCCACTCTTAAAGTACTCAAGAAACCATAGATTTTCACTCAATCGCTCAATCTCTACCCAAGATGTATCAATTTGTAAATTAGCATGATGATTTCGTATAGTGATGACTAGAATCGAATACTCTTACTGGCAGCCGCGAAAATCAAGAACTTTGGGGGATCATTAGACCTGGTTCACCAGGCTCGAGTATTGGGAACTTATGAACTGGATGACTCGCTTCTAGAGAGAGGTGAGAGTTTCTCTCTCTACATCTCGGCTTGACTACTTTATGTGATAATAATTCACATTATATTTGGAGTACATGCTCCACACAAGATATAATAAATTTGAAAATTCTTTTTCACTCCATTCACGTCATTTCACACTACCAAAATAAATAAATAAATAAATAAAGAGAAGATATGTAAAGGGGCGGCCAGGTTCATGTGAACCGCTTCTCAGTGTTTGTTGGTTTGAAAATAATTTCAACTATGGTAGAATCTCCCTAATAAATTACATTTGCACTCCATTCACGTCATTTCACATTACCAAAATAAATAAATAAATAAATAAACCTATATTATTATAAATGCTAGAATGAGTGCCCCTGATCTCTTCCATCTTCCATTCCAGCAATCTCATGCATTAGTTAATATGCAATGTAGATTTCAGATAATTCAACATCTCAACCGTTAGATCAAATCTTTCTCACACTCTCTCACTTTCTGGATAACTCCCACATCATTAGTCAGTAACTACTCCACTAACCACCCTTTTCTTATGCCATTGTATTCAATCCTGTGCGTTTTCCCATAATCCCATTTCTTTCACTTTCTATATAATTACCCTTCATTAGTCAATAACCTCCCCACCCCACCCAATGTCATTGAATCAATTTTTCCAACTTCTCGGCATTTCTTTCTTTAAAATTCTAATACACAGCAACTACCACAATCATTTGTTCCTCCAAACTTCTGTGATTGTGGAAGTAGAGTTCTTTCTCCTCCCGATTTTTATTTCCTCCATTGTGATCAACATGAAATCTTGAAGAGAAAGAACTTGATGTATAATGAGATCAAAGATTGGATCAAAGATTGGATCTTGATCGATTACACATCAATGAACATGTGCAACCAATCAGAGAAGAGGGATGCTTCACGTGAATATGGAAGAGGGAGGGGATGAATCACGTGAATTCTAGGATCTATGGAAGGCTGTTTTGACGTGAGGTCTTTTGTGGGAGAAAGGAATAAGAAAGATTGAATCTTGAAGAGATTTAAGAGAGGGGAAGAGGATGACGAGAGAGAGGGAGATGGGAGGCTTTTGGCGTGAGGCCTTTGAAAATGAGAGGGAAAGATGATTGCTAGAAAGTAGGGAATTAGTTAGAGGAGAGACAGAGAGTTTGTTGGAGATATTTTGTGAGAGAGAGGGAAAGGGGGACGTTTGAGAGGGAAAGGGAGGGGAGACGTTTGAGAGGGAAAGAGAGGGGATGTTGATTGCCTTAAGGTTGAGATTATCTAACTATGATGATAGAAAGATAAAGGGTAACAAGATAGGTCAAGGGATCTATCTTGATATAAAAACACCACAAGAAAGAAACCCTAGGGCTAACTTGGCCTTTAACCTAGTTACAGAAACACCTTCTAGGTTCAGGGACCAAGCTATTCCTAACCACTTGGTTGCCAAACCAAGATACAATAGAAGAGATCAACGAGGTTCTCACGAAACACTCAGGGGGTAAGCTAAAAGCAGTATTGTATTCATATTCAAAATCAGACGCCTTTGAAAGGCTACAAGCCTAGCTATTTATACTATTACAGTCCTATATGGACTTGGACTCTCAGACTTGGCGTGCAAGCCAGTCATATAAGACTAGGAATCCTCCTACTTGGCGTGCAAGCCAAAGAATCCTAGATCTAGATGCCAACAACCTTCTCCACCTTGGGTTAAGACACCTTATCCTAAGAGGAGTTGGTTACAACAACCTTATCATAATAGGAATTGGCTTTCCTAATACAAGGTGGATTAGTTACAAATAAGCCAATCTTATCTAGGATAATAATAACTACTTGGCGCCAAAGCTATCTAAACCACACGCCTATCACACACACACGTACACTCCTTCTAGAACATTCTAGAACATCCTAGAATCTTCTAGACTAATCTAGACTCCTATGACTTGATATCCAAGTTTATATATATTACTTGGCATCTTACATTACTCAAAATAATAAGTCAATAATATAAATCACACTTAAAATAACTAAATGCTAGAAATGTGAAGTTTACATCCAAAAGGCCAAAACCGTGAAATTCAAACTGAAATGGTGAAAACTGTGAAATTCACTTTGGGCTTTGGAACTGGGCCTTTGACGTGTACTTGGTCTTCTCTTGGACGAGACTTGGTTGGACTTGGGCCCTCTAGGATGTTTGGACATCCTCTTGGAACAAAGAGCAAGTGATATGGATCGGCCTCCGGGTCTCTACTTTGTACTCTTCTCCTTTGGCCCGCTCTATTTCCATGTGATTGAACTGAACCTCCTTTGTTGGGCCTGGATTGGATGGATTCTTTTCATGAAGGACTCTATATTTAACTTGGAGTTCCCATTGGGCCTTCTTTGTTGGGCTTAGGGGACTAGGCGTGGGCTGATTTACATCATTCCCCCCTTGTTGAAAGAAGTTTGTTCTCAATCTTGGAGGATCATCTTCTCCAACCTTTTCCAGGACTTCAATTGGCCCATCTACCTTCTTCACGTGAACCAGGGCCTCCACAACAGTTGGGAGATGACGGCTGTGATCATTCACGTGGACTAAGGTGTCCTCAGTAGATCGGAGTTGGGTCTTCTTCATTGGGTTTGGTCCACAATCGTCCTCTATGAATCTTGGGTCTCCATAGGTGAGCCCAAGGCTATGTTAATCCCCATTCCTTCCATGAACCATGGGTCCCCAAAAGTGAGACCTAGGCTAGGTAGATTTAGTTAAGGAACGACCCTCTTGAGATAGACCAACTCCAGAAGCATCACACTCAGCCTTAAACTTCTTATCAAAGCTTGGTATGGCTAGGGCAGGTGTGGTGCAGAGTTTCTCCTTGGTGATGTCGAACACTTTCCGGGCTGTTGGAGTCCATAAGAGCTTCTTAGACTTTAGTAGTTCGGTCATAGGTGATAGAATAGTGCTGAAATTCTTCACAAACCTCCTATTGAAAGAGGCCAAATCGGGGTAGCTTCGAACATCATGAATACTAGTTGGACTAGGCCTCTCCTTGATAGCTTTGTCCTTTTCTTCATCAACCTTAATCACTTTAGTCGAAAGAGCATAACCAAGAGAGACTATGTTGTTGATGAAGAGGTAACACTTGGACAAATTCACATACATCTTTTCGTGAGCTAAGATCTCCAGAACAGATTGGAGTTGAAAAATATGATCTTTCTCACTCTTGCTATTCACATGTATGTCATTAAAGTAGACAACAACACACTTGCTTATAAGGGGCTTCAAAACCTGGTTCATCAATCTCATAAAATTTGAGGGAGCATTAGTTAGACCAAGAAGCTTGACTAACCATTCATACAGATCTCCTTTTGTTTTGACAGCAGTGTCCCCTTGTAAAACCCCGAAAAATCCAAAGATGTTGACCGTGACGTCGTTAGTAAATTAGGTTTGACTTCGTTTTTATTATTATTCGTATGTGTTTATTTATGCTAACGCTTGAGCTCATAGGACCGTTGAGGGACTAACAAGGGTAGAATAGTAATTTCCGCTGGTTAATATTATTATGTGGTTAATTACGTGAATATTATTTGCTATGTGATTATATGATTATTAGTATTAATATTATTATTACTATTATTAGAATTATTGGGTTTTTAGAAAACTCAGTTTTTAATTGTTTTAAATGGGTTGGGTTAGGATTAGATTGGATTAGTGGGCCTAATTGGAGTATTAGTATAAAAACCCTGTAAACCCATATCAAACCCTAATCTCTCTAACCCTAACCCTAATCTCTCCCTCCCTTCTCTCCCTGCCGCGCCCCAGCGACCGCCACCCAGCAGCCGCCGCCCTCCGCCGCGTCGTCCACCGGGTGTCGCCGGAAACCACCGCAACTCTTCTTCCTCTTTTTCTCTCTTCTCCCTCTTTCTTCCTCTCGATCTGCCTCTGCCTCGCTCGCGCCCAGACGACCAGCCGCCGTCGCACCACCCTCCCCAGCCGTGCCCTAACCCCCTGCGTAAAACCCTAACTGTTTTCTTTTCTTTTTCTTTTTTTTCATGTTTTTAAAATTAAAAATCTGATTATGTTTTTTTTGTTAATTGAGTTGTATTATATTTTTCTGATTAGTTGTGTTTTTAGGAAAAATTATATGTAATCTTGTTCTTGGTTGTAATTATGTGTAAATTGTTAATTGTTATGTGTAATTTGTTTGCTTGTTATATGTAATTATATGTTGTAATTAGATTAGGTTGTAATAGTTGGTTATTAGGTTTAAAAGTGGTTCTTTAATATTCTTTATATTCTTTATATGAACTTTTTTTTTTAGACCACAATATTATTGTATGTACGAATTTGGAAATTTATTACCTAGGTTAATTCTTGAATGTTTAGTTATTAAATAGTTATGTTCTTTATTGTTCCTTAAAAGTAAACCTTGTTTAAGTTGTTAAATAAATTAGGTTGACTTAATAACAGTACAATTCTTGTTTAGTAATTCATGAATCTTGATGGAGTCTAGTAACAAGAATTAGTTGTTGGGATTCTTGTTTGGTAGTTTAAATGTTTCTAAGTTGCTCGAATCTTGATTAAAGAAACCGCTTGTTTAACCACCTTTGTATTACCTTGTGAAATTCTTGTTGTAATGTTACTCTTTTAACTAATTCATGTTTTTAAAGTCTTTAAAACTTTGTTACGTGTTGTATGTTCTAAGAAATTTTATTTCATCGTACGATTTAAGTTTTAATTAAAGTTTTATTAAAGTGTCCTTGTTTTAATAAGTTTACTTCTACAAGTTTAATTGTTGGACCTAAGTTAAGTTGGACTTTATATCTTAGACCCTAAGTATCGCTTTAAGTCCAAATTAGAACCCCAAGACCTTTTGGTAAAGGTTAGAACCGAAATAGCAAATTAGTTAATAACAGTTATTGGGAAGTCGAGTTGTGACCCGTTTGGTGTGAACGTTACAATCTGTCCTCTGTTTGCTTTTATTTATAAAGAATTGTTGAGTAAATTTTATGTGTGAACTTATTCCTTGAATGTGTTAAGTGTAAACCATAAATGATAGGAACCTAAGTGTTCCTAGGGGATGGGTTAGGAAGTTGACAGTTAATATTAACTTCGTTAGAACGCGTTTTGATTAGATAATTATTCTTATTCTAGGCCCGAGTAGTACGTGACGTAGTGAGCTCAAGTGTGTTCTTCTTTTGCTGTGCTGTGAAGTATATCAGGTAATTGTCTATGCTCTAATCCCCACCGGGATGCTCTTTAAATGTGTTTTGATGTTTTATAATCTATTTTGAGAATTGCATCCCGAAAGGGGACTTTTGTGGAAATACGACCATCTGTCTTTGATAATCTTTTCTTTTTGATTCGATTGTGATCTTGGTTTATTTGAGTTGAGAAATTGGATGGTCTTTTATTCAAAGTTTTGTTAATGGTTGTGATAACTTGGGATGGTTTGACTTGAGAGTCGTGAGTTGAGTTTGAATATTGTTTAAATAATTCAAGTGGAAACGTTAAGCGGGTTTCGGGGGATAACCTGTTGTGCAGGTGTAACAATCTGCAGGGTTATGGACCAGGAGATCGGGGCTTCCTTCCCTGATATAGGATAGTATTTTGATGCCTTTGGTAGGCGATATTATTTATGCCTTTGGTGGGCGATGTTTTTGATGCCTTTGGTGGGCGATGTTCTTGATGCCTTTGGTAGGCGATGTTTTGATGCCTTTGGTGGGCGATATTATTTATGCCTTTGGTAGGCGATGTTCTTGATGCCTTTGGTAGGCGATGTTACTTTAAGGGATTTGGTATCCCGCCCGCAAATTAAAATATGGATTGGATGGGTTGAGGAAACAGTATGGGATTAAAGGTTTGTAAAACGTTTGAATCGATCCCTCTCCCCAAAATGAATTGAAATGAACTTAAACTGTTTTAAACGTTAGGGGTAGACATTATTGAGATTTCCCCCTCATTTTTGAAATGTTTTGTTTTCAGGTGAAGATCTAAATGCCGGGGACGGGAATTAGAAGTGAGGACGACGAGTCTAGAAGTCCTTGAATCTTTTATTTAGTTTTCGTCATGATGTCTTAAAGATTTGTTTTGAGTTATTAGTAGTTACCGTTAGCAGACAGTTGTGTTTTCCTTTCTCGCCTTGTGTTCCTTCGGGAATACGGCAGTGACGCCCAAACTAAATTTGAAGTCTTCCGCTAAGTTTCGTCTGTTAACGTTAGTTGACTTTGACTTTTCTATAATTGAATTTCCAGGGCGTTACACCCCTTCTTTGATTCGAACTGAATCAAGGTACCCCCGTCTTGGACCAATCTTTGAAACGACTTGGGTACCATCTAGCTCGTCCATTAGATCTTCAATTCTAGGAAACTTGTACTTGGTAGGACTCTTGTTGATGCACAGATGTTGGTTCCCTTCTTTCTTTGTAATCACAAGGGTAGGGTTGGTGCATGGACTGAAAACTTCCTTGATCATACCCTTTGTTTGAAGATCATCAACTTCCTTTTGATCTTCTTGATTGCCACTGGGGTTCTCGTGATGTGCGTGCTTATCTTGCAGAATAGATCCATGAATAAGATCGGATTTGAGCTGGTGAGGGCGATTCTGGTGAGGTGACGAGGGTGTGTGGGTTGTTGTGGCTACGGTTGACGTTGTGTGGCTCTTTGTGGCTATGGCTTGTGTTTAGGCTTGAGGGAATGATCTCTTTATGCTCACTAAACTCAAGACGTTCAGTGATCATAGAGTGATGAGATTTGGATCATTCTCCTGGGGTGGGGACGGTTGGGAGACTTTGAGTTGAGCTAGAGTTATCTTTTGTTGTTGAGCCTGAAAGTGTAAGTATTAGCTCTTCCATCATGCGTCACACTCCTGTCAAATAACCATGGTCTTCCAAGCAGAATATGACAAGCATCCATAGGTAAAACGTCACACCATAGAGAGTCTTTATAAAATTTGTCAATGGAAAAGCTTACCAAACACCATTGAGTCACTTGTAAATCTTCACCCTGATTGAGCCACTGGATGGTGTAGGTTTTTGGATGGGGGCTCATTTCCAGCTGAAGTTTATCCACCATAGTAGTTGACGCCACATTGGTGCTGCTTCCTCCCTCTACGATCAAAGAACAAACTTTTCCCTTGATAGTACAACGAGAATGAAAGATGGTTTCTCGCTATTGTTGATCTTCAGAAACAATCAAGCTACTGAGAGTTATCCTCATAAGGAACATCTCTTGAGCCATGGAGGGGCTTAGATTTGCGTTTGGGCATGGAGGGAATTGTGTTTGGGCAGTTTTGTGGAGTTTAGGGTTGCACTCTCAGAGAATCTAAGCTCTGATACCACTTTTGATGTATAAAGGGATCAAAGATTGGATCTTGATCTATTACACATCAATGAACACATGCAACCAATCAGAGAAGAGGGATGCCTCACGTGAATATGAAAGAGGAAGGGGATGAATCACGTGAATTCCAGGATCTATGGAAGGTTGTTCTAACGTGAGGTCTTTTGTGGGAGAAAGGAATAAGAAAGATTGAATCTTGGAGAGATTTGAGAGAGGGGAAGAGTATAACGTGAGAGAGGGAGATGGGAGGCTTTTAGCGTGAGGCCTTTGAAAGTGAGAGGGAAAGATGATTGCTAGAAAGTAGGGAATTAGTTAGAAGAGAGAGTTTGTTGGAGATATTTTGTGAGAGAGAGGGAGGGGAGACGTTTGAGAGGGAAAGAGAGGGGATGTTGATTGCCTCTCGGGCCCGGGGCGTTACATCTAACTATAATGATAGAAAGATAAAGGGTAACAAGATAGTTCAAGGGATCTATCTTGATATAGAAACACCACAAGAAAGAAATCCTAGGGCTAACTTGGCCTTTAACCTAGTTACAGAAACACCTTGTAGGTTCAGGGACCGAACTCTTCCTAACCACTTGGTTGCCAAACCAAGATACAATAGAAGAGATCAACGAGGTTCTCACGAAACACTCAGGGGGTAAGCTAAAAGCTGGATTGTAGTCATATTCAAAATCAGACGCCTTTGAAAGGTTACAAATCTAGCTATTTATACTACTACGGTCCTATATGGACTTGGACTCTCAGACTTGGCGTGCAAGCCAGTCATATAAGACTAGGAATCCTCCTACTTGGCGTGCAAGCCAAGGAATCCTAGATCTAGACGCCAACAACCTTCTCCACCTTGGGTTAAGACACCTTATCCTAAGAGGAGTTGGTTACAACAACCTTATCATAATAGGAATTGGCTTTCCTAATACAAGGTGGATTAGTTACAAATAAGCCAATCTTATCTAGGATAATAACAACTACTTGGCGCCAAAGCTATCTAAACCACACGCCTATCACACACACACGTACACTCCTTCTAGAACATTCTAGAACATCCTAGAATCTTCTAGACTATTCTAGACTCCTATGACTTGATATCCAAGTTTATATATATTACTTGGCATCTTACATTACTCAAAATAATAAGTCAATAATATAAATCACACTTAAAATAACTAAATGCTAGAAATGTGAAGTTTACATCCAAAAGGCCAAAACCGTGAAATTCAAACTGAAATGGTGAAAACTGTGAAACTCACTTTGGGCTTTGGAACTGGGCCTTTGACGTGTACTTGGTCTTCTCTTGGACGAGACTTGGTTGGACTTGGGCCCTCTAGGATGTTTGGACATCCTCTTGGAACAAAGAGCAAGTGATATGGATCGGCCTCCGGGTCTCTACTTTGTACTCTTCTCCTTTGGCCCGCTCTATTTCCATGTGATTGAACTGAACCTCCTTTGTTGGGCCTGGATTGGATGGAGTCTTTTCATGAAGGACTCTATATTTAACTTGGAGTTCCCATTGAGCCTTCTTAGTTGGGCTTAGGGGACTAGGCGTGGGCTGATTTACATCACCACTCACCGAGGAGATATGGAATCAGTAGAGATGAGCATTACAACCGGACTTGGAAAGTTGGAGGAGCACAGGAGAAATCGTCGGTGATGCAGTATATCAACGATTGAAAAAAGTATCAAAGATATAAGGGAACAAATACCAAAGTTGCATTGAAACAATGTATTACCATCGTCCTAAATTATTTGTCCTTTTACCTAATTTTTTTATCCAAAAATATTTGCCTCATTTACAATCCCAACAACTGTAATTCCTTTTCTACTCCTAATTACGGAGTAATAAATTAACCTATCACTTTTTACAATTCCAACAACTATTATATTCAATAAAATTAGGTATAGTTTTTGTAAATGGAGAGTGTGTATTACCAGAACTGTACTCTTTATTAATTAATTAATTTATAATTTTATTTTGCTCTTGAAAATGCGAAAATGCATGTTGAAAGAAGTATCAAAAGTCTTTGCATTGTAGTTGCACATGATTCTACAGGTTTATCTTAAAATACATGTTGGAAAAAGGCAGATGACTACTCTACTGTACATAGTGGTTATGGAAAATGTTATTAATCCTTATGCCAAAAAATTGTAGGTAATTCCCGTTTGATTGGTTTGATTTATTGGCACTCCCTCCTTTTCATATTATCTGTCACTTTAACTAACTTTTTTTTCCCATAATATCTGTCACCTTACAATTTCAATAACACATTAATTACTAATTTATCAAATTATACATCTTTTTCATCAACTTTTCTCTTTTATTCACCATTTTTCTTTATTATTCACCATTTTTCTTTTTTATTCACCATTTTATTCAACTTTTTATCATTTCCAAGAATGCAAATGGGAAGTTTTATTGGTTTTGTGAATCATGTCTTAAGTGACAAATAAAATGGGAAGGAGGGAGTATTAACTTTGGTAAATTTTTATAATTAGCCACTTTTTATTCATTATTGAAACTAATTACAGATAAAATGATTTGCGTCAACACTTGATATTTAGTAACATCATCCCATCTATTTGTTCTATTTTTATTATCCTCCAAATGCAATTTCCATATTTATAATTTTATTTATTTTAGTATCTATTATTTACTTTTAAATTTAATTATTGCTAATTCGTTACTAATACATGTCTATTCTATTTTGCTTCATCTTTTCAGAATATATTTTATGTTTTGATTCTTAAATGAATTCACACACAATAAAGCATCATATACACTGTTAAATGACATGTTAATTGGGACCTTCATACAAGGCATCAACATCACACTACTGCTACTAATACTATTCTTACAATATATATTACTATTATTACTACCTCCGTTCCAAATTATTTCAACTATGGTAGAATCTTATCATCATATCGAGGAATAATGAGTGATTATTTATTGTTTCCGTTCATATTAATTAGTTTTTATTCCTTTTTTATTATTTTTTATTGTATCGCTATATTATTTTGTTCGATTTATTTACCGAAATAGGCACCCGTTCGGATTATAGACATAATTTTATTTCTTATTCATAATTTTAACCATAATTTTTATTTGTGTTTGATTTGTTTATCTAATTGGTTAATTTCAAAACAAACCATAATTTTTATTTCAGTATCTAATTGGTTAATTTGGATTTATATTTAGTATGTATGTATCTGCTTCTTTTATATTTTTTAATGCTTCTATTATCTATTAAGTATATTAAAACAAAACCCAAATCAATGTGGTGTTGTCATGTGTCAAGTACCAATAGAAAGTTATTTTAAAAAGAACATTTTATTCAAGTCATTTAATGTTATTTTAACTAATACAAAACTACAAAGACCTTATCTATATTCTATATATTATATTAAAACAAAATAAATCCATCCGACAATTGACATGTGACATTCAATAAGAAATTGAAAAAGAAATTGTTGAGTTGCATGTCTTCTCAAGTCCACAAAGACACCCAACAGTTGAATATAAATATTTAATTGTCACTTCATAGAATTATCCAAATAAATATTATATTTTATACTTTATTATTTTTTTTTGCCATTATTCTAATTTGGTCAATATCAAAAGTAAAATATCATCAAAAACAATCATTTAACAAAAGGAAATAATGAAAATTCGCGTAAGTTTACCTAACATCAATTAATGTAGAAAAAAACATACTTACAATTAAATAAATAATAATAAATAGGGCAAAATAACCCATGCATTTGCATGGACATAAAAACTATAAGGGCCCTTTATTTTCCTAAATTACTGGGAGGTGACATTATATTTGATGAAATTATTTGGGATGGACTTTCAGGCTGAATTCCGGCCAAAAATTGGTGAGAGACATTTAATGATGTATTTATTGTGGATTAAGTGTTTGGTGAGTTAAATCAACTAAATTAATCAGGGGGAAATAAAAAGAAATCAAAAAATAAAAATTGAACATAATTAAAAGGTTGACCAAATTGAAAACCCAAATCAGTTTGATAGAGAGAGAAGCAGATTAGCAAGTTGGACGTCCTCCATTGAAGAAGAGTGGCCATCCTCCATTGAAGAAGAGTGACCATCTTTGGCAAGCTTCCACCTCATTCTGCTTCACCACTCGCTTCCCTCCTCATTGAATATGTGATAAAATGGCAAAACAAAGGGAGGGAAGATGAGAGAGATGAATGTTGAACTAGGAAGGAATGAAGTGACTTTTTTACTTGGGGAGGGTGGGTAGACTTAAGTGTTTTTAGTTATTTTTTTTTTAAATTTTAAACCTTTAACCTTCCATTAATGTTAATTACAGTTCAATTCCTTTTAAAACACTATTATGCATTTAATCACTTGGTTCCCGTCAATTTTGGCCGGAATTCAGCCTGAAAGTCCCTCCCAAATAATTTCGTCAAATATAATGTCACCTCCCAGTAATTTAGGAAAATAGGGGGCCCTTATAATTATTACACCAAAATATGAGGCCCCCAGAATCGTTTTTTGGTTTATTTTTATATATTTTGTGTATTTACATTTATTGACCTAAATTACACCGATTGAGAAGAATGAGCAAAAAAAAAACTAGGAAATAAAAAGAGAGAAGATATGTAAAGGGGCGGTGAGGTTCATGTGAAGTGCTTCTCAGTGTTTTGTTGGTTGCCCAACAGTAATAGCATACGCAGCCATGAGCACAGTTGAGCTCCGTAGCTTCATCTTCCGAAACTGGTGGTTTGTGCGAGCACCCAACCCAACACCAAGAATAAATACCAGGGCTTTCTTTTGCTCTCCCCACACAACCATCTCAAAGGTACCTTCGCTCGCATTAATACTTGTCAAACACCAATTATCTTGCTTCATTTCTCAATTTCCCTCTGCTTTCTCAAATGGGCAGTCCAATCAAGAGCTGTTGGTCGTGGTGGGTGCTGGTGCCGCTGGAATTTACGGCGCTATTCGGGCTAAAACTCTCGCACCTAACCTTGATGTACTCGTTATTGAGAAGGGAAAGCCTCTTACTAAGGTAAGCTTTACTAACTGCTACATCAATTTAACTTGTACTTTGCATTTAGGTGTTGTTTATCACATAACATGATTTACATCCATTTCCCAATAAGCAATTGTATATGGTGAAATGGAAATTAGCTAGATTTTTCTCTGATATAATCCTAAACCTAAACCTATTCCTTCCCTTACTTAATCTTGTCATATTTTATTTCCCAATCAAATCCCATCTCCAGTTAGTTTGAATTGTTCTTACTATTGGCTAATTACTGTAAGGCAGAATGGTATTGTTAGTTACATGAAATGAAACACAGGGAAAGTATGGTACTTTCAGGGAATAGCAAACCCCTCCCCATCTTCTTTGGATTGATGTTGTCATTGTTTATCTTGCTGCATTTGCTGATGCTAATGGGTTGTTCAACCCAATGGGGACAGGTAAAAATTTCTGGAGGAGGTAGATGCAATGTGACTAATGGGCATTTTGTGGACAACAAGGTATGTTATATTTAAGGCAAGCTTGTTACCAGCTTTCATTCATCCGAGTAATTGGAAGTTGGATATTTGAAAGTAGATTTCTATTGAGATTATTTCATGCATAGCAGTGGCATCCATTCGGGTGGAAATGACACCTAATCTTATTCCCAAGCTCCCAGATTTTGCATCATGACTAGGCTGACATGGAGATCATAGCTATTTTATCAAACAATGAATGGCAAGGTGTAGATTGCAACCAATCATCTGAGTTGCTTTGTGTTGAAATTGACCATGTAGCTAGACTAGGAATAAATTTCAAGTTATGTTATGCCTAAGGCATTCTTATGCAGTTTTAAGTGCTCAGTATTCTTGAATTGCTACTGTAGATTCTTTCTGACCATTATCCACGGGGACACAAAGAGTTGAAGGGATCCTTCTTTAATGTACACAGTCCGATGGATACTGTCTCCTGGTTTACTGACCATGGGGTGAAACTGAAGGTTGTATGTGACTTTCATGGCCTTTTTTGTAGGTTTCCTGTTTTTATGAATTACTTCCCGCCACAAATGTGACTTGTGTATTGTGTACATTCTATGCTCTGTTTTTTCTTAGACTGAAGATGATGGTCGGGTGTTTCCAGTCAGTAATAGTTCATCTTCAATAATTGACTGCCTTCTGAACGAAGCTGATCAAAGAGGAGGTATGTTATTCTTTCACAGGGCTTTGGTACATCTTGAGTTTTATAGTCTTATTATACTAGCGTAGTAGCGTGTAAAGAGGCACGACTTATTGGCGCTGAATTTTGTTCTTAAATAATTATTCTTTTCAGTCTACAAGCAGTTGATCCTCGTTGCCTCATTTCTCATTGGAAAATTCTGGTTGAACTCAGTGTTAGTGCACTGCATTTTGTTCTCAAGTAGATATTATTTTGGCCTTAAAGCTGTTAATTCTGGTCACTGTTACAGTTCTCGCCACCATTCTATTAATTTCCCCTTTTCAGGGAAACTAGGAACTTCAAATGGATACCACTTGAAACCCTTTATTGAAGTGTTATTCAAATATGTTTACTAAAAGAGGTGGCTTGCTTCAGAGGATTGAGGTGCTTTCAGTGAGGGCAATACCATTTAATTATTTCACTTTTTAAAATGACAAGGTCCCTTCTCCACGTAGTATACTGTCACCAAGATTAGTTCTCTTTTTATATTCACAAGGTTAAAAATTCTCATTGGGAATGCTTGATAGCCAAGGAAAATCTTCCCCCTTTGCCCAACTGCTGCATTTGTGGGGGCTAAATCAAAGGGCGGGAAGGGCATCGTTTGTTCACTCACGCTCCTTTCATGACAGCTCTAGTAATTTTGAACTCTGCCACATCCTTCTGCATAACTCTTTAGTACTTCCTCCTTGATGTTAACAATCTGAAGCTAACTGTTTGATCCAACTCTCAATGCAGTTTCAGTGCAAACTGGGAAAGCTGTGATTAC